>CM065486.1:22452022-23052022 GCA_032873175.1 Leptopilina drosophilae
CTATCAGGTTCGCTATATTTTTCCTGTAATCTGCACTTAAAACTGAAGATCCCTACCGAATTTCAGCTCACCCGGTTCAGATTTGTAGAAGTTAAGGGGTGGACAGGGTCATTTTTTGCAATTTCTTCGAAAAAATTTAATTTCTTTCCCTTCTATTTCGTAAATATGTAGACCTATCAGGTTCGCTATAGTTTTCCTGTAATCTGCACGCAAAACTCAAGATCCTTACCGAATTTCAGCCCACCTGGTTCAGATTTGTAGAAGTTAAGGGGGGGGACATGGTCATTTTTTGCAACTTTTTCGAAAAAATTTAATTAAATATGTAGACCTATCAGGTTTGTTATAGTTTTCCTGTAATCTGCACGTAAAACTCAAGATCCTTACCGAATTTCAGCTTACCCGGTTCAGATTTGTAGAAGTTAAGGGGGGGGACAGGGTCATTTTTTGCAATTTCTTCGAAAAAATTTAATTTCTTTCCCTTCTATTTCGCAAATATGTAGACCTATCATGTTCGTTATAATTTTTCTGTAATCTCCACGTAAAACTCAAGATCCTTACCGAATTTCAGCTCACCCGGTTCAGATTTGTTGAAGTTAAGGGGTGGACAGGGTCATTTTTTGCCATTTCTTCGAAAAAATTTAACTTCTTTCCTTTCTATTTCGCAAATATGTAGACCTATCAGATTCGTTATAATTTTCCTGTAATCTGCACTTAAAACTCAAAATCCTTACCGAATTTCAGCTCACCTGGTTCAGATTTGTTGAAGTTAAGGGGTGGACAGGGTCATTTTTTGCAATTTCTTCGAAAAAATTTAATTTCTTTCCCTTCTATTTCGCAAATATGTAGAACTATCAGGTTCGCTATATTTTTCCTGTAATCTGCACTTAAAACTGAAGATCCCTACCGAATTTCAGCTCACCCGGTTCAGATTTGTAGAAGTTAAGGGGGGGGACAGGGTCATTTTTTATAATTTCTTCGAAAAAATTTAATTTCTTTCCCTTCTATTTCGCAATTATGTAGAACTATCAGGTTCGTTATAATTTTCCTGTAATCTGCACTTAAAACTCAAAATCCTTACCGAATTTCAGCTCACCCGGTTCAGATTTGTTTGAAATTAAGGGGTGGACAGGGTCATTTTTTGCCATTTCTTCGAAAAAAAAATTTAACTTCTTTCCTTTCTATTTCGCAAATATGTAGACCTATCATGTTCGTTTATAATTTTTTCTGTAATCTGCACGTAAAACTGAAGATCCTTACCGAATTTCAGCTCACCCGGTTCAGATTTGTTGAAGTTAAAGGGGTGGACAGGGTCTTTTTTTTCAATTTCTTCGAAAAAATTTAACTTCTTTTCTTTCTATTTCGCAAATATGTAGACCTATCAGGTTCGTTATAATTTTCCTGTAATCTGCACGTAAAACTCAAAATCCTTACCGAAATTTCAGCTCACCCGGTTCAGATTTTGTTGAAAATTAAGGGGTGGACAGGGTCATTTTTTTGCAATTTCTTCGAAAAAATTTAATTTCTTTTCCCTTCTATTTCGCAAATATGTAGAAACTATCAGGTTCGCTATATTTTTCCTGTAATTCTGCACTTAAAACTGAAGATCCCTACCGAATTTCAGCCCACCCGGTTCAGATTTGTAGAAGTTAAGGGGGGGTGGCATGGTCATTTTTTGCAACTTTTTCGAAACAAATTTAATTTATTTCCATTCTATTTCGCAATATATGTAGACCTATCAGATTCGCTATAGTTTTCCTGTAATCTGCACGTAAAACCTCAAGATCCTTACCGAATTTCAGCTCACCCCGGTTCAGATTTGTAGAAGTTAAGGGGGGGACAGGGTCATTTTTTGCAATTTCTTCGAAAAAATTTAATTTCTTTCCTTTCTATTTCGCAAATATGTAGACCTATCAGGTTCGTTATAATTTTCCCTGTTAATCTGCACGTAAAACTCAAAATCCTTACCGAATTTCAGCTCACCCGGTTCAGATTTGTTGAAGTTAAGGGGTGGACAGGGTCATTTTTTTGCAATTTCTTCGAAAAAATTTAACTTCTTTCCCTTCTATTTCGCAAATATGTATACCTATCAGGTTCGTTATAATTTTCCTGTAATCTGCACGTAAAAACTCAAAATCCTTACCGAATTTTCAGCTCACCCGGTTCAGATTTGTTGAAGTTAAGGGGTGGACAGGGTCATTTTTTGCAATTTCTTCGAAAAAATTTAATTTCTTTCCCTTCTATTTCGCAAATATGTAGAACTATCAGGTTTCGCTATATTTTTCCTGTAATCCTGCACTTAAAACTGAAGATCCCTACCGAATTTCAGCTCACCCGGTTCAGATTTGTTGAAGTTAAGGGGTGGACAGGGTCATTTTTTTGCAATTTCTTCGAAAAAATTTAATTTTCTTTCCCTTCTATTTCGCAAATATGTAGAACTATCAGGTTCGCTATATTTTTCCTGTAATCTGCACTTAAAACTGAAGATCCCTACCGAATTTCAGCTCACCCGGTTCAGATTTGTTGAAGTTAAGGGGTGGACAGGGTCATTTTTTGCAATTTCTTCGAAAAAATTTAACTTCTTTCCCTTCTATTTCGCAAATATGTAGACCTATCAGGTTCGTTATAATTTTCCTGTAATCTGCACGTAAAACTCAAAATCCTTACCGAATTTCAGCTCACCCGGTTCAGATTTGTTGAAGTTAAGGGGTGGACAGGGTCATTTTTTGCAATTTCTTCGAAAAAATTTAATTTCTTTCCCTTCTATTTCGTAAATATGTAGACCTATCAGGTTCGCTATAGTTTTCCTGTAATCTGCACGCAAAACTCAAGATCCTTACAGAATTTCAGCCCACCTGGTTCAGATTTGTAGAAGTTAAGGGGGGGGACATGGTCATTTTTTGCAACTTTTTCGAAAAAATTTAATTAAATATGTAAACCTATCAGGTTCGTTATAGTTTTCCTGTAATCTGCACGTAAAACTCAAGATCCTTACCGAATTTCAGCTTACCCGGTTCAGATTTGATGAAATTAAGGGAGGACAGGGTCATTTTTTGCAATTTCTTCCAAAAAATTTAATTTCTTTCCCTTCTATTTCGCAAATATGTAGACCTATCAGGTTCGTTATAATTTTCCTGTAATCTGCACTTAAAACTAAAGATTCCTACCGAATTTCAGCCCACCCGGTTAAGATTTGTAGAAGTTAAGGGGGGGACAGGGTCATTTTTTGCAATTTCTTCGTAAAAATTTAATTTCTTTCCCTTCTATTTCGCAAATATGTAGACCTATCAGGTTCGTTATAATTTTCCTGTAATCTGCAAGTAAGACTCAAAATCCTTACCAAATTTCAGCTCACCCGGTTCAGATTTGTTGAAATTAAGGGTTGGACAGGGTCATTTTTTGCAATTTCTTCGAAAAAATTTAATTTCTTTCCCTTCTATTTCGCAAATATGTAGAACTATCAGGTTCGCTATATTTTTCCTGAAATCTGCACTTAAAACTGAAGATCCCTACCGAATTTCAGCCCACCCGGTGCAGATTTGTAGAAGTTAAGGGGGGGGGCATGGTCATTTTTTGCAACTTTTTCGAAAGAATTTAAATTATTTCCATTCTATTTCGTAAATATGTAGACCTATCAGGTTCGCTATAGTTTTCCTGTAATCTGCACGTAAAACTCAAGATCCTTACCGAATTTCAGCTCACCCGGTTCAGATTTGTTGAAGTTAAGGGGTGGACAGGGTCATTTTTTGCCATTTCTTCGAAAAAATTTAACTTCTTTCCTTTCTATTTCGCAAATATGTAGACCTATCATGTTTGTTATAATTTTCCTGTAATCTGCACTTAAAACTCAAAATCCTTACCGAATTTCAGCTCACCCGGTTCAGATTTGTTGAAATTAAGGGGTGGACAGGGTCATTTTTTGCCATTTCTTCGAAAAAATTTAACTTCTTTCCTTTCTATTTCGCAAATATGTAGACCTATCATGTTCGTTATAATTTTTCTGTAATCTGCACGTAAAACTGAAGATCCTTACCGAATTTCAGCTCACCCGGTTCAGATTTGTTGAAGTTAAGGGGTGGACAGGGTCATTTTTTGCCATTTCTTCGAAAAAATTTAACTTCTTTTCTTTCTATTTCGCAAATATGTAGACCTATCAGGTTCGTTATAATTTTCCTGTAATCTGCACGTAAAACTCAAAATCCTTACCGAATTTCAGCTCACCCGGTTCAGATTTGTTGAAATTAAGGGGTGGACAGGGTCATTTTTTGCAATTTCTTCGAAAAAATTTAATTTCTTTCCCTTCTATTTCGCAAATATGTAGAACTATCAGGTTCGCTATATTTTTCCTGTAATCTGCACTTAAAACTGAAGATCCCTACCGAATTTCAGCCCACCCGGTTCAGATTTGTAGAAGTTAAGGGGGGGTGGCATGGTCATTTTTTGCAACTTTTTCGAAAAAATTTAATTTATTTCCATTCTATTTCGCAAATATGTAGACCTATCAGATTCGCTATAGTTTTCCTGTAATCTGCACGTAAAACTCAAGATCCTTACCGAATTTCAGCTCACCCGGTTCAGATTTGTAGAAGTTAAGGGGGGGACAGGGTCATTTTTTGCAATTTCTTCGAAAAAATTTAATTTCTTTCCTTTCTATTTCGCAAATATGTAGACCTATCAGGTTCGTTATAATTTTCCTGTAATCTGCACGTAAAACTCAAAATCCTTACCGAATTTCAGCTCACCCGGTTCAGATTTGTTGAAGTTAAGGGGTGGACAGGGTCATTTTTTGCAATTTCTTCGAAAAAATTTAACTTCTTTCCCTTCTATTTCGCAAATATGTATACCTATCAGGTTCGTTATAATTTTCCTGTAATCTGCACGTAAAACTCAAAATCCTTACCGAATTTCAGCTCACCCGGTTCAGATTTGTTGAAGTTAAGGGGTGGACAGGGTCATTTTTTGCAATTTCTTCGAAAAAATTTAATTTCTTTCCCTTCTATTTCGCAAATATGTAGAACTATCAGGTTCGCTATATTTTTCCTGTAATCTGCACTTAAAACTGAAGATCCCTACCGAATTTCAGCTCACCCGGTTCAGATTTGTTGAAGTTAAGGGGTGGACAGGGTCATTTTTTGCAATTTCTTCGAAAAAATTTAATTTCTTTCCCTTCTATTTCGCAAATATGTAGAACTATCAGGTTCGCTATATTTTTCCTGTAATCTGCACTTAAAACTGAAGATCCCTACCGAATTTCAGCTCACCCGGTTCAGATTTGTTGAAGTTAAGGGGTGGACAGGGTCATTTTTTGCAATTTCTTCGAAAAAATTTAACTTCTTTCCCTTCTATTTCGCAAATATGTAGACCTATCAGGTTCGTTATAATTTTCCTGTAATCTGCACGTAAAACTCAAAATCCTTACCGAATTTCAGCTCACCCGGTTCAGATTTGTTGAAGTTAAGGGGTGGACAGGGTCATTTTTTGCAATTTCTTCGAAAAAATTTAATTTCTTTCCCTTCTATTTCGTAAATATGTAGACCTATCAGGTTCGCTATAGTTTTCCTGTAATCTGCACGCAAAACTCAAGATCCTTACAGAATTTCAGCCCACCTGGTTCAGATTTGTAGAAGTTAAGGGGGGGGACATGGTCATATTTTGCAACTTTTTCGAAAATATTTTAATTAAATATGTAAACCTATCAGGTTCGTTATAGTTTTCCTGTAATCTGCACGTAAAACTCAAGATCCTTACCGAATTTCAGCTTACCCGGTTCAGATTTGATGAAATTAAGGGAGGACAGGGTCATTTTTTGCAATTTCTTCGAAAAAATTTAATTTCTTTCCCTTCTATTTCGCAAATATGTTGACCTATCAGGTTCGTTATAATTTTCCTGTAATCTGCACTTAAAACTAAAGATTCCTACCGAATTTCAGCCCACCCGGTTAAGATTTGTAGAAGTTAAGGGGGGGACAGGGTCATTTTTTGCAATTTCTTCGTAAAAATTTAATTTCTTTCCCTTCTATTTCGCAAATATGTAGACCTATCAGGTTCGTTATAATTTTCCTGTAATCTGCAAGTAAGACTCAAAATCCTTACCAAATTTCAGCTCACCCGGTTCAGATTTGTTGAAATTAAGGGTTGGACAGGGTCATTTTTTGCAATTTCTTCGAAAAAATTTAATTTCTTTCCCTTCTATTTCGCAAATATGTAGAACTATCAGGTTCGCTATATTTTTCCTGAAATCTGCACTTAAAACTGAAGATCCCTACCGAATTTCAGCCCACCCGGTGCAGATTTGTAGAAGTTAAGGGGGGGGGCATGGTCATTTTTTGCAACTTTTTCGAAAGAATTTAAATTATTTCCATTCTATTTCGTAAATATGTAGACCTATCAGGTTCGCTATAGTTTTCCTGTAATCTGCACGTAAAACTCAAGATCCTTACCGAATTTCAGCTCACCCGGTTCAGATTTGTTGAAGTTAAGGGGTGGACAGTGTCATTTTTTGCCATTACTTCGAAAAAATTTAACTTCTTTCCTTTCTATTTCGCAAATATGTAGACCTATCAGGTTCGTTATAATTTTCCTGTAATCTGCAAGTAAAACTCAAAATCCTTACCGAATTTCAGCTCACCCGGTTTAGATTTGTTGAAGTTAAGGGGTGGACAGGGTCATTTTTTGCAATTTCTTCGAAAAAATTTAATTTCTTTCCCTTCTATTTCGCAAATATGTAGAACTATCAGGTTCGCTATAATTTTCCTGTAATCTGCAATTAAAACTAAAGATCCCTACCGAATTTCAGCTCACCCGGTTCAGATTTGTAGAAGTTAAGGGGGGGGGACAGAGTCATTTTTTGCAATTTCTTCGAAAAAATTTAACTTCTTTCCCTTCTATTTCGCAAATATGTAGACCTATCAGGTTCGTTATAATCTTCCTGTAATCTGCACGTAAAACTCAAAATCCTTACCGAATTTCAGCTCACCCGGTTCAGATTTGTAGAAGTTAAGGGGGGGGACAGAGTCATTTTTTCCAATTTCTTCGAAAAAATTTAATTTCTTTCTCTTCTATTTCGCAAATATGTAGAACTATCAGGTTCGCTATATTTTTCCTGTAATCTGCACTTAAAACTAAAGATCCCTACCGAATTTCAGCCCACCCGGTGCAGATTTGTAGAAGTTAAGGGGGGGGGGGGGGCATGGTCATTTTTTTTTTTGCAACTTCTTCGAAAAAATTTAAATTCTTTCCATTCTATTTCGTAAGTATGTAGACCTATCAGGTTCTCTATAGTTTTCCTGTAATCTGCACGTAAAACTCAAGATCCTTACCGAATTTCAGCTCACCCGGTTCAGATTTGTAGAAGTTAAGGGGGGGACAGGGTCATTTTTTGCAATTTCTTCGAAAAAAAATTTAATTTCTTTCCTTTCTATTTCGCAAATATGTAGAACCTATCAGGTTCGTTATAATTTTCCTGTAATCTGCACTTAAAACTAAAGATTCCTACCGAATTTCAGCCCACCCGGTTCAGATTTGTAGAAGTTAAGGGGGGGGACAGGGTCATTTTTTTGCAATTTCTTCGAAAAAATTTAATTTCTTTCCCTTCTATTTCGCAAATATGTAGACCTATCATGTTCGTTATAATTTTTTTTTTCTGTAATCTGCACGTAAAACTGAAGATCCTTACCGAATTTCAGCTCACCCGGTTCAGATTTGTTGAAGTTAAGGGGTGGACAGGGTCATTTTTTGCCATTTCCTTCGAAAAAATTTTAAATTCTTTCCTTTCTATTTCGCAAATATGTAGACCTATCAGGTTCGTTATAATTTTCCTGTAATCTGCACGTAAAACTCAAAATCCTTACGAAATTTCAGCTCACCCGGTTCAGATTTGTTGAAATTAAGGGTTGGACAGGGTCATTTTTTGCAATTTCTTCGAAAAAATTTAATTTCTTTCCCTTCTATTTCGCAAATATGTAGAACTATCAGGTTCGCTATATTTTTTCTGTAATCTGCACTTAAAACTAAAGATTCCTACCGAATTTCAGCCCACCCGGTTCAGATTTGTAGAAGTTAAGGGGGGGGGACAGGGTCATTTTTTGCAATTTTTTCGAAAATATTTAATTTCTTTCCCTTCTATTTCTCAAATATGTAGACATATCATGTTTCGTTATAATTTTTCTGTAATCTGCACGTAAAACTCAAGATCCTTACCGAATTTCAGCTCACCCGGTTCAGATTTGTTGAAGTTAAGGGGTGGACAGGGTCATTTTTTGCCCTTTCTGCGAAAAAATTTAACTTCTTTCCTTTCTATTTCGCAAATATGTAGAACTATCAGGTTCGCTATATTTTTCCTGTAATCTGCACTTAAAACTGAAGATCCCTACCGAATTTCAGCCCACCCGGTTCAGATTTGTAGAAGTTAAGGGGGGGGGGGCATGGTCATTTTTTGCAACTTTTTCGAAAAAATTTAATTTATTTTCCATTCTATTTCGCAAATATGTAGACCTATCAGGTTCGCTATAGTTTTCCTGTAATCTGCACGTAAAACTCAAGATCCTTACCGAATTTCAGCTCACCCGGTTCAGATTTGTTGAAATTAAGGGGTGGACAGGGTCATTTTTTGCAATTTCTTCGAAAAAATTTAATTTCTTTCCCTTCTATTTCGCAAATATGTAGACCTATCATGTTCGTTATAATTTTTCTGTAATCTGCACGTTAAACTCAAGATCCTTACCGAATTTCAGCTCACACGGTTCAGATTTGTTGAAGTTAAGGGGTGGACAGGGTCATTTTTTGCAATTTCTTCGAAAAAATTTAATTTCTTTCCCTTCTATTTCGCAAATATGTAGAACTATCAGGTTCGCTATATTTTTCCTGTAATCTGCACTTAAAACTGAAGATCCCTACCGAATTTCAGCCCACCCGGTTCAGATTTGTAGAAGTTAAGGGGGGGGGGCATGGTCATTTTTTGCAACTTTTTCGAAAAAATTTAATTTATTTCCATTAAATTTCGCAAATATGTAGACCTATCAGATTCGCTATAGTTTTCCTGTAATCTGCACGTAAAACTCAAGATCCTTACCGAATTTCAGCTCACCCGGTTCAGATTTGTTGAAGTTAAGGGGTGGACAGGGTCATTTTTTGCCATTTCTTCGAAAAAATTTAACTTCTTTCCTTTCTATTTCGCAAATATGTAGACCTATCAGGTTCGTTATAATTTTCCTGTAATCTGCAAGTAAAACTCAAAATCCTTACCAAATTTCAGCTCACCCGGTTCAGATTTGTTGAAATTAAGGGTTGGACAGGGTCATTTTTTGCCATTTCTTCGAAAAAATTTAACTTCTTTCCTTTCTATTTCGCAAATATGTAGACCTATCAGGTTCGTTATAATTTTCCTGTAATCTGCACGTAAAACTCAAAATCCTTACCGAATTTCAGCTCACCCGGTTCAGATTTGTTGAAATTAAGGGGTGGACAGGGTCATTTTTTGCAATTTCTTCGAAAAAATTTAATTTCTTTCCCTTCTATTTCGCAAATATGTAGAACTATCAGGTTCGCTATATTTTTCCTGTAATCTGCACTTAAAACTGAAGATCCCTACCGAATTTCAGCCCACCCGGTGCAGATTTGTAGAAGTTAAGGGGGGGGCATGGTCATTTTTTGCAACTTTTTCGAAAAAATTTAATTTATTTCCATTCTATTTCGTAAATATGTAGACCTATCAGGTTCTCTATAGTTTTCCTGTAATCTGCACGTAAAACTCAAGATCCTTACCGAATTTCAGCTCACCCGGTACAGATTTGTAGAAGTTAAGGGGGGGACAGGGTCATTTTTTGCAATTTCTTCGAAAAAATTTAATTTCTTTCCTTTCTATTTCGCAAATATGTAGACCTATCAGGTTCGTTATAATTTTCCTGTAATCTGCACGTAAAACTAAAAATCCTTACCGAATTTCAGCTCACCCGGTTCAGATTTGTTGAAGTTAAGGGGTGGACAGGGTCATTTTTTGCAATTTCTTCGAAAAAATTTAATTTCTTTCCTTTCTATTTCGCAAATATGTAGACCTATCAGGTTCGTTATAATTTTCCTGTAATCTGCACTTAAAACTAAAGATTCCTACCGAATTTCAGCCCACCCGGTTCAGATTTGTAGAAGTTAAGGGGGGGGACAGGGTCATTTTTTGCAATTTCTTCGAAAAAATTTAATTACTTTACATTATATTTCGCAAATATGTAGACCTATCATGTTCGTTATAATTTTTCTGTAATCTGCACGTAAAACTGAAGATCCTTACCGAATTTCAGCTCACCCGGTTCAGATTTGTTGAAGTTAAGGGGTGGACAGGGTCATTTTTTGCCATTTCTTCGAAAAAATTTAAATTCTTTCCTTTCTATTTCGCAAATATGTAGACCTATCAGGTTCGTTATAATTTTTCTGTAATCTGCACGTAAAACTCAAAATCCTTACGAAATTTCAGCTCACCCGGTTCAGATTTGTTGAAATTAAGGGTTGGACAGGGTCATTTTTTGCAATTTCTTCGAAAAAATTTAATTTCTTTTCCTTCTATTTCGCAAATATGTAGAACTATCAGGTTCGCTATATTTTTTCTGTAATCTGCACTTAAAACTAAAGATTCCTACCGAATTTCAGCCCACCCGGTTCAGATTTGTAGAAGTTAAGGGGGGGGGACAGGGTCATTTTTTGCAATTTCTTCGAAAATATTTAATTTCTTTCCCTTCTATTTCGCAAATATGTAGACCTATCAGGTTCGCTATAGTTTTCCTGTAATCTGCACGTAAAACTCAAGATCCTTACCGAATTTCAGCTCACCCGGTTCAGATTTGTTGAAATTAAGGGGTGGACAGGGTCATTTTTTGCAATTTCTTCGAAAAAATTTAATTTCTTTCCCTTCTATTTCGCAAATATGTAGACCTATCATGTTCGTTATAATTTTTCTGTAATCTGCACGTTAAACTCAAGATCCTTACCGAATTTCAGCTCACACGGTTCAGATTTGTTGAAGTTAAGGGGTGGACAGTGTCATTTTTTGCCATTTCTTCGAAAAAATTTAACTTCTTTCCTTTCTATTTCGCAAATATGTAGACCTATCAGGTTCGTTATAATTTTCCTGTAATCTGCACGTAAAACTCAAAATCCTTACCGAATTTCAGCTCACCCGGTTCAGATTTGTTGAAATTAAGGGGTGGACAGGGTCATTTTTTGCAATTTCTTCGAAAAAATTTAATTTCTTTCCCTTCTATTTCGCAAATATGTAGAACTATCAGGTTCGCTATATTTTTCCTGTAATCTGCACTTAAAACTGAAGATCCCTACCGAATTTCAGCCCACCCGGTTCAGATTTGTAGAAGTTAAGGGGGGGGGCATGGTCATTTTTTGCAACTTTTTCGAAAAAATTTAATTTATTTCCATTCTATTTCGCAAATATGTAGACCTATCAGATTCGCTATAGTTTTCCTGTAATCTGCACGTAAAACTCAAGATCCTTACCGAATTTCAGCTCACCCGGTTCAGATTTGTTGAAGTTAAGGGGTGGACAGGGTCATTTTTTGCCATTTCATCGAAAAAATTTAACTTCTTTCCTTTCTATTTCGCAAATATGTAGACCTATCAGGTTCGTTATAATTTTCCTGTAATCTGCAAGTAAAACTCAAAATCCTTACCAAATTTCAGCTCACCCGGTTCAGATTTGTTGAAATTAAGGGTTGGACAGGGTCATTTTTTGCCATTTCTTCGAAAAAATTTAACTTCTTTCCTTTCTATTTCGCAAATATGTAGACCTATCAGGTTCGTTATAATTTTCCTGTAATCTGCACGTAAAACTCAAAATCCTTACCGAATTTCAGCTCACCCGGTTCAGATTTGTTGAAATTAAGGGGTGGACAGGGTCATTTTTTGCAATTTCTTCGAAAAAATTTAATTTCTTTCCCTTCTATTTCGCAAATATGTAGAACTATCAGGTTCGCTATATTTTTCCTGTAATCTGCACTTAAAACTGAAGATCCCTACCGAATTTCAGCCCACCCGGTTCAGATTTGTAGAAGTTAAGGGGGGGGGCATGGTCATTTTTTGCAACTTTTTCGAAAAAATTTAATTTATTTCCATTCTATTTCGCAAATATGTAGACCTATCAGGTTCGCTATATTTTTCCTGTAATCTGCACTTAAAACTGAAGATCCCTACCGAATTTCAGCCCACCCGGTTCAGATTTGTAGAAGTTAAGGGGGGGGGGCATGGTCATTTTTTGCAACTTTTTCGAAAAAATTTAATTTATTTCCATTCTATTTCGCAAATATGTAGACCTATCAGGTTCGTTATAATTTTCCTGTAATCTGCACGTAAAACTCAAAATCCTTACCGAATTTCAGCTCACCCGGTTCAGATTTGTTGAAGTTAAGGGGTGGACAGGGTCATTTTTTGCAATTTCTTCGAAAAAATTTAATTTCTTTCCCTTCTATTTCGCAAATATGTAGAACTATCAGGTTCGCTATATTTTTCCTGTAATCTGCACTTAAAACTGAAGATCCCTACCGAATTTCAGCCCACCCGGTTCAGATTTGTAGAAGTTAAGGGGGGGGGGGCATGGTCATTTTTTGCAACTTTTTCGAAAAAATTTAATTTATTTCCATTCTATTTCGCAAATATGTAGACCTATCAGGTTCGCTATAGTTTTCCTGTAATCTGCACGTAAAACTCAAGATCCTTACCGAATTTCAGCTCACCCGGTTCAGATTTGTTGAAATTAAGGGGTGGACAGGGTCATTTTTTGCAATTTCTTCGAAAAAATTTAATTTCTTTCCCTTCTATTTCGCAAATATGTAGAACATTCAGGTTCGCTATATTTTTCCTGTAATCTGCACTTAAAACTGAAGATCCCTACCGAATTTCAGCCCACCCGGTTCAGATTTGTAGAAGTTAAGGGGGGGGGCATGGTCATTTTTTGCAACTTTTTCGAAAAAATTTAATTTATTTCCATTCTATTTCGCAAATATGTAGACCTATCAGGTTCGCTATATTTTTCCTGTAATCTGCACGTAAAACTCAAGATCCTTACCGAATTTCAGCTCACCCGGTTCAGATTTGTAGAAGTTAAGGGGGGGACAGGGTCATTTTTTGCAATTTCTTCGAAAAAATTTAATTTCTTTCCTTTCTATTTCGCAAATATGTAGACCTATCAGGTTCGTTATAATTTTCCTGTAATCTGCACGTAAAACTAAAAATCCTTACCGAATTTCAGCTCACCCGGTTCAGATTTGTTGAAGTTAAGGGGTGGACAGGGTCATTTTTTGCCATTTCTTCGAAAAAATTTAACTTCTTTCCTTTCTATTTCGCAAATATGTAGACCTATCAGGTTCGTTATAATTTTCCTGTAATCTGCACGTAAAACTCAAAATCCTTACCGAATTTCAGCTCACCCGGTTCAGATTTGTTGAAGTTAAGGGGGGGGACAGGGTCATTTTTTGCAATTTCTTCGAAAAAATTTAATTTCTTTCCCTTCTATTTCGCAAATATGTAGACCTATCATGTTCGTTATAATTTTTCTGTAATCTGCACGTAAAACTGAAGATCCTTACCGAATTTCAGCTCACCCGGTTCAGATTTGTTGAAGTTAAGGGGTGGACAGGGTCATTTTTTGCCATTTCTTCGAAAAAAAAATTATAATTCTTTCCTTTCTATTTCGCAAATATGTAGACCTATCAGGTTCGTTATAATTTTTCTGTAATCTGCACGTAAAACTCAAAATCCTTACGAAATTTCAGCTCACCCGGTTCAGATTTGTTGAAATTAAGGGTTGGACAGGGTCATTTTTTGCAATTTCTTCGAAAAAATTTAATTTCTTTCCCTTCTATTTCGCAAATATGTAGAACTATCAGGTTCGCTATATTTTTTCTGTAATCTGCACTTAAAACTAAAGATTCCTACCGAATTTCAGCCCACCCGGTTCAGATTTGTAGAAGTTAAGGGGGGGGGACAGGGTCATTTTTTGCAATTTCTTCGAAAATATTTAATTTCTTTCCCTTCTATTTCGCAAATATGTAGACCTATCATGTTCGTTATAATTTTTCTGTAATCTGCACGTAAAACTCAAGATCCTTACCGAATTTCAGCTCACCCGGTTCAGATTTGTTGAAGTTAAGGGGTGGACAGGGTCATTTTTTGCCCTTTCTGCGAAAAAATTTAACTTCTTTCCTTTCTATTTCGCAAATATGTAGAACTATCAGGTTCGCTATATTTTTCCTGTAATCTGCACTTAAAACTGAAGATCCCTACCGAATTTCAGCCCACCCGGTTCAGATTTGTAGAAGTTAAGGGGGGGGGGGCATGGTCATTTTTTGCAACTTTTTCGAAAAAATTTAATTTATTTCCATTCTATTTCGCAAATATGTAGACCTATCAGGTTCGCTATAGTTTTCCTGTAATCTGCACGTAAAACTCAAGATCCTTACCGAATTTCAGCTCACCCGGTTCAGATTTGTTGAAATTAAGGGGTGGACAGGGTCATTTTTTGCAATTTCTTCGAAAAAATTTAATTTCTTTCCCTTCTATTTCGCAAATATGTACACCTATCATGTTCGTTATAATTTTTCTGTAATCTGCACGTTAAACTCAAGATCCTTACCGAATTTCAGCTCACACACGGTTCAGATTTGTTGAAGTTAAGGGGTGGTGGACACTGTCATTTTTTGCCATTTCTTCGAAAAAATTTAACTTCTTTCCTTTCTATTTCGCAAATATGTAGACCTATCAGGTTCGTTATAATTTTCCTGTAATCTGCACGTAAAACTCAAAATCCTTACCGAATTTCAGCTCACCCGGTTCAGATTTGTTGAAATTAAGGGGTGGACAGGGTCATTTTTTGCAATTTCTTCGAAAAAATTTAATTTCTTTCCCTTCTATTTCGCAAATATGTAGAACTATCAGGTTCGCTATATTTTTCCTGTAATCTGCACTTAAAACTGAAGATCCCTACCGAATTTCAGCCCACCCGGTTCAGATTTGTAGAAGTTAAGGGGGGGGGGGGCATGGTCATTTTTTGCAACTTTTTCGAAAAAATTTAATTTATTTCCATTCTATTTCGCAAATATGTAGACCTATCAGATTCGCTATAGTTTTCCTGTAATCTGCACGTAAAACTCAAGATCCTTACCGAATTTCAGCTCACCCGGTTCAGATTTGTTGAAGTTAAGGGGTGGACAGGGTCATTTTTTGCCATTTCATCGAAAAAATTTAACTTCTTTCCTTTCTATTTCGCAAATATGTAGACCTATCAGGTTCGTTATAATTTTCCTGTAATCTGCAAGTAAAACTCAAAATCCTTACCAAATTTCAGCTCACCCGGTTCAGATTTGTTGAAATTAAGGGTTGGACAGGGTCATTTTTTGCCATTTCTTCGAAAAAATTTAACTTCTTTTCTTTCTATTTCGCAAATATGTAGACCTATCAGGTTCGTTATAATTTTCCTGTAATCTGCACGTAAAACTCAAAATCCTTACCGAATTTCAGCTCACCCGGTTCAGATTTGTTGAAATTAAGGGGTGGACAGGGTCATTTTTTGCAATTTCTTCGAAAAAATTTAATTTCTTTCCCTTCTATTTCGCAAATATGTAGAACTATCAGGTTCGCTATATTTTTCCTGTAATCTGCACTTAAAACTGAAGATCCCTACCGAATTTCAGCCCACCCGGTTCAGAGTTGTAGAAGTCAAAGGGGGGGGCATGGTCATTTTTTGCAACTTTTTCGAAAAAATTTAATTTATTTCCATTCTATTTCGCAAATATGTAGACCTATCAGGTTCGCTATAATTTTCCTGTAATCTGCACTTAAAACTGAAGATCCCTACCGAATTTCAGCCCACCCGGTTCAGATTTGTAGAAGTTAAGGGGGGGGGCATGGTCATTTTTTGCAACTTTTTCGAAAAAATTTAATTTATTTCCATTCTATTTCGCAAATATGTAGACCTATCAGGTTCGTTATAATTTTCCTGTAATCTGCACGTAAAACTCAAAATCCTTACCGAATTTCAGCTCACCCGGTTCAGATTTGTTGAAGTTAAGGGGTGGACAGGGTCATTTTTTGCAATTTCTTCGAAAAAATTTAATTTCTTTCCCTTCTATTTCGCAAATATGTAGAACTATCAGGTTCGCTATATTTTTCCTGTAATCTGCACTTAAAACTGAAGATCCCTACCGAATTTCAGCTCACCCGGTTCAGATTTGTAGAAGTTAAGGGGGGGGGACAGGGTCATTTTTTGCAATTTCTTCGAAAAAATTTAATTTCTTTCCCTTCTATTTCGCAATTATGTAGAACTATCAGGTTCGTTATAATTTTCCTGTAATCTGCACTTAAAACTAAAGATTCCTACCGAATTTCAGCCCACCCGGTTCAGATTTGTAGAAGTTAAGGGGGGGGACAGGGTCATTTTTTGCAATTTCTTCGAAAAAATTTAATTTCTTTCCCTTCTATTTCGCAAATATGTAGACCTATCATGTTCGTTATAATTTTTCTGTAATCTGCACGTAAAACTCAAGATCCTTACCGAATTTCAGCTCACCCGGTTCAGATTTGTTGAAGTTAAGGGGTGGACAGGGTCATTTTTTGCCATTTCTTCGAAAAAATTTAACTTCTTTCCTTTCTATTTCGCAAATATGTAGACCTATCAGGTTCGTTATAATTTTCCTGTAATCTGCACGTAAAACTCAAAATCCTTACCGAATTTCAGCTCACCCGGTTCAGATTTGTTGAAGTTAAGGGGTGTGGACAGGGTCATTTTTTGCAATTTCTTCGAAAAAAATTTAATTTCTTTCCCTTCTATTTCGCAAATATGTAGAACTATCAGGTTCGCTATATTTTTCCTGTAATCTGCACTTAAAACTGAAGATCCCTACCGAATTTCAGCTCACCCGGTTCAGATTTGTAGAAGTTAGGGGGGGGACAGGGTCATTTTTTATAATTTCTTCGAAAAAATTTAATTTCTTTCCCTTCTATTTCGCAATTATGTAGAACTATCAGGTTCGTTATAATTTTCCTGTAATCTGCACTTAAAACTAAAGATTCCTACCGAATTTCAGCCCACCCGGTTAAGATTTGTAGAAGTTAAGGGGGGGACAGGGTCATTTTTTGCAACTTTTTCGAAAAAATTTAATTTATTTCCATTCTATTTCGCAAATATGTAGACCTATCAGGTTCGTTATAATTTTCCTGTAATCTGCACGTAAAACTCAAAATCCTTACCGAATTTCAGCTCACCCGGTTCAGATTTGTTGAAGTTAAGGGGTGGACAGGGTCATTTTTTGCAATTTCTTCGAAAAAATTTAATTTCTTTCCCTTCTATTTCGCAAATATGTAGAACTATCAGGTTCGCTATATTTTTCCTGTAATCTGCACTTAAAACTGAAGATCCCTACCGAATTTCAGCTCACCCGGTTCAGATTTGTAGAAGTTAAGGGGGGGGGACAGGGTCATTTTTTGCAATTTCTTCGAAAAAATTTAATTTCTTTCCCTTCTATTTCGCAATTATGTAGAACTATCAGGTTCGTTATAATTTTCCTGTAATCTGCACTTAAAACTAAAGATTCCTACCGAATTTCAGCCCACCCGGTTCAGATTTGTAGAAGTTAAGGGGGGGGGGGGGGACAGGGTCATTTTTTGCAATTTCTTCGAAAAAATTTAATTTCTTTCCCTTCTATTTCGCAAATATGTAGACCTATCATGTTCGTTATAATTTTTCTGTAATCTGCACGTAAAACTCAAGATCCTTACCGAATTTCAGCTCACCCGGTTCAGATTTGTTGAAGTTAAGGGGTGGACAGGGTCATTTTTTGCCATTTCTTCGAAAAAATTTAACTTCTTTCCTTTCTATTTCGCAAATATGTAGACCTATCAGGTTCGTTATAATTTTCCTGTAATCTGCACGTAAAACTCAAAATCCTTACCGAATTTCAGCTCACCCGGTTCAGATTTGTTGAAGTTAAGGGGTGGACAGGGTCATTTTTTGCAATTTCTTCGAAAAAATTTAATTTCTTTCCCTTCTATTTCGCAAATATGTAGAACTATCAGGTTCGCTATATTTTTCCTGTAATCTGCACTTAAAACTGAAGATCCCTACCGAATTTCAGCTCACCCGGTTCAGATTTGTAGAAGTTAAGGGGGGGGGGACAGGGTCATTTTTTATAATTTCTTCGAAAAAATTTAATTTCTTTCCCTTCTATTTCGCAATTATGTAGAACTATCAGGTTCGTTATAATTTTCCTGTAATCTGCACTTAAAACTAAAGATTCCTACCGAATTTCAGCCCACCCGGTTAAGATTTGTAGAAGTTAAGGGGGGGACAGGGTCATTTTTTGCAACTTTTTCGAAAAAATTTAATTTCTTTCCCTTCTATTTCGCAAATATGTATAGACCTATCAAGTTCGTTATAATTTTCCTGTAATCTGCAAGTAAAACTCAAAATTCCTTACCAAATTTCAGCTCACCCGGTTCAGATTTTGTTGAAATTAAGGGTTGGACAGGGTCATTTTTTGCAATTTCTTCGAAAAAATTTAATTTCTTTCCCTTCTATTTCGCAAATATGTAGAACTATCAGGTTCGCTATATTTTTCCTGAAATCTGCACTTAAAACTGAAGATCCCTACCGAATTTTAGCCCACCCGGTGCAGATTTGTAGAAGTTAAGGGGGGGGGGCATGGTCATTTTTTGCAACTTTTTCGAAAAGAGAATTTAAATTATTTCCATTCTATTTCGTAAATATGTAGACCTATCAGGTTCGCTATAGTTTTCCTGTAATCTGCACGTAAAACTCAAGATCCTTACCGAATTTCAGCTCACCCGGTTCAGATTTGTTGAAGTTAAGGGGTGGACAGGGTCATTTTTTGCCATTTCTTCGAAAAAATTTAACTTCTTTCCTTTCTATTTCGCAAATATGTAGACCTATCAGGTTCGTTATAATTTTCCTGTAATCTGCAAGTAAAACTCAAAATCCTTACCGAATTTCAGCTCACCCGGTTCAGATTTGTTGATGTTAAGGGGGGGGGACAGGGTCATTTTTTGCAATTTTTTCGAAAAAATTTAACTTCTTTCCCTTCTATTTTGCAAATATGTAGACCTATAGGTTCGCTATAAATTTCCTGCTATCTGCACTTAAAACTAAAGATCCCTACCGAATTTCAGCTCACCCGGTTCAGATTTGTAGAAGTTAAGGGGGGGAACAGGGTCATTTTTTGCAATTTTTTCGAAATAATTTAACTTCTTTCCCTTCTATTTCGCAAATATGTAGAACCTATCAGGTTCGTTATAATCTTCCTGTAATCTGCACGTAAAACTCAAAATCCTTACCGAATTTCAGCTCACCCGGTTCAGATTTGTAGAAGTTAAGGGGGGGACAGGGTAATTTTTTTCAAATTCGTCGAAAAAAATTAATTTATTTCCCTTCTATATTTCGCAAATATGTAGCCTATCAGGTTCGCTATATTTTTTCTGTAATCTGCACTTAAAACTGAAGATCCCTACCGAATTTCAGCCCACCCGGTGCAGATTTGTAGAAGTTAAGGGGGGGGGGGGCATGGTCATTTTTTGCAACTTTTTCGAAAAAATTTAATTTATTTCCATTCTATTTCGTAAATATGTAGACCTATCAGGTTCTCTATAGTTTTCCTGTAATCTGCACGTAAAACTCAAGATCCTTACCGAATTTCAGCTCACCCGGTTCAGATTTGTAGAAGTTAAGGGGGGGACAGGGTCATTTTTTGCAATTTCTTCGAAAAAATTTAATTTCTTTCCTTTTTATTTCGCAAATATGTAGACCTATCAGGTTCGTTATAATTTTCCTGTAATCTGCACGTAAAACTCAAAATCCTTACCGAATTTTAGCTCACCCGGTTCAGATTTGTTGAAGTTAAGGGGTGGACAGGTTCATTTTTTGCAATTTCTTCGAAAAAATTTAATTTCTTTCCTTTCTATTTCGCAAATATGTAGACCTATCAGGTTCGTTATAATTTTCCTGTAATCTGCACTTAAAACTAAAGATTCCTACCGAATTTCAGCCCACCCGGTTCAGATTTGTAGAAGTTAAGGGGGGGGACAGGGTCATTTTTTGCAATTTCTTCAAAAAAAATTTAATTTCTTTCCCTTCTATTTCGCAAATATGTAGACCTATCATGTTCGTTATAATTTTTCTGTAATCTGCACGTAAAACTGAAGATCCTTACCTAATTTCAGCTCACCCGGTTCAGATTTGTTGAAGTTAAGGGGTGGTGGACAGGGTCATTTTTTGCCATTTCTTCGAAAAAATTTAAATTCTTTCCTTTCTATTTCGCAAATATGTAGACCTATCAGGTTCGTTATAATTTTCCTGTAATCTGCACGTAAAACTCAAAATCCTTACGAAATTTCAGCTCACCCGGTTCAGATTTGTTGAAATTAAGGGTTGGACAGGGTCATTTTTTGCAATTTCTTCGAAAAAATTTAATTTCTTTCCCTTCTATTTCGCAAATATGTAGAACTAACAGGTTCGCTATATTTTTTATGTAATCTGCACTTAAAACTAAAGATTCCTACCGAATTTCAGCCCACCCGGTTCAGATTTGTAGAAGTTAAGGGGGGGGACATGGTCATTTTTTTGCAATTTCTTCGAAAATATTTAATTTCTTTCCCTTCTATTTCGCAAATATGTAGACCTATCATGTTCGTTATAATTTTTCTGTAATCTGCACGTAAAACTCAAGATCCTTACCGAATTTCAGCTCACCCGGTTCAGATTTGTTGAAGTTAAGGGGTGGACAGGGTCATTTTTTGCCATTTCTGCGAAAAAATTTAACTTCTTTCCTTTCTATTTCGCAAATATGTAGAACTATCAGGTTCGCTATATTTTTCCTGTAATCTGCACTTAAAACTGAAGATCCCTACCGAATTTCAGCCCACCCGGTTCAGATTTGTAGAAGTTAAGGGGGGGGGGCATGGTCATTTTTTGCAACTTTTTCGAAAAAATTTAATTTATTTCCATTCTATTTCGCAAATATGTAGACCTATCAGGTTCGCTATAGTTTTCCTGTAATCTGCACGTAAAACTCAAGATCCTTACCGAATTTCAGCTCACCCGGTTCAGATTTGTTGAAATTAAGGGGTGGACAGGGTCATTTTTTGCAATTTCTTCGAAAAAATTTAATTTCTTTCCCTTCTATTTCGCAAATATGTAGACCTATCATGTTCGTTATAATTTTTCTGTAATCTGCACGTTAAACTCAAGATCCTTACCGAATTTCAGCTCACACGGTTCAGATTTGTTGAAGTTAAGGGGTGGACAGGGTCATTTTTTGCCATTTCTTCGAAAAAATTTAACTTCTTTCCTTTCTATTTCGCAAATATGTAGACCTATCAGGTTCGTTATAATTTTCCTGTAATCTGCACGTAAAACTCAAAATCCTTACCGAATTTCAGCTCACCCGGTTCAGATTTGTTGAAATTAAGGGGTGGACAGGGTCATTTTTTGCAATTTCTTCGAAAAAATTTAATTTCATTCCCTTCTATTTCGCAAATATGTAGAACTATCAGGTTCGCTATATTTTTCCTGTAATCTGCACTTAAAACTGAAGATCCCTACCGAATTTCAGCCCACCCGGTTCAGATTTGTAGAAGTTAAGGGGGGGGGCATGGTCATTTTTTGCAACTTTTTCGAAAAAATTTAATTTATTTCCATTCTATTTCGCAAATATGTAGACCTATCAGATTCGCTATAGTTTTCCTGTAATCTGCACGTAAAACTCAAGATCCTTACCGAATTTCAGCTCACCCGGTTCAGATTTGTAGAAGTTAAGGGGGGGGACAGGGTCATTTTTTGCAATTTCTTCGAAAAAATTTAATTTCTTTCCTTTCTATTTCGCAAATATGTAGACCTATCAGGTTCGTTATAATTTTCCTGTAATCTGCACGTAAAACTCAAAATCCTTACCGAATTTCAGCTCACCCGGTTCAGATTTGTTGAAGTTAAGGGGTGGACAGGGTCATTTTTTGCAATTTCTTCGAAAAAATTTAACTTCTTTCCCTTCTATTTCGCAAATATGTAGACCTATCAGGTTTGTTATAATTTTCCTGTAATCTGCACGTAAAACTCAAAATCCTTACCGAATTTCAGCTCACCCGGTTCAGATTTGTTGAAGTTAAGGGGTGGACAGGGTCATTTTTTGCAATTTCTTCGAAAAAATTTAATTTCTTTCCCTTCTATTTCGCAAATATGTAGAACTATCAGGTTCGCTATATTTTTCCTGTAATCTGCACTTAAAACTGAAGATCCCTACCGAATTTCAGCTCACCCGGTTCAGATTTGTAGAAGTTAAGGGGTGGACAGGGTCATTTTTTGCAATTTCTTCGAAAAAATTTAATTTCTTTCCCTTCTATTTCGTAAATATGTAGACCTATCAGGTTCGCTATAGTTTTCCTGTAATCTGCACGCAAAACTCAAGATCCTTACAGAATTTCAGCCCACCTGGTTCAGATTTGTAGAAGTTAAGGGGGGGGACATGGTCATTTTTTGCAACTTTTTCGAAAAAATTTAATTAAATATGTAAACCTATCAGGTTCGTTATAGTTTTCCTGTAATCTGCACGTAAAACTCAAGATCCTTACCGAATTTCAGCTTACCCGGTTCAGATTTGTTGAAATTAAGGGAGGACAGGGTCATTTTTTGCAATTTCTTCGAAAAAATTTAATTTCTTTCCCTTCTATTTCGCAAATATGTAGACCTATCAGGTTCGTTATAATTTTCCTGTAATCTGCACTTAAAACTAAAGATTCCTACCGAATTTCAGCCCACCCGGTTCAGATTTGTAGAAGTTAAGGGGGGGGACAGGGTCATTTTTTGCAATTTCTTCGAAAAAATTTAATTTCTTTCCCTTCTATTTCGCAAATATGTAGACCTATCATGTTCGTTATAATTTTTTCTGTAATCTCCACTTAAAACTCAATATCCTTACAGAATTTCATCTCACCCGGTTCAGATTTGTTGAAGTTAAGGGGTGGACAGGGTCATTTTTTGCCATTTCTTCGAAAAAATTTAACTTTTTTCCTTTCTATTTCGCAAATATGTAGACCTATCAGGTTCGTTATAATTTTCCTGTAATCTGCACGTAAAACTCAAAATCCTTACCGAATTTCAGCTCACCCGGTTCAGATTTGTTGAAGTTAAGGGGTGGACAGGGTCATTTTTTGCAATTTCTTCGAAAAAATTTAATTTCTTTCCCTTCTATTTCGCAAATATGTAGAACTATCAGGTTCGCTATATTTTTCCTGTAATCTGCACTTAAAACTGAAGATCCCTACCGAATTTCAGCTCACCCGGTTCAGATTTGTAGAAGTTAAGGGGGGGGGACAGGGTCATTTTTTATAATTTCTTCGAAAAAATTTAATTTCTTTCCCTTCTATTTCGCAATTATGTAGAACTATCAGGTTCGTTATAATTTTCCTGTAATCTGCACTTAAAACTAAAGATTCCTACCGAATTTCAGCCCACCCGGTTCAGATTTGTAGAAGTTAAGGGGGGGGACAGGGTCATTTTTTGCAATTTCTTCGAAAAAATTTAATTTCTTTCCCTTCTATTTCGCAAATATGTAGACCTATCATGTTCGTTATAATTTTCCTGTAATCTGCACGTAAAACTCAAGATCCTTACCGAATTTCAGCTCACCCGGTTCAGATTTGTTGAAGTTAAGGGGTGGACAGGGTCATTTTTTGCCATTTCTTCGAAAAAATTTAACTTCTTTCCTTTCTATTTCGCAAATATGTAGACCTATCAGGTTCGTTATAATTTTCCTGTAATCTGCAAGTAAAACTCAAAATCCTTACCGAATTTCAGCTCACCCGGTTCAGATTTGTTGAAGTTAAGGGGTGGACAGGGTCATTTTTTGCAATTTCTTCGAAAAAATTTAATTTCTTTCCCTTCTATTTCGCAAATCTGTAGAACTATCAGGTTTGCTATAATTTTCCTGTAATCTGCACTTAAAACTAAATATCCCTACCGAATTTCAGCTCACCCGCTTCAGATTTGTAGAAGTTAAGGGGGGGACAGGGTCATTTTTTGCAATTTCTTCGAAAAAATTTAACTTCTTTCCCTTCTATTTCGCAAATATGTAGACCTATCAGGTTCGTTATAATTTTCCTGTAATCTGCACGTAAAACTGAAAATCCTTACCAAATTTCAGCTCACCCGGTTCAGATTTGTAGAAGTTAAGGGGGGGGACAGAGTCATTTTTTGCAATTTCTTCGAAAAAATTTAACTTCTTTCCCTTCTATTTCGCAAATATGTAGACCTATCAGGTTCGTTATAATTTTCCTGTAATCTGCACGTAAAACTCAAAATCCTTACCGAATTTCAGCTCACCCGGTTCAGATTTGTTGAAGTTAAGGGGTGGACAGGGTCATTTTTTGCAATTTCTTCGAAAAAATTTAATTTCTTTCCCTTCTATTTCGCAAATATGTAGAACTATCAGGTTCGCTATATTTTTCCTGTAATCTGCACTTAAAACTAAAGATCCCTACCGAATTTCAGCCCACCCGGTGCAGATTTGTAGAAGTTAAGGGTGGGGGCATGGTCATTTTTTGCAACTTTTTCGAAAAAATTTAATTTATTTCCATTCTATTTCGTAAATATGTAGACCTATCAGGTTCGCTATAGTTTTCCTGTAATCTGCACGTAAAACTCAAGATCCTTACCGAATTTCAGCTCACCCGGTTCAGATTTGTAGAAGTTAAGGGGGGGGGGACAGGGTCAATTTTTGCAATTTTTTCAAAAAAATTTAATTTCTTTCCCTTCTATTTCGCAAATATGTAGACCTATCATGTTCGTTATAATTTTTCTGTAATCTGCACGTAAAACTCAAGATCCTTACCGAATTTCAGCTCACCCGGTTCAGATTTGTAGAAGTTAAGGGGGGGACAGGGTCATTTTTTGCAATTTATTCGACAAAATTTAACTTCTTTCCTTTCTATTTCGCAAATATGTAGACCTATCAGGTTCGCTATAGTTTTCCTGTAATCTGCACGTAAAACTCAAGATCCTTACCGAATTTCAGCTCACCCGGTTCAGATTTGTAGAAGTTAAGGGGGGGACAGGGTCATTTTTTGCAATTTCTTCGAAAAAATTTTATTTCTGTCCCTTCTATTTCGCAAATATGTAGACCTATCAGGTTCGCTATAGTTTTCCTGTAATCTGCACGTAAAACTCAAGATCCTTACCGAATTTCAGCTCACCCGGTTCAGATTTGTAGAAGTTAAGGGGTGGACAGGGTCATTTTTTGCAATTTCTTCGAAAAAATTTAATTTCTTTCCCTTCTATTTCGCAAATATGTAGACCTATCATGTTCGTTATAATTTTTCTGTAATCTGCACGTAAAACTCAAGATCCTTACCGAATTTCAGCTCACCCGGTTCAGATTTGTAGAAGTTAAGGGGGGGACAGGGTCATTTTTTGCAATTTATTCGACAAAATTTAACTTCTTTCCTTTCTATTTCGCAAATATGTAGACCTATCAGGTTCGCTATAGTTTTCCTGTAATCTGCACGTAAAACTCAAGATCCTTACCGAATTTCAGCTCACCCGGTTCAGATTTGTAGAAGTTAAGGGGGGGACAGGGTCATTTTTTGCAATTTCTTCGAAAAAATTTAATTTCTTTCCTTTCTATTTCGCAAATATGTAGACCTATCAGGTTCGCTATAGTTTTCCTGTAATCTGCACGTAAAACTCAAGATCCTTACCGAATTTCAGCTCACCCGGTTCAGATTTGTAGAAGTTAAGGGGGGGACAGGGTCATTTTTTGCAATTTCTTCGAAAAAATTTAATTTCTTTCCCTTCTATTTCGCAAATATGTAGACCTATCAGGTTCGCTATAGTTTTCCTGTAATCTGCACGTAAAACTCAAGATCCTTACCGAATTTCAGCTCACCCGGTTCAGATTTGTAGAAGTTAAGGGGGGGACAGGGTCATTTTTTGCAATTTCTTCGAAAAAATTTAATTTCTTTCCCTTCTATTTCGCAAATATGTAGACCTATCAGGTTCGCTATAGTTTTCCTGTAATCTGCACGTAAAACTCAAGATCCTTACCGAATTTCAGCTCACCCGGTTCAGATTTGTAGAAGTTAAGGGGGGGACAGGGTCATTTTTTGCAATTTCTTCGAAAAAATTTAATTTCTTTCCCTTCTATTTCGCAAATATGTAGACCTATCATGTTCGTTATAATTTTTCTGTAATCTGCACGTAAAACTGAAGATCCTTACCGAATTTCAGCTCACCCGGTTCAGATTTGTTGAAGTTAAGGGGGGGGACAGGGTCATTTTTTGCAATTTCTTCGAAAAAATTTAATTTCTTTCCTTTCTATTTCGCAAATATGTAGACCTATCAGGTTCGTTATAATTTTCCTGTAATCTGCACGTAAAACTCAAAATCCTTACCGAATTTCAGCTCACCCGGTTCAGATTTGTTGAAATTAAGGGGTGGACAGGGTCATTTTTTGCAATTTCTTCGAAAAATTTAATTTCTTTCCCTTCTATTTCGCAAATATGTAGACCTATCAGGTTCGTTATAATTTTCCTGTAATCTGCACGTAAAACTCAAAATCCTTACCAAATTTCAGCTCACCCGGTTCAGATTTGTAGAAGTTAAGGGGGGGACAGGGTCATTTTTTGCAATTTCTTCGAAAAAATTTAACTTATTTCCCTTCTATTTCTCAAATATGTAGACCTATCAGGTTCGTTATAATTTTCCTGTAATCTGCACGTAAAACTCAAAATCCTTACCGAATTTCAGCTCACCCGGTTCAGATTTGTTGAAGTTAAGGGGTGGACAGGGTCATTTTTTGCAATTTCTTCGAAAAAATTTAATTTCTTTCCCTTCTATTTCGCAAATACGTAGAACTATCAGGTTCGCTATAATTTTCCTGTAATCTGCACTTAAAACTAAAGATCCCTACCGAATTTCAGCTCACCCGGTTCAGATTTGTAGAAGTTAAGGGGGGGGACAGAGTTATTTTTTGCAATTTCTTCGAAAAAATTTAACTTCTTTCCCTTCTATTTCGCAAATATGTAGACCTATCAGGTTCGCTATAGTTTTCCTGTAATCTGCACGCAAAACTCAAGATCCTTACCGATTTTCAGCCCACCTGGTTCAGATTTGTAGAAGTTAAGGGGGGGGACATGGTCATTTTTTGCAACTTTTTCGAAAAAATTTAATTTATTTCCATTCTATTTCGCAAATATGTAGACCTATCAGGTTCGCTATAGTTTTCCTGTAATCTGCACGTAAAACTCAAGATCCTTACCGAATTTCAGCTCACCCGGTTCAGATTTGTAGAAGTTAAGGGGTGGACAGGGTCATTTTTTGCAATTTCTTCGAAAAAATTTAATTTCTTTCCCTTCTATTTCGCAAATATGTAGACCTATCATGTTCGTTATAATTTTTCTGTAATCTGCACGTAAAACTCAAGATCCTTACCGAATTTCAGCTCACCCGGTTCAGATTTGTAGAAGTTAAGGGGGGGACAGGGTCATTTTTTGCAATTTATTCGACAAAATTTAACTTCTTTCCTTTCTATTTCGCAAATATGTAGACCTATCAGGTTCGCTATAGTTTTCCTGTAATCTGCACGTAAAACTCAAGATCCTTACCGAATTTCAGCTCACCCGGTTCAGATTTGTAGAAGTTAAGGGGGGGACAGGGTCATTTTTTGCAATTTCTTCGAAAAAATTTAATTTCTTTCCTTTCTATTTCGCAAATATGTAGACCTATCAGGTTCGCTATAGTTTTCCTGTAATCTGCACGTAAAACTCAAGATCCTTACCGAATTTCAGCTCACCCGGTTCAGATTTGTAGAAGTTAAGGGGGGGACAGGGTCATTTTTTGCAATTTCTTCGAAAAAATTTAATTTCTTTCCCTTCTATTTCGCAATTATGTAGAACTATCAGGTTCGTTATAATTTTCCTGTAATCTGCACTTAAAACTAAAGATTCCTACCGAATTTCAGCCCACCCGGTTCAGATTTGTAGAAGTTAAGGGGGGGGACAGGGTCATTTTTTGCAATTTCTTCGAAAAAATTTAATTTCTTTCCCTTCTATTTCGCAAATATGTAGACCTATCATGTTCGTTATAATTTTTCTGTAATCTGCACGTAAAACTCAAGATCCTTACCGAATTTCAGCTCACCCGGTTCAGATTTGTTGAAGTTAAGGGGTGGACAGGGTCATTTTTTGCCATTTCTTCGAAAAAATTTAACTTCTTTCCTTTCTATTTCGCAAATATGTAGACCTATCAGGTTCGTTATAATTTTCCTGTAATCTGCACGTAAAACTCAAAATCCTTACCGAATTTCAGCTCACCCGGTTCAGATTTGTTGAAGTTAAGGGGTGGACAGGGTCATTTTTTGCAATTTCTTCGAAAAAATTTAATTTCTTTCCCTTCTATTTCGCAAATATGTAGAACTATCAGGTTCGCTATATTTTTCCTGTAATCTGCACTTAAAACTGAAGATCCCTACCGAATTTCAGCTCACCCGGTTCAGATTTGTAGAAGTTAAGGGGGGGGGACAGGGTCATTTTTTATAATTTCTTCGAAAAAATTTAATTTCTTTCCCTTCTATTTCGCAATTATGTAGAACTATCAGGTTCGTTATAATTTTCCTGTAATCTGCACTTAAAACTAAAGATTCCTACCGAATTTCAGCCCACCCGGTTAAGATTTGTAGAAGTTAAGGGGGGGACAGGGTCATTTTTTGCAATTTCTTCGAAAAAATTTAATTTCTTTCCCTTCTATTTCGCAAATATGTAGACCTATCAGGTTCGTTATAATTTTCCTGTAATCTGCAAGTAAAACTCAAAATCCTTACCAAATTTCAGCTCACCCGGTTCAGATTTGTTGAAATTAAGGGTTGGACAGGGTCATTTTTTGCAATTTCTTCGAAAAAATTTAATTTCTTTCCCTTCTATTTCGCAAATATGTAGAACTATCAGGTTCGCTATATTTTTCCTGAAATCTGCACTTAAAACTGAAGATCCCTACCGAATTTCAGCCCACCCGGTGCAGATTTGTAGAAGTTAAGGGGGGGGGGCATGGTCATTTTTTGCAACTTTTTCGAAAGAATTTAAATTATTTCCATTCTATTTCGTAAATATGTAGACCTATCAGGTTCGCTATAGTTTTCCTGTAATCTGCACGTAAAACTCAAGATCCTTACCGAATTTCAGCTCACCCGGTTCAGATTTGTTGAAGTTAAGGGGTGGACAGGGTCATTTTTTGCCATTTCTTCGAAAAAATTTAACTTCTTTCCTTTCTATTTCGCAAATATGTAGACCTATCAGGTTCGTTATAATTTTCCTGTAATCTGCAAGTAAAACTCAAAATCCTTACCGAATTTCAGCTCACCCGGTTCAGATTTGTTGATGTTAAGGGGTGGACAGGGTCATTTTTTGCAATTTCTTCGAAAAAATTTAATTTCTTTCCCTTCTATTTCGCAAATATGTAGAACTATCAGGTTCGCTATAATTTTCCTGTAATCTGCACTTAAAACTAAAGATCCCTACCGAATTTCAGCTCACCCGGTTCAGATTTGTAGAAGTTAAGGGGGGGAACAGAGTCATTTTTTGCAATTTCTTCGAAAAAATTTAACTTCTTTCCCTTCTATTTCGCAAATATGTAGACCTATCAGGTTCGTTATAATTTTCCTGTAATCTGCACGTAAAACTCAAAATCCTTACCGAATTTCAGCTCACCCGGTTCAGATTTGTAGAAGTTAAGGGGGGGGACAGAGTCATTTTTTGCAATTTCTTCGAAAAAATTTAATTTCTTTCCCTTCTATTTCGCAAATATGTAGAACTATCAGGTTCGCTATATTTTTCCTGTAATCTGCACTTAAAACTAAAGATCCCTACCGAATTTCAGCCCACCCGGTGCAGATTTGTAGAAGTTAAGGGGGGGGGGCATGGTCATTTTTTGCAACTTTTTCGAAAAAATTTAATTTATTTCCATTCTATTTCGTAAATATGTAGACCTATCAGGTTCTCTATAGTTTTCCTGTAATCTGCACGTAAAACTCAAGATCCTTACCGAATTTCAGCTCACCCGGTTCAGATTTGTAGAAGTTAAGGGGGGGACAGGGTCATTTTTTGCAATTTCTTCGAAAAAATTTAATTTCTTTCCTTTCTATTTCGCAAATATGTAGACCTATCAGGTTCGTTATAATTTTCCTGTAATCTGCACGTAAAACTCAAAATCCTTACCGAATTTTAGCTCACCCGGTTCAGATTTGTTGAAGTTAAGGGGTGGACAGGGTCATTTTTTGCAATTTCTTCGAAAAAATTTAATTTCTTTCCTTTCTATTTCGCAAATATGTAGACCTATCAGGTTCGTTATAATTTTCCTGTAATCTGCACTTAAAACTAAAGATTCCTACCGAATTTCAGCCCACCCGGTTCAGATTTGTAGAAGTTAAGGGGGGGGACAGGGTCATTTTTTGCAATTTCTTCGAAAAAATTTAATTTCTTTCCCTTCTATTTCGCAAATATGTAGACCTATCATGTTCGTTATAATTTTTCTGTAATCTGCACGTAAAACTGAAGATCCTTACCGAATTTCAGCTCACCCGGTTCAGATTTGTTGAAGTTAAGGGGTGGACAGGGTCATTTTTTGCCATTTCTTCGAAAAAATTTAAATTCTTTCCTTTCTATTTCGCAAATATGTAGACCTATCAGGTTCGTTATAATTTTCCTGTAATCTGCACGTAAAACTCAAAATCCTTACGAAATTTCAGCTCACCCGGTTCAGATTTGTTGAAATTAAGGGTTGGACAGGGTCATTTTTTGCAATTTCTTCGAAAAAATTTAATTTCTTTCCCTTCTATTTCGCAAATATGTAGAACTAACAGGTTCGCTATATTTTTTATGTAATCTGCACTTAAAACTAAAGATTCCTACCGAATTTCAGCCCACCCGGTTCAGATTTGTAGAAGTTAAGGGGGGGGACATGGTCATTTTTTGCAATTTCTTCGAAAATATTTAATTTCTTTCCCTTCTATTTCGCAAATATGTAGACCTATCATGTTCGTTATAATTTTTCTGTAATCTGCACGTAAAACTCAAGATCCTTACCGAATTTCAGCTCACCCGGTTCAGATTTGTTGAAGTTAAGGGGTGGACAGGGTCATTTTTTGCCATTTCTGCGAAAAAATTTAACTTCTTTCCTTTCTATTTCGCAAATATGTAGAACTATCAGGTTCGCTATATTTTTCCTGTAATCTGCACTTAAAACTGAAGATCCCTACCGAATTTCAGCCCACCCGGTTCAGATTTGTAGAAGTTAAGGGGGGGGGGGCATGGTCATGGACATTTTTTGCAACTTTTTCGAAAAAATTTAATTTATTTCCATTCTATTTCGCAAATATGTAGACCTATCAGGTTCGCTATAGTTTTCCTGTAATCTGCACGTAAAACTCAAGATCCTTACCGAATTTCAGCTCACCCGGTTCAGATTTGTTGAAATTAAGGGGTGGACAGGGTCATTTTTTGCAATTTCTTCGAAAAAATTTAATTTCTTTCCCTTCTATTTCGCAAATATGTACACCTATCATGTTCGTTATAATTTTTCTGTAATCTGCACGTTAAACTCAAGATCCTTACCGAATTTCAGCTCACACGGTTCAGATTTGTTGAAGTTAAGGGGTGGACAGGGTCATTTTTTGCCATTTCTTCGAAAAAATTTAACTTCTTTCCTTTCTATTTCGCAAATATGTAGACCTATCAGGTTCGTTATAATTTTCCTGTAATCTGCACGTAAAACTCAAAATCCTTACCGAATTTCAGCTCACCCGGTTCAGATTTGTTGAAATTAAGGGGTGGACAGGGTCATTTTTTGCAATTTCTTCGAAAAAATTTAATTTCATTCCCTTCTATTTCGCAAATATGTAGAACTATCAGGTTCGCTATATTTTTCCTGTAATCTGCACTTAAAACTGAAGATCCCTACCGAATTTCAGCCCACCCGGTTCAGATTTGTAGAAGTTAAGGGGGGGGGGCATGGTCATTTTTTGCAACTTTTTCGAAAAAATTTAATTTATTTCCATTCTATTTCGCAAATATGTAGACCTATCAGATTCGCTATAGTTTTCCTGTAATCTGCACGTAAAACTCAAGATCCTTACCGAATTTCAGCTCACCCGGTTCAGATTTGTAGAAGTTAAGGGGGGGACAGGGTCATTTTTTGCAATTTCTTCGAAAAAATTTAATTTCTTTCCTTTCTATTTCGCAAATATGTAGACCTATCAGGTTCGTTATAATTTTCCTGTAATCTGCACGTAAAACTCAAAATCCTTACCGAATTTCAGCTCACCCGGTTCAGATTTGTTGAAGTTAAGGGGTGGACAGGGTCATTTTTTGCAATTTCTTCGAAAAAATTTAACTTCTTTCCCTTCTATTTCGCAAATATGTAGACCTATCAGGTTTGTTATAATTTTCCTGTAATCTGCACGTAAAACTCAAAATCCTTACCGAATTTCAGCTCACCCGGTTCAGATTTGTTGAAGTTAAGGGGTGGACAGGGTCATTTTTTGCAATTTCTTCGAAAAAATTTAATTTCTTTCCCTTCTATTTCGCAAATATGTAGAACTATCAGGTTCGCTATATTTTTCCTGTAATCTGCACTTAAAACTGAAGATCCCTACCGAATTTCAGCTCACCCGGGTCAGATTTGTTGAAGTTAAGGGGTGGACAGGGTCATTTTTTGCAATTTCTTCGAAAAAATTTAACTTCTTTCCCTTCTATTTCGTAAATATGTAGACCTATCAGGTTCGCTATAGTTTTCCTGTAATCTGCACGCAAAACTCAAGATCCTTACAGAATTTCAGCCCACCTGGTTCAGATTTGTAGAAGTTAAGGGGGGGGACATGGTCATTTTTTGCAACTTTTTCGAAAAAATTTAATTAAATATGTAAACCTATCAGGTTCGTTATAGTTTTCCTGTAATCTGCACGTAAAACTCAAGATCCTTACCGAATTTCAGCTTACCCGGTTCAGATTTGTTGAAATTAAGGGAGGACAGGGTCATTTTTTGCAATTTCTTCGAAAAAATTTAATTTCTTTCCCTTCTATTTCGCAAATATGTAGACCTATCAGGTTCGTTATAATTTTCCTGTAATCTGCACTTAAAACTAAAGATTCCTACCGAATTTCAGCCCACCCGGTTCAGATTTGTAGAAGTTAAGGGGGGGGACAGGGTCATTTTTTGCAATTTCTTCGAAAAAATTTAATTTCTTTCCCTTCTATTTCGCAAATATGTAGACCTATCATGTTCGTTATAATTTTTCTGTAATCTCCACGTAAAACTCAAGATCCTTACCGAATTTCAGCTCACCCGGTTCAGATTTGTTGAAGTTAAGGGGTGGACAGGGTCATTTTTTGCCATTTCTTCGAAAAAATTTAACTTTTTTCCTTTCTATTTCGCAAATATGTAGACCTATCAGGTTCGTTATAATTTTCCTGTAATCTGCACGTAAAACTCAAAATCCTTACCGAATTTCAGCTCACCCGGTTCAGATTTGTTGAAGTTAAGGGGTGGACAGGGTCATTTTTTGCAATTTCTTCGAAAAAATTTAATTTCTTTCCCTTCTATTTCGCAAATATGTAGAACTATCAGGTTCGCTATATTTTTCCTGTAATCTGCACTTAAAACTGAAGATCCCTACCGAATTTCAGCTCACCCGGTTCAGATTTGTAGAAGTTAAGGGGGGGGGACAGGGTCATTTTTTATAATTTCTTCGAAAAAATTTAATTTCTTTCCCTTCTATTTCGCAATTATGTAGAACTATCAGGTTCGTTATAATTTTCCTGTAATCTGCACTTAAAACTAAAGATTCCTACCGAATTTCAGCCCACCCGGTTCAGATTTGTAGAAGTTAAGGGGGGGGACAGGGTCATTTTTTGCAATTTCTTCGAAAAAATTTAATTTCTTTCCCTTCTATTTCGCAAATATGTAGACCTATCATGTTCGTTATAATTTTCCTGTAATCTGCACGTAAAACTCAAGATCCTTACCGAATTTCAGCTCACCCGGTTCAGATTTGTTGAAGTTAAGGGGTGGACAGGGTCATTTTTTGCCATTTCTTCGAAAAAATTTAACTTCTTTCCTTTCTATTTCGCAAATATGTAGACCTATCAGGTTCGTTATAATTTTCCTGTAATCTGCAAGTAAAACTCAAAATCCTTACCGAATTTCAGCTCACCCGGTTCAGATTTGTTGAAGTTAAGGGGTGGACAGGGTCATTTTTTGCAATTTCTTCGAAAAAATTTAATTTCTTTCCCTTCTATTTCGCAAATATGTAGAACTATCAGGTTCGCTATAATTTTCCTGTAATCTGCACTTAAAACTAAAGATCCCTACCGAATTTCAGCTCACCCGGTTCAGATTTGTAGAAGTTAAGGGGGGGGACAGAGTCATTTTTTGCAATTTCTTCGAAAAAATTTAACTTCTTTCCCTTCTATTTCGCAAATATGTAGACCTATCAGGTTCGTTATAATTTTCCTGTAATCTGCACGTAAAACTGAAAATCCTTACCGAATTTCAGCTCACCCGGTTCAGATTTGTAGAAGTTAAGGGGGGGGACAGAGTCATTTTTTGCAATTTCTTCGAAAAAATTTAACTTCTTTCCCTTCTATTTCGCAAATATGTAGACCTATCAGGTTCGTTATAATTTTCCTGTAATCTGCACGTAAAACTCAAAATCCTTACCGAATTTCAGCTCACCCGGTTCAGATTTGTTGAAGTTAAGGGGTGGACAGGGTCATTTTTTGCAATTTCTTCGAAAAAATTTAATTTCTTTCCCTTCTATTTCGCAAATATGTAGAACTATCAGGTTCGCTATATTTTTCCTGTAATCTGCACTTAAAACTAAAGATCCCTACCGAATTTCAGCCCACCCGGTGCAGATTTGTAGAAGTTAAGGGTGGGGGCATGGTCATTTTTTGCAACTTTTTCGAAAAAATTTAATTTATTTCCATTCTATTTCGTAAATATGTAGACCTATCAGGTTCGCTATAGTTTTCCTGTAATCTGCACGTAAAACTCAAGATCCTTACCGAATTTCAGCTCACCCGGTTCAGATTTGTAGAAGTTAAGGGGGGGACAGGGTCATTTTTTGCAATTTCTTCGAAAAAATTTAATTTCTTTCCCTTCTATTTCGCAAATATGTAGACCTATCATGTTCGTTATAATTTTTCTGTAATCTGCACGTAAAACTCAAGATCCTTACCGAATTTCAGCTCACCCGGTTCAGATTTGTAGAAGTTAAGGGGGGGACAGGGTCATTTTTTGCAATTTATTCGACAAAATTTAACTTCTTTCCTTTCTATTTCGCAAATATGTAGACCTATCAGGTTCGCTATAGTTTTCCTGTAATCTGCACGTAAAACTCAAGATCCTTACCGAATTTCAGCTCACCCGGTTCAGATTTGTAGAAGTTAAGGGGGGGACAGTGTCATTTTTTGCAATTTCTTCGAAAAAATTTTATTTCTGTCCCTTCTATTTCGCAAATATGTAGACCTATCAGGTTCGCTATAGTTTTCCTGTAATCTGCACGTAAAACTTAAGATCCTTACCGAATTTCAGCTCACCCGGTTCAGATTTGTAGAAGTTAAGGGGTGGACAGGGTCATTTTTTGCAATTTCTTCGAAAAAATTTAATTTCTTTCCTTTCTATTTCGCAAATATGTAGACCTATCAGGTTCGCTATAGTTTTCCTGTAATCTGCACGTAAAACTCAAGATCCTTACCGAATTTCAGCTCACCCGGTTCAGATTTGTAGAAGTTAAGGGGGGGACAGGGTCATTTTTTGCAATTTCTTCGAAAAAATTTAATTTCTTTCCCTTCTATTTCGCAAATATGTAGACCTATCATGTTCGTTATAATTTTTCTGTAATCTGCACGTAAAACTCAAGATCCTTACCGAATTTCAGCTCACCCGGTTCAGATTTGTTGAAGTTAAGGGGTGGACAGGGTCATTTTTTGCAATTTCTTCGAAAAAATTTAATTTCTTTCCCTTCTATTTCGCAAATATGTAGACCTATCAGGTTCGCTATAGTTTTCCTGTAATCTGCACGTAAAACTCAAGATCCTTACCGAATTTCAGCTCACCCGGTTCAGATTTGTAGAAGTTAAGGGGGGGACAGGGTCATTTTTTGCAATTTCTTCGAAAAAATTTAATTTCTTTCCCTTCTATTTCGCAAATATGTAGACCTATCAGGTTCGCTATAGTTTTCCTGTAATCTGCACGTAAAACTCAAGATCCTTACCGAATTTCAGCTCACCCGGTTCAGATTTGTAGAAGTTAAGGGGGGGACAGGGTCATTTTTTGCAATTTCTTCGAAAAAATTTAATTTCTTTCCCTTCTATTTCGCAAATATGTAGACCTATCATGTTCGTTATAATTTTTCTGTAATCTGCACGTAAAACTGAAGATCCTTACCGAATTTCAGCTCACCCGGTTCAGATTTGTTGAAGTTAAGGGGGGGGACAGGGTCATTTTTTGCAATTTCTTCGAAAAAATTTAATTTCTTTCCTTTCTATTTCGCAAATATGTAGACCTATCAGGTTCGTTATAATTTTCCTGTAATCTGCACGTAAAACTCAAAATCCTTACCGAATTTCAGCTCACCCGGTTCAGATTTGTTGAAATTAAGGGGTGGACAGGGTCATTTTTTGCAATTTCTTCGAAAAAATTTAATTTCTTTCCCTTCTATTTCGCAAATATGTAGACCTATCAGGTTCGTTATAATTTTCCTGTAATCTGCACGTAAAACTCAAAATCCTTACCAAATTTCAGCTCACCCGGTTCAGATTTGTAGAAGTTAAGGGGGGGACAGGGTCATTTTTTGCAATTTCTTCGAAAAAATTTAACTTATTTCCCTTCTATTTCTCAAATATGTAGACCTATCAGGTTCGTTATAATTTTCCTGTAATCTGCACGTAAAACTCAAAATCCTTACCGAATTTCAGCTCACCCGGTTCAGATTTGTTGAAGTTAAGGGGTGGACAGGGTCATTTTTTGCAATTTCTTCGAAAAAATTTAATTTCTTTCCCTTCTATTTCGCAAATACGTAGAACTATCAGGTTCGCTATAATTTTCCTGTAATCTGCACTTAAAACTAAAGATCCCTACCGAATTTCAGCTCACCCGGTTCAGATTTGTAGAAGTTAAGGGGGGGGACAGAGTTATTTTTTGCAATTTCTTCGAAAAAATTTAACTTCTTTCCCTTCTATTTTGCAAATATGTAGACCTATCAGGTTCGCTATAGTTTTCCTGTAATCTGCACGCAAAACTCAAGATCCTTACCGATTTTCAGCCCACCTGGTTCAGATTTGTAGAAGTTAAGGGGGGGGACATGGTCATTTTTTGCAACTTTTTCGAAAAAATTTAATTTATTTCCATTCTATTTCGCAAATATGTAGACCTATCAGGTTCGTTATAGTTTTCCTGTAATCTGCACGTAAAACTCAAGATCCTTACCGAATTTCAGCTTACCCGGTTCAGATTTGTTGAAATTAAGGGGTGGACAGGGTCATTTTTTGCAATTTCTTCGAAAAAATTTAATTTCTTTCCCTTCTATTTCGCAAATATGTAGAACTATCAGGTTCGCTATAATTTTCCTGTAATCTGCACTTAAAGCTAAAGATCCCTACCGAATTTCAGCTCACCCGGTTCAGATTTGTAGAAGTTAAGGGGGGGGACAGGGTCATTTTTTGCAATTTTTTCGAAAAAATTTAATTTCTTTCCCTCTTATTTCGCAAATATGTAGACCTATCAGGTTCGCTATAATTTTTCTGTAATCTGCACATAAAACTCAAGATCCCTACCGAATTTCAGCTTACCCGGTCTAGATTTGTAGAAGTTAAGGCGGGGGACAGGGACATTTTTTGCAATTTCTTCAAAAAAATTTAACTTCTTTCCCTTCTATTTCGCAAATATGTAGACCTATCAGGTTTGTTATAATTTTCCTGTAATCTGCACGTAAAACTCAAGATCCTTACCGAATATCAGCTCACCCGGTTCAGATTTGTTGAAGTTAAGGCGGGAGACAGGGTCATTTTTTGCAATTTCTTCGAAAAAATTTAATTTCTTTCCCTTCTATTTCGCAAATATGTAGAAGTATCAGGTTCGCTATAATTTTCCTGTAATCTGCACTTAAAACTAAAGATTTCTACCGAATTTCAGCTCACCCGGTTCAGATTTGTGGAAGTGAAGGGGGGGGACATGGTCATTTTTTGCAATTTCTTCGAAAAAATTTAACTTCTTTCCCTTCTATTTCGCAAATATGTAGACCTATCAGGTTCGCTATAGTTTTCCTGTAATCTGCACGTAAAACTAAAGATCCCTACCGAATTTCAGCTCACCCGGTTCAGATTTTTAGAAGTTAAGGGGGGGGACAGGGTCATTTTTTGCAATTTTTTCGAAAAAATTTAACTTCTTTCCCTTCTATTTCGCAAATATGTAGACCTATCATGTTCTTTATAATTTTCCTGTAATCTGCACGTAAAACTTAAGATCCTTACCGAATTTCAGCTCACCCGGTTCAGATTTGTAGAAGTTAAGGCGGGAGACAGGGTCATTTTTTGCAATTTTTTCGAAAAAATTTAACTTCTTTTCCTTCTATTTCGCAAATATGTAGACCTATCAGGTTCGTTATAATTTTCCTGTAATCTGCTCTTAAAACTAAAGATTTCTACCGAATTTCAGCCCACCCGGTTCAGATTTGTAGAAGTTAATGGGGGGGACAGGGTCATTTTTTGCAATTTCTTCGAAAAAATTTAACTTCTTTCCCTTCTATTTCGCAAATATGTAGACCTATCAGGTTCGTTATAATTTTCCTGTAATCTGCTCTTAAAACTAAAGATTTCTACCGAATTTCAGCCCACCCGGTTCAGATTTGTAGAAGTTAATGGGGGGGACAGGGTCATTTTTTGCAATTTCTTCGAAAAAATTTAACTTCTTTCCCTTCTATTTCGCAAATATGTAGACCTATCAGGTTCGCTATAATTTTCCTGTAATCTGCACGTAAAACTCAAGATCCTTACCGAATTTCAGCTCACCCGGTTCAGATTTGTTGAAGTTAAGGGGTGAACAGTGTCATTTTTTGCAATTTCTTCGAAAAAATTTAACTTCTTTCCCTTCTATTTCGCAAATATGTAGACCTATCAGGTTCGCTATAATTTTCCTGTAATCTGCACGTAAAACTCAAGATCCTTACCAAATTTCAGCTCACCCGGTTCAGATTTGTTGAAGTTAAGAGGTGGACAGGGTCATTTTTTGCCATTTCTTCGAAAAAATTTAAATTCTTTCCTTTCTATTTCGCAAATATGTAGACCTATCAGGTTCGCTATAGTTTTCCTGTAATCTGCACGTAAAACTCAAGATCCTTACCGAATTTCAGCTCACCCGGTTCAGATTTGTAGAAGTTAAGGGGGGGACAGGGTCATTTTTTGCAATTTCTTCGAAAAAATTTAATTTCTTTCCCTTCTATTTCGCAAATATGTAGACCTATCAGGTTCGCTATAGTTTTCCTGTAATCTGCACGTAAAACTCAAGATCCTTACCGAATTTCAGCTCACCCGGTTCAGATTTGTAGAAGTTAAGGGGGGGACAGGGTCATTTTTTGCAATTTCTTCGAAAAAATTTAATTTCTTTCCTTTCTATTTCGCAAATATGTAGACCTATCAGGTTCGTTATAATTTTCCTGTAATCTGCACGTAAAACTCAAAATCCTTACCGAATTTCAGCTCACCCGGTTAAGATTTGTTGAAGTTAAGGGGTGGACAGGGTCATTTTTTGCAATTTCTTCGAAAAAATTTAATTTCTTTCCTTTCTATTTCGCAAATATGTAGACCTATCAGGTTCGTTATAATTTTCCTGTAATCTGCACTTAAAACTAAAGATTCCTACCGAATTTCAGCCCACCCGGTTCAGATTTGTAGAAGTTAAGGGGGGGGGACAGGGTCATTTTTTGCAATTTCTTCGAAAAAATTTAATTTCTTTCCCTTCTATTTCGCAAATACGTAGAACTATCAGGTTCGCTATAATTTTCCTGTAATCTGCACTTAAAACTAAAGATCCCTACCGAATTTCAGCTCACCCGGTTCAGATTTGTAGAAGTGAAGGGGGGGGACAGAGTTATTTTTTGCAATTTCTTCGAAAAAATTTAACTTCTTTCCCTTCTATTTCGCAAATATGTAGACCTATCAGGTTCGCTATAGTTTTCCTGTAATCTGCACGCAAAACTCAAGATCCTTACCGATTTTCAGCCCACCTGGTTCAGATTTGTAGAAGTTAAGGGGGGGGACATGGTCATTTTTTGCAACTTTTTCGAAAAAATTTAATTTATTTCCATTCTATTTCGCAAATATGTAGACCTATCAGCTTCGTTATAGTTTTCCTGTAATCTGCACGTAAAACTCAAGATCCTTACCGAATTTCAGCTTACCCGGTTCAGATTTGTTGAAATTAAGGGGTAGACAGGGTCATTTTTTGCAATTTCTTCGAAAAAATTTAATTTCTTTCCCTTCTATTTCGCAAATATGTAGAACTATCAGGTTCGCTATAATTTTCCTGTAATCTGCACTTAAAGCTAAAGATCCCTACCGAATTTCAGCTCACCCGGTTCAGATTTGTAGAAGTTAAGGGGGGGGACAGGGTCATTTTTTGCAATTTTTTCGAAAAAATTTAATTTCTTTCCCTCTTATTTCGCAAATATGTAGACCTATCAGGTTCGCTATAATTTTTCTGTAATCTGCACATAAAACTCAAGATCCCTACCGAATTTCAGCTTACCCGGTCTAGATTTGTAGAAGTTAAGGCGGGGGACAGGGACATTTTTTGCAATTTCTTCAAAAAAATTTAACTTCTTTCCCTTCTATTTCGCAAATATGTAGACCTATCAGGTTTGTTATAATTTTCCTGTAATCTGCACGTAAAACTCAAGATCCTTACCGAATATCAGCTCACCCGGTTCAGATTTGTTGAAGTTAAGGCGGGAGACAGGGTCATTTTTTGCAATTTCTTCGAAAAAATTTAATTTCTTTCCCTTCTATTTCGCAAATATGTAGAAGTATCAGGTTCGCTATAATTTTCCTGTAATCTGCACTTAAAACTAAAGATTTCTACCGAATTTCAGCTCACCCGGTTCAGATTTGTGGAAGTGAAGGGGGGGACATGGTCATTTTTTGCAATTTCTTCGAAAAAATTTAACTTCTTTCCCTTCTATTTCGCAAATATGTAGACCTATCAGGTTCGCTATAGTTTTCCTGTAATCTGCACGTAAAACTAAAGATCCCTACCGAATTTCAGCTCACCCGGTTCAGATTTTTAGAAGTTAAGGGGGGGGACAGGGTCATTTTTTGCAATTTTTTCGAAAAAATTTAACTTCTTTCCCTTCTATTTCGCAAATATGTAGACCTATCATGTTCTTTATAATTTTCCTGTAATCTGCACGTAAAACTTAAGATCCTTACCGAATTTCAGCTCACCCGGTTCAGATTTGTAGAAGTTAAGGCGGGAGACAGGGTCATTTTTTGCAATTTTTTCGAAAAAATTTAACTTCTTTTCCTTCTATTTCGCAAATATGTAGACCTATCAGGTTCGTTATAATTTTCCTGTAATCTGCTCTTAAAACTAAAGATTTCTACCGAATTTCAGCCCACCCGGTTCAGATTTGTAGAAGTTAATGGGGGGGACAGGGTCATTTTTTGCAATTTCTTCGAAAAAATTTAACTTCTTTCCCTTCTATTTCGCAAATATGTAGACCTATCAGGTTCGCTATAGTTTTCCTGTAATCTGCACGTAAAACTAAAGATCCCTACCGAATTTCAGCTCACCCGGTTCAGATTTTTAGAAGTTAAGGGGGGGGACAGGGTCATTTTTTGCAATTTTTTCGAAAAAATTTAACTTCTTTCCCTTCTATTTCGCAAATATGTAGACCTATCATGTTCTTTATAATTTTCCTGTAATCTGCACGTAAAACTTAAGATCCTTACCGAATTTCAGCTCACCCGGTTCAGATTTGTAGAAGTTAAGGCGGGAGACAGGGTCATTTTTTGCAATTTTTTCGAAAAAATTTAACTTCTTTTCCTTCTATTTCGCAAATATGTAGACCTATCAGGTTCGTTATAATTTTCCTGTAATCTGCTCTTAAAACTAAAGATTTCTACCGAATTTCAGCCCACCCGGTTCAGATTTGTAGAAGTTAATGGGGGGGACAGGGTCATTTTTTGCAATTTCTTCGAAAAAATTTAACTTCTTTCCCTTCTATTTCGCAAATATGTAGACCTATCAGGTTCGTTATAATTTTCCTGTAATCTGCTCTTAAAACTAAAGATTTCTACCGAATTTCAGCCCACCCGGTTCAGATTTGTAGAAGTTAATGGGGTGGACAGGGTCATTTTTTGCAATTTCTTCGAAAAAATTTAACTTCTTTCCCTTCTATTTCGCAAATATGTAGACCTATCAGGTTCGCTATAATTTTCCTGTAATCTGCACGTAAAACTCAAGATCCTTACCGAATTTCAGCTCACCCGGTTCAGATTTGTTGAAGTTAAGGGGTGAACAGTGTCATTTTTTGCAATTTCTTCGAAAAAATTTAACTTCTTTCCCTTCTATTTCGCAAATATGTAGACCTATCAGGTTCGCTATAATTTTCCTGTAATCTGCACGTAAAACTCAAGATCCTTACCAAATTTCAGCTCACCCGGTTCAGATTTGTTGAAGTTAAGAGGTGGACAGGGTCATTTTTTGCCATTTCTTCGAAAAAATTTAAATTCTTTCCTTTCTATTTCGCAAATATGTAGACCTATCAGGTTCGCTATAGTTTTCCTGTAATCTGCACGTAAAACTCAAGATCCTTACCGAATTTCAGCTCACCCGGTTCAGATTTGTAGAAGTTAAGGGGGGGACAGGGTCATTTTTTGCAATTTCTTCGAAAAAATTTAATTTCTTTCCCTTCTATTTCGCAAATATGTAGACCTATCAGGTTCGCTATAGTTTTCCTGTAATCTGCACGTAAAACTCAAGATCCTTACCGAATTTCAGCTCACCCGGTTCAGATTTGTAGAAGTTAAGGGGGGGACAGGGTCATTTTTTGCAATTTCTTCGAAAAAATTTAATTTCTTTCCTTTCTATTTCGCAAATATGTAGACCTATCAGGTTCGTTATAATTTTCCTGTAATCTGCACGTAAAACTCAAAATCCTTACCGAATTTCAGCTCACCCGGTTAAGATTTGTTGAAGTTAAGGGGTGGACAGGGTCATTTTTTGCAATTTCTTCGAAAAAATTTAATTTCTTTCCTTTCTATTTCGCAAATATGTAGACCTATCAGGTTCGTTATAATTTTCCTGTAATCTGCACTTAAAACTAAAGATTCCTACCGAATTTCAGCCCACCCGGTTCAGATTTGTAGAAGTTAAGGGGGGGGGACAGGGTCATTTTTTGCAATTTCTTCGAAAAAATTTAATTTCTTTCCCTTCTATTTCGCAAATACGTAGAACTATCAGGTTCGCTATAATTTTCCTGTAATCTGCACTTAAAACTAAAGATCCCTACCGAATTTCAGCTCACCCGGTTCAGATTTGTAGAAGTTAAGGGGGGGGACAGAGTTATTTTTTGCAATTTCTTCGAAAAAATTTAACTTCTTTCCCTTCTATTTCGCAAATATGTAGACCTATCAGGTTCGCTATAGTTTTCCTGTAATCTGCACGCAAAACTCAAGATCCTTACCGATTTTCAGCCCACCTGGTTCAGATTTGTAGAAGTTAAGGGGGGGGACATGGTCATTTTTTGCAACTTTTTCGAAAAAATTTAATTTATTTCCATTCTATTTCGCAAATATGTAGACCTATCAGCTTCGTTATAGTTTTCCTGTAATCTGCACGTAAAACTCAAGATCCTTACCGAATTTCAGCTTACCCGGTTCAGATTTGTTGAAATTAAGGGGTAGACAGGGTCATTTTTTGCAATTTCTTCGAAAAAATTTAATTTCTTTCCCTTCTATTTCGCAAATATGTAGAACTATCAGGTTCGCTATAATTTTCCTGTAATCTGCACTTAAAGCTAAAGATCCCTACCGAATTTCAGCTCACCCGGTTCAGATTTTTAGAAGTTAAGGGGGGGGACAGGGTCATTTTTTGCAATTTTTTCGAAAAAATTTAACTTCTTTCCCTTCTATTTCGCAAATATGTAGACCTATCATGTTCTTTATAATTTTCCTGTAATCTGCACGTAAAACTTAAGATCCTTACCGAATTTCAGCTCACCCGGTTCAGATTTGTAGAAGTTAAGGCGGGAGACAGGGTCATTTTTTGCAATTTTTTCGAAAAAATTTAACTTCTTTTCCTTCTATTTCGCAAATATGTAGACCTATCAGGTTCGTTATAATTTTCCTGTAATCTGCTCTTAAAACTAAAGATTTCTACCGAATTTCAGCCCACCCGGTTCAGATTTGTAGAAGTTAATGGGGGGGACAGGGTCATTTTTTGCAATTTCTTCGAAAAAATTTAACTTCTTTCCCTTCTATTTCGCAAATATGTAGACCTATCAGGTTCGTTATAATTTTCCTGTAATCTGCTCTTAAAACTAAAGATTTCTACCGAATTTCAGCCCACCCGGTTCAGATTTGTAGAAGTTAATGGGGGGGACAGGGTCATTTTTTGCAATTTCTTCGAAAAAATTTAACTTCTTTCCCTTCTATTTCGCAAATATGTAGACCTATCAGGTTCGCTATAATTTTTCTGTAATCTGCACGTAAAACTCAAGATCCTTACCGAATTTCAGCTCACCCGGTTCAGATTTGTTGAAGTTAAGGGGTGAACAGTGTCATTTTTTGCAATTTCTTCGAAAAAATTTAACTTCTTTCCCTTCTATTTCGCAAATATGTAGACCTATCAGGTTCGCTATAATTTTCCTGTAATCTGCACGTAAAACTCAAGATCCTTATTAAATTTCAGCTCACCCGGTTCAGATTTGTTGAAGTTAAGAGGTGGACAGGGTCATTTTTTGCAATTTCTTTGAATAAATTTAACTTCTTTCCTTTCTATTTCGCAAATATGTAGGCCTATCAGGTTCCCTATAATTTTCCTGTAATCTGCACTTAAAACTAAAGATCCCTACCGAATTTCAGCCCACCCGGTTCAGATTTGTAGAAGTTAAGGGGGGGACAGGGTCATTTTTTGCAATTTCTTCGAAAAAATTTAACTTCTTTCCCTTCTATTTCGCAAATATGTAGAACTATCAGGTTCGCTATAATTTTCCTGTAATCTGCACTTAAAACTAAAGATCCCTACCAAATTTCAGCTCACCCGGTTCAGATTTTTAGAAGTTAAGGGGGGGGCATGGTCATTTTTTGCAACTTTTTCGAAAAAATTTAATTTATTTCCATTCTATTTCGCAAATATGTAGACCTATCAGTTTCGCTATAGTTTTCCTGTAATCTGCACGTAAAACTCAAGATCCTTACCGAATTTCAGCTCACCCGGTTCAGATTTGTAGAAGTTAAGGGGGGGACAGGGTCATTTTTTGCAATTTCTTCGAAAAAATTTAATTTCTTTCCCTTCTATTTCGCAAATACGTAGAACTATCAGGTTCGCTATATTTTTCCTGTAATCTGAACTTAAAACTGAAGATCCCTACCGAATTTCAGCCCACCCGGTTCAGATTTGTAGAAGTTAAGGGGGGGGCATGGTCATTTTTTGCAACTTTTTCGAAAAAATTTAATTTATTTCCATTCTATTTCGCAAATATGTAGACCTATCAGTTTCGCTATAGTTTTCCTGTAATCTGCACGTAAAACTCAAGATCCGTACCGAATTTCAGCTCACCCGGTTCAGATTTGTAGAAGTTAAGGGGGGGACAGGGTCATTTTTTGCAATTTCTTCGAAAAAATTTAATTTCTTTCCCTTCTATTTCGCAAATATGTAGAACTATCAGGTTCGCTATAATTTTCCTGTAATCTGCACTTAAAACTAAAGATCCCTACCAAATTTCAGCTCACCCGGTTCAGATTTTTAGAAGTTAAGGGGGGGGCATGGTCATTTTTTGCAACTTTTTCGAAAAAATTTAATTTATTTCCATTCTATTTCGCAAATATGTAGACCTATCAGTTTCGCTATAGTTTTCCTGTAATCTGCACGTAAAACTCAAGATCCTTACCGAATTTCAGCTCACCCGGTTCAGATTTGTAGAAGTTAAGGGGGGGACAGGGTCATTTTTTGCAATTTCTTCGAAAAAATTTAATTTCTTTCCCTTCTATTTCGCAAATACGTAGAACTATCAGGTTCGCTATATTTTTCCTGTAATCTGAACTTAAAACTGAAGATCCCTACCGAATTTCAGCCCACCCGGTTCAGATTTGTAGAAGTTAAGGGGGGGGCATGGTCATTTTTTGCAACTTTTTCGAAAAAATTTAATTTATTTCCATTCTATTTCGCAAATATGTAGACCTATCAGTTTCGCTATAGTTTTCCTGTAATCTGCACGTAAAACTCAAGATCCGTACCGAATTTCAGCTCACCCGGTTCAGATTTGTAGAAGTTAAGGGGGGACAGGGTCATTTTTTGCAATTTCTTCGAAAAAATTTAATTTCTTTCCCTTCTATTTCGCAAATATGTAGACCTATCAGGTTCGTTATAATTTTCTTGTAATCTGCACTTAAAACTGAAGATTCTTACCGAATTTCAGCCCACCCGGTTCAGATTTGTAGAAGTTAAGGGGGGGGACAGGGTCATTTTTTGCAATTTTTTGGAAAAAATTTAATTTCTTTCCCTTCTATTTCGCAAATATGTAGACCTATCAGGTTCGCTATAATTTTCCTGTAATCTACACGTAAAACTCATGATCCTTACCGAATTTCAGCTCACCCGGTTCAGATTTGTAGAAGTTAAGGGGGGGACAGGGTCATTTTTTGCAATTTCTTCGAAAAAATTTAACTTCTTTCCCTTCTATTTCGCAAATATGTAGACCTATCAGGTTCGCTATAAGTTTCCTGTAATCAGCACTTAAAACTAAAGATCCCTACCGAATTTCAGCCCACCCGTTTCAGATTTGTAGAAGTTAAGTGGGGGGACATGGTCATTTTTTGCAATTTTTTCGAAAAAATTTAATTTCTTTCCTTTCTATTTCGCAAATATGTAGACCTATCAGGTTCGCTATATTTTTCCTGTTATCTGCACTTAAAACTGAAGAACCCTACCGAATTTCAGCTTACAAGGTTGAGATTCGTGAAGTTAAGGGGGGGGACAGCCCATTTTGCGTGGCTGGGACGGACACACGAGTGATTTTATAAGGGTTTCGTCAGTACACCTACGGTGTACGGAACCCTAAAAATGTATTAAACAATAAAATTTTACAACTTTTTCTTGCAGAATATTTAGAAAAAGTGATAAAATAGAGAAATATGACTTGGTATTTTCCCAAATGATTATAATTATTTAGAAAATCTTAACTACATGCAAAATAAGGTTTTTGGAGAATCACCCAATTATTAAAACACATTTCAAAACAGAGGAAAATTTTAACTAAAAAGGCAACATTCAAAGTTGATGACAGAGTTCGAGTCAGCAAGAATAAACATGTTTTCGAGAAAGAATATACACCAAACTGGACAACTGAAATATTTACCATCTCTAAAGTTGAGTCAACAAAACCAGTAACTTATAAGTTAAAAGATTATCAAGATCAACCCATCGAAGTTGGTTTCTACGAAGATGAAATTTCTAAAGTGAAATATCCAGATATATATCTCATAGAAAATGTTTTTAAGAATCGTCGTGATGAAGTATTTGTAAAATGGTTAGGTTTCGATAATTCACATAATAGTTAAATAAAAAAGACAGATATGTAAAAGTTGAAGTTAACTTTTTGAAAAGTTAAAGTTAACTTTTTGGAAAGTTAAAGTTAACTTTAACTTTTGCAAAAGTAAAGGTTACCTTTTTGAAAAGTTAAAGTTAATTTGACTGGTATCTTTGTGTTCTTATAATACATATAGTGTACATTTTAATACAATCTTTGTGATAAGGAATCATTGATACCAGTCAATTTGAATTTAACTTTTTGAAAAGCTAAAGTTACTTGTTCTTACTTTAATGTATATTAATACTGTAAAGAATGTATACTTACAAGGAATAGTACAAGCAAGCTACAACTTGATTTTTGAAGGGGACGAATGTGTTGTCCAAAAATATATTTTTTAGAGCAGGCTTCAACTTGACTTTTGTCAAAATAATAATGTCATTTTTTAGAAATTTTAAAGCATGTTTAAACCGGATTCTTGAAGAGAGCAAAGAAATTGTATACAAAACTTTTAGACAGGTTTCATCCTGACTGTTGATGAGAACAAAGATATTGTTTAAGTAACCTTCAAACAGGTTTTGACTTGAGCAGAAAATAGAAAGTTTAAAATGGATTAAGAATGTTTTTTCTTCTATATGAATTATAAAATGAAAAATACTGATTTAAATATAATTTACTATTTACTTAATGTAATATGAAATAATATGTAATCTAATTTATAAGGTTTTAATAAATAAAGTAGACATAGTAGACATAATATTAGTAACAAATTTTTGGTTTATTAATAATCTTCCAATTTCACACATCCAATCTTTCGCAATATATTGTGAAAGATATACAATACTATAATATAAATTTAATATCTAATATTTAAATTCGTAGAATATATACAACATTAATTTCTAAACTTTTAACATCACAATATCATCATTATTATTCGCTTCGTTTCGGATTTTATAATGTCTTCAAGCAAGAGTATCTGTACTGTTTTTTAATAAATATCTTTTATCATCATAAGGACTCAATGCTATTTTTGTCTGTTTTAGTGTATGAACATTGTGTAGTTTTGATCTTATAGAGTATTGTACTCTAGTTTGTATTTTAGTATTTCTTAAACAGTACACATAATCATCGAAAGTAATAGATTTTTTCACAACTGCCGCTTTAAAACCTTTTGCTTTTTTCAAAAAATCTTCTTCCTCCACACGAATACTGTACATTTTACTTCGTAAACCAACAAATTCTGTTATTATTCGTCCATTACACTCATCTTTCATGAGTCCTAAGACTTTTTTGTTAGCTTGCGGAATTCCATGTACAATATTTGTAGGATAATCAGATTTATCAAATTTACAAATATGTGCTTTCATATCAGAGTACAAAACTGTACATTTAATTTTATAAATAAGGCTGTCGGTATCAGTGTACAGCAATTTACAATTTTTAACATACTTGTTTCTCAAATACTTATAATGAAAATCATACATCAATGTTTCAGATATGTCCAAAACGCTAAGTCCAATATAGATTGGTTTATTCATAAACACTTCCGTTTTGTTAAATGGTAAGTCACTATGACTTTCATGTAGTTCATGTGGGTACTCTAAATCAACTTCTAATATATAACCAAATTGTGAATCATTAGTGATGTTAAAGTTAAAAGTTCTATCTATATCTTTTACCCACTCAAACCCACCATAGGGAAGTGCTTGAATCGTAGCCCAACCATAAAGGTTATTAGCATCCAAATATATAATGTAAGATGGATCTTCATTTTCATTATAATTTTTCATGTAAGGATTATTGGCATGAGCATATCTGTTTGAACATTGACTAATTCCCTCTCTAATACCAAGTTCAACAAACATAACCATATCAATATCCGTTAGAAGTTCCAACTCTACATTTGTATATTTTAACATGGCATCCCAACTGAGTCCAGGTGTTGTATAATAATAAGCTGGATCTAAAGCATATGCATCAAGGCATTGGTCTCTGAAATTTTCAAAAACATCTGCGAGTAGTAAAATGTCAATTTTCAGGTACAAATACACATACTCATAGAGATTTTTACAATTAAATGTAGACCAAACCTTTTGTGCATGAATATAATCTTCATTTGTTACATGAGAATCATTTAGGGTACTGTAGAATTTTTCTTTTGCAGGTAATTGTGTCTCGGTTAATTTCAATCTATTGTCCAAGTACTCATACGGAAAAATTCCTTTGCGTGTTAATAACTGAATCTTATTAACATCATAAAACTCAAATTCGGAATGTACTATTATATATTTTGACAGATATGAAGCCAATTTATCCAAAGATGATGCCATGAAACGAAAGAAGTCAATGAATTTAAATTTTATACTATTTTCTAGGAGATGTTTTGTAAAGCTAATATATTTTTCTTTAGTAATAGGAAGGAGGTCAATTTTACCTTCATACTCATTCGCAATAGCTTCTATAATGAAGTGATCATCATAACCACTTAAATTATGGAAAACGACAGGAATAGTATGCAATTCCTGATAATTTAGGTTACAAGGTTGATGAGCTACACCTCTCTATTTACCAGTCAGGTGACAATGATCCCTAACCTTAATCTCATCCTGCTTAAACACTTCCCCACAAATGTGACACTAATTATTTTTTTGAAAATCAAGCTCTTGTTTTACACATAAAACTTCCATCGGAATGATAGTTTTAAATACAGGTTGAAGTCTTTTAGCAACTAGCTTTAATTCACGAGCAAACCATTTAGCTACATCTCCTTCATCAATGGGGGATGCTTTGTACACAGATTTTATATTATTACATCTTTGTTAATTACATTTTAGATAATATCCAATGCTTAAAAGTTTATGATTTTGTACAATTTCTGTATTACCTCCCATAGATGAAGAATCTGTTTGAGGAAGTAATAAGCTTTCACAGTCTGCATATATGATAAATGGTGCACGTTCCTTGTTTGAAAAGTTTTTAAATTTTAGTTTATTTTAATCTGGATTTGGTAAAACAATTTTTGTTTTATTTGAGAACCAGAGATATGTAAAAACACAGACTTTGAAAATCTGAAATACATTACATCCAATTTTAATCATTGAAGACAATTGATGTGCAAATTATATGCAACGCATATAATATTGTCAAAATAACCTACACAAAGAAAGAGTTTATATAACAGGTATCACTCCTGCGCCAATCTCCGCTTTAACCTCTGATCAAGTTGTAGCTACGTCCACTTCTCCAATGCTTATATAAGCAGTGGACGGCTAACAGCAGTTTGCTACGACTGTAACGACCGTGGGTCGGTAGATTGGGACTACTGCTATGACTGTAATCAAATAAAACAGAATCGTCTCCGAACGGTTGCGTCCACCTATGCAATGCTCGTACAAGTACAAGGCGGCGACAGGCTGCTACAGCTACTACAGACTGAGTGGAGTCTCTGAACGGTTGCGTCCACCTCTGCAATGCTCGTACATGTAGTAGGCAGCTGACGATAGGCTGCTACAGCTACTGCAGGCTGACTGGTTTGCTGCTGCTGGTGCTGGAGCTAGAGATGTTGCTGAAAGTGATTTCTGAAACAGAATGACGTTCCCTCGCTTGGGGACTACCAGAGGTAACCTCTCTCCCTACCATGGGTCTTACTCCCACTACTGTCATTTCTCCCACTAACACTGCACCCACTATTACACTACCGCCGTAGACGGAGTCAGACAGAAACATGAAGAACTGCTTGGAAGGTAAAGTAGAAATCCATTGGTAACTTTCTTTCTTTATTTATGTTTTAAAAATATTTATTTATCTTTACTTATTTTAAAGCATTTATTTTTCTTTATTTATTTTTTAAAAGGTATTAGAATAAGAAAGAATGAGGTAAAACATTTTTATTCCTATACGTATATTCTTTATTAATAAATCTTAACACATATTTTACTTTCAAAATATAGGAAACAAAATAAAAACATATATTTTAAAAAATAATTAATAAAAATATATGGGGAATATATGGGGTCGCTGATACCGAATCTGATGTTGATTTTTAGAAAGTTTTATGCGGTGCGTTAAAAAAATGTTTTTTCCTAAGTTTAAAATGTGTTAAGCTTCACACATAATAAAAGACAAAGATAGTTCCTCTATAAGGAAGCAAATATTTACAAACATCAATTACTTTATCCTCAATTGTTTGAACAACTATCTAATTAAGTTATTATTGATATTTATTTATTTTTTACGGCGCGCCTCGAAAAATTTATTTATTTATGATAAAGAATTTTTTGAAAATCTTTATCTCAATAATTATTTGAGTAAATATTTTTTAACTGTAATTATTAATATTTTTGTCCTCCATACCTATATGGAGGATGCGTCATTTTTAAATTCTAAAAACCAAGATTAGATACTTTATCAGCGACCCTATTTACCCCTGAGTAACAACTTTAATCGAAATCTGATGAATTAAAAAATATTTCCGCCATATACGATCCGCCATTTTGAATTTCTAAGAACCAACATCAGATTCGGTATCAGCCACCCTATTAACCCCCGAGTAACAACTTTCAATTAAATCCGATGCGATTAAAAAATTTTGTCCGACATATTGGATCCGCCATTTTGAATTTCTGAAAATTAACATCAGATTCGTCATCAGCGACCCCAAAAACCCCCGAGTAACAACTTTCAAGTAAATCCGATTCATTTAAAAATTTTTTGTCCACCATATTGGATCCGCCATATTTATTTTCTGAAAACTGATATCAAAGTAGCGTTATTGCTTATGGAATACAAAGTACGTACCCTAATGCTAATTTTACTGCCAATACATAGGTGATTTCCTTATTTAATTCCTCTTTATTAGCACTTTTAGACCTCCGTTTTTGAATTTAGACACATTTATAGGTCATATTTTGGCCGACATTTTGGATTTTTGAAAACGCCACATATTTTTCGAAAGTACTTATATATATATATATATATATATATATATATATATATATATATACACTACCGGCAGAAATTGTCGGTACGAACGACGGGCGAGCTACAAAAAGTTGCTGCCGAAATTAAATTAACATATTTTATTATTGAAAAATGATAGAAACTTGGTTCTTGGATCGTTTGAAAGCCAATTAAATTCTACGTCGTTTGATATATAAATGAAAATTATTTGATATTTTTGAGAGATTTTATCACCTAAAAGATTTTGAAAAAAAATTAATTAATTTGTCTATTTTTGTGCACCATGTTTGTGTAGCTGCACATTCTAGAAAAATTTAGAGAAAAATTTTAAACTCTAGCAACTTAATCTTTAAAGTCTCAGCTTTTATTTGAGCCTTGAAAATTGAAAATCCGTTCAGTAGTTTTTGAAATATCTAAAAAAATATCCTAGCCTGTAGTTTTATAATTTAGGCGGTGATACACACTTATTGCACTCTCGCTGCTCACCTGGTTCGTTGCGGCAGGACCGAATAAGCGGCATATAGAGTGGGGGTCATATTTAGAGCCCTTATTAAGTTTTTTGTAATTTTAGATTTAATATTCATTACAAATTTAATAATTGTTAAAGTTAATTATTATATACATAAATAAGTTATCATTTTACAAACTTTCATGATCAAATAGTCGTTTATTTCTACGTACAAATTTTCACTTTTCTAACTTTTTTTCCCAAATTAAACGACTCTTTGATCATGAAAGTTTGTAAAATGACAACTTATTTATGTATATAATAATTAACTTTAACAATTATTAAATTTTTATAATAAATATTAAATCTAAAATTATAAAAAACTTAATAAGGGCTCTAAATATGACCCCCACTCTATATGCCGCTTATTCGGCCCTGCCGCAACGAACCAGGTGAGCAGCGAGAGTGGTTGGTGGTCACAATTCCCAATCCATTTTTCCCAATAGTTAAAATTCCCAATCTTTCTTTTTCCCATAGTCAACTTTTCCCAACCTATTATTTTCCCAAAAATATTAAAAGTAGGGGCGTAATTGATCACTTCAATTTATTCAAAAGTGGTAAACCAGAGTAATTTCGGTTTCTGATCAGAACAATGTACTTGGCATACTGTAAGTTTGTACCAAGTTTCAATGTTATTTATTTATTATTGTTAAAAATATGGTAGAAAGAGTGATTTTGACGCTCATGAAAGTAAATTCTTGAAGTCTTTGTTTTTTTAATATATCTTTTTCAAAATTACTTGTAAAAAATTTTTGTTTATCAGGTTTTAAACTTTAAACATTTGTTCTTAAAGAACAATTGACAATTTTTGTTTAATTCTTACGGAATTGATAAAAAATAAAATTTTCAACAAAAACCTCCGGGGCGTAATGAATCACTTTGGCCGGAGCGTATTGGCTAGCATATTTTATTAAGAAAAACCTAGTATATTTAAAATATTAATAAAATGATTACCAATGATAACCCTTTTTAAAAAAATAACTGAAAAATAGATTTTTTAATTTTTCAAAAATTTTGAGTATTATTCTTTATTGGAAAAATTTAAACTTTGGGAAATTTAGGTAATGGAGAAATCGTTTTTTGGGAATGATTGTTTGCGGGAAATATGTCCATCGGGAAGGTTGGACTGGGAATAATGGATTGGGAAAAATGGATTGGGAAAAGTGTCCTACAATCGTGCAATAAGTGTGTATCACCGCCTAAATTATAAAACAACATGCTAGGATAATTTTTTAGATATTTCAAAAACTACTGAACGGATTTTCAATTTTCAAGGCTCAAATAAAAGCTGAGACTTTAAAGATTAAGTTGCTAGAGTTTAAAATTTTTCTCTAAATTTTTTTAGAATGTGCAGCCACACAAACATGGTGCACAAAAATAGACAAATTAATTAATTTTTTTTCAAAATCTTTTAGGTGATAAAATCTCTCAAAAATATCAAATAATTTTCATTCATATATCAAACGACGCAGAATTTAATTGGCTTTCAAACGATCCAAGAACCAAGTTTCTATCATTTTTCAATAATAAAATATGTTAATTTAATTTCGGCAGCAACTTTTTGTAGCTCGCCCGTCGTTCGTACCGACAATTTCTGCCGGTAGTGTATATATATATATATATATTTGTTTTAAATTTGGTAGAGAATACTGATTGGTTGTGAAAATGACATAATGACGATCGCTATTGGCTGAAATAATTTTAAATTTTTGTGCGCGCGCAGTTTTGAAGTTCTAATCAATTCCACGTGGTTGAGTGCAAGTATTATACAATGATACGTGATAAATATTACGAAGTATTACAGAATATTACAGATTAAAAAGTGAAGAACACGTCTATTTTCTTAAACATTCTTCATCATTGTTAATATTATTCTGAAAATATAGGATGATAAAAAGTGAAAATTGACAAAAGAATTTATATATATATGGGAAATTCTACATATGATTGACCTATGACCTTTTTTTTTTTTTTTTTTGCTTAGGGATTTTTGGGAAATCTGCCAACAGATACCTTGGATTCCGCACTCCAAGGTTATGTGGGGTTGGTATGATAATAAAAGAAAATATTAAAAGAATATATATATAAAGTAGTAACATTACTAAACTGGCGACCTACTGCCAGCCCGACCCACTAAAACCCGTAACCCTTCTTTTGGAGCCCTTTACCCTCCCTCGGAACTGTCGTAAGACTTTAGCCTTCGAGGGTGGCGCTCCAACTCTGTCGCTACTGCGACTTTGTTCTTTACCTGCGGTTCTCCTGCGTCGATAGTTAAAAGATTTAAAACTATTTCAATATAAAAGCGGAATTAACAGCACAACAAAAATAAAAAACAAATGTTAAAATAGTTTAAGATGTCAATAGATAAAATATTAAAAGGGTCTAAAAAAGAAACGTATAAAACTAACAAATATATAATGTCAAAAAGTAAAAAATTGTATAAGGACGAATAAAACACAAAATAAATTAGAAGTGTATAAGGACAAATAAATTACAAAATAAATTAATAAAAAAAGAAACAAATTGAAAGCTGTTTAAATTACGCTTTTTGGCGGCCGTCGAGGTCCTTTCTCGACATAACCGAGATTACAAAGTTCTCAACATGCCGCCAATTTTCTTCTGACTGGGTCATTAGCGATACCATATTCTCTGGTGTAACTTGACTGCTTACACCTTCGAACATGGCCCGCCTCTCCAAGTCCCATTTCCTGCATGAGAAGAGGGTGTGCTCTGCATTGTCAACGGGGAACTGGCAGTACGCACACACCTCATCCTCGCGTAATTTAAAGCGACACAGGTACGAGTTAAAACACCCGTGACCAGTGAGCGCCTGCGTCATATAATAGGACACCTGACCGTGTTTCCTATTTATCCAGGTGGCGAGTGTCGGGATAAGGCGATAAGTCCATCGACCTTTTTTGTCGCCATCCCATCTTTCTTGCCATCTTTCTATGAGCCTGCGCCTCGCTTCTTTGCGGATCAGGCCCTTGCTTGGTCTTAGTTCCTCATCCGAGGAACTGCTTTCTTTAGAAAAGAAAAACATTTCTTCCCTTTCCCTCGCCAAAAGATCTGCTGGCGGGACACTTGCAAGGACCTGCACAGCACTCGTAGATACCGTCTTATATGCAGAGATGATACGCGTTGTTATCGATCTCTGCGCTGACAGTATCTTTTCACAGACGGTTAAACATCTTTTACTCCTCAGGGATGGAGCCCACGTTGGTGATGCATAGAGCATTTTAGCGTGGGCGACACTCGCCACCAGTCTTCGCTTTTGTTCACGGGGTCCGCCCACGTTTGGCATTAACCGTGAAAGATCAGCCGCACATTCGATAGCCTTATTTGACGCCGTAGCCATGTGGTGGTGGAAGTTTAACCTTCCATCCAACTCCACACCAAGATATTCAATTCCCTTACTCCACTTAACCTCGAATCCGTCCATCACGATTCGTGGGAGCTCATAACCACGTCTGTCTGTGACCAGCAGTGCCTCGGTCTTTTCCAGGGCCATTTCAAGACCTCTGGTATCCAGCCAGTTCTTTGCAAGTCGCAGGCATTCGTTCACCAATGCCCCGAGAGCCTCTTCACTTTCGGCAGCGCACACGAACAACGCGTCGTCCGCAAAGCCGATTATCACCGCACCTTCGGGCAGATCCATTCGCAGAAAATCATCGTAAGATACGTTCCATACAAATGGACCCACCCTCGAGCCTTGAGGAGCCCCACGCTGCATCTCTTCCTTGAGAGTGCAGGTGTCTCCCTCATATATAACCCACCTGTCGCTAAGATAATTATCCATTATCCGCAACAAGTAGGGCGGCATGTTTTTCTTTTTTAATGACTCGATGAGATCTTTCCATCTTGCGGAATTGAACGCGTTGCGTATGTCAATTGCTACCAACGCGCAGAAGCTCTTTTTTTTATCTGGTCCCAATTTGTTTTTTCCTGCTTTGGCTATGTTCACAACTGCCTGGATGGCATCAACTGTAGACTTGCCTTTACGGAAACCAAATTGATGATCTGATAGACGATTCTCTCCAGTCAAGTGGATTTGCATTCTCTGCAGGACCATATCCTCTAGAAGTTTGCCCATCGTATCCAACAGGCATATGGGCCTGTACGACGAAACTTTATCAAGAGGTTTTTCGCCTTTCCTTAGGAGGACTAACCTCTGTCGCTTCCAGTCGCGGAAGAACTCTCCTCTCTCAAGGCAAAGATTGAAGCATCGAAGCAGAATCTGGGGTAAAGTGTCGATTACCAACTTTAGGATCTCGTTACTTATCCCATCGATTCCAGGCGCCTTGCCTGTTTTCAATCTTTTGCCTGCTTTTTGCAGTTCACTAAGTGTGAAGAGTTCTTCCTCTTTGACTTTGCAAAAACTCCAGTCCATCCTAAAATATGGCTCTGCAGGAGGAAACAAAGACTTTATTATCTTTCTGACCCAATCGGGATTATCCAGGCCAGGGGTCTTTTGCCTCGTCGCTAATTTTTTAGTAACGATTTTAAAAGCCAGACCCCATGGATCCTTATCGACTTCCTCGATTAGGTCCTTCCAGCTACGGCGTCGCGACCTGCGAATCTCTTTCTTGAGGTTCTTTTTCGCCTCCTTGAAAGCCTCTTTCAGCAAGGGATCTCCCTTAGATCGGGTATATGTCCTTCTTGCTTTGAGGCATTCCTTTCTCAAGGAGGCTAGCTCCTCTGACCACCAGTGCAAGGATTTTCTTGCGGGGGAGGCGCCTTTGCGTGGCATAGACGCATTGCAAATTGTAAAAAAATCATATTGCGCCGCGGGCGTGCGACCTGCACGGGCAGCTTAATTATCTTTTTTAACCCATAAAACTTGTCAGGCCCACTCTGAAACTTTTTGGAAAACCTTCTTATCATTTACTAGTATGTTTTGAAAAAAGAACATTAAAAATTTATCATACCCAAAGTTAAAAAAATTAATTTGTTTATAAATTTTTTTTTATTTTTTTAATAAAAAATGAAAAAAAAAATTTTGTTTTTATTTCCTAAAAGTCGAAAGAGAACTAAAACTTTCGTTCTTTGACAACTTTTTTCTAAACTCAATATTTTCGGACTTATAAGCTACTGAATATAGGTCTACGGTTAAAAGTGCAAAATTTCGAAAATTTATTACTCGAAAATTTTGACAATTAAACAAAAATAAAAAATACGTATCTGTTTTTTTCCATACAGAATAGAAAAAAAATATTTTTGGCCGATTTTAAGAGGTCGACTAAAATCTTACGTGGAATCGCCCATATTCATTTTCTTAAACAAAAACAATAATATTTTAAAAATAAACTGAATGTTATTTCAGCCTTATTCAAAGAACATTAAAACACGTTTTGTATTTTAGAAATTATATTAATTTTACTAATAAACATAATTAGTTATTATAAACATAATTAGGAAAACGTATCGTTAAAACGTTAACGAAAATAAAATTCTGATTATTAGTGACTACTAAAATTTGTTCTCATTATACTTATAACCAATTAAAAGAGAGTTAAAAACTAAATCAAAAAAATTCCAAATTTATAACTAATTAAATAGGCGTGAAAAACTGAGTCAAAAAAGTATAAAATTTAAAGAAATTACTTGAACTTTCCATAATAATTATTTTTAGAATATTTAATATTTTTTAAAATAATAGTTTAATAGCTTTTGGATGTTTTCGGACTTTTTTGACTCAGTTTTTGACGCCCATTTAATTGGTTGTAAGCATAATAAGAACAAATTTTAATAGTCACTAATGATCAGAATTTTATTTATGTTAATGTTTTAACGTTACGTTCTTCAGCTCAATATAAGTATAATAGTAATAGGGAAAAGTGGGGCAAAGGCGCTATGTTTACAATTTTGGATGTATATTTTTTAATTAAGCAATTAATTTAAACGGTCTTGTTTTCAATTTTTCTAGAACTAATCAACAAGAAATTTTAACAGTTGCCCGCGTCGAAAAGGAAGTAGGGGAGACTGGGGTAGAGGGTAAACCCGCTCACTAGCGATTTGACGCTATAAACTTAACTTAAGATGGAGATATTTGTACTGTGAATAGTACTCAACATACAACTAATGTTAACGAACTTTCGTTCAGTTTCATGAAATCGTCGTAGAATCTGAGACGGTCAATTGTTTTTAGAAGTGCAAAAAAAGAAAAATGATCTTCGGGTTTTTAAGTTTTTAGATTATTGTTTTTGAGACTTAATTTATTTGACAAATTTTTTTATGCTATTAGATGTCCTTTTCGAAATATATGTGTAATTTTGTTTGATTTCAAAAAGATTTATTTAAATTTATTCTGAAATTAAAGAAATACATTCAGGGTAAAGCCGCTCACTAATTAAATTTTTTGTAGAAAGATGAATCAGTATAAACAGTATTTTTTTGCAATCTTAAAATTTTCAATACTAAAAATATTTATTAAAAAATAAATAATATTCATTTTCTAACAATATTATTGAATTATTGGGTAATTTAAAATTTTAACTGTCCCGCATTTCGCGATTTCAGGCGTTTTTTTTAAACAGATGGCGCCGAACTATCAATATTTGTTGGCAAGATTGAGCGGAATCATGTCTATATTTGTCATTATTAGTGATTATTTGGTTATAACGTTTATAACAAACAACGCAAACAAATAATTAAAATTTGTCGCTGTCTTTTTCGGCTAAAAAAGACATAAATCTAAGTTTGTTGTCTTCGTTCAGTTCATGTTTTATCATTGTTTATTTTCAAATTTAAAACTTCGAATTTCATTTGTTATATTTTATCAATAATAAAATCTGTAACTTATTACATCCAAAATTGTAACTACATTTTAATTTTCTCTTAATAAAATATTATTTAAATTCACGGTTGCAATTCATGAAACATATACTTATTATTTAATAAACCAATTTTTATTGTTAATAGAACTCATAATTTATTATTAATAAATCATACTGAAGACGGAAATAAGGAGAAATTTAATATACCCAAAATAAAACTGTCGGGATTGCCTTAAATTCTTAAAAAAATCAAGTGATCGGGTTTACCCCGAGGGGTGAGCGGATTTACCCTGGAAAATTGTGATTTTGAAATTTGGTATATATGTATTAAAATTTTCCCTAAGTAAAACTAAGACAGATAAATCAAAAATTGTTTTTTATTTTGTTAATAGAAATAATAAGCTTTTAAATTATATGAATTAACTTGGATTTAAAAAATAATTTCCTAAGTTTTTATCGTTCTGAAAAAAAGTGAGCGGGTTTACCCCAGTCTCCCCAATGGGCAAAATTCAGTAAAATCCATTAAAGTACAGAATGTTATGGTCATAGTATAGTAAACAACAGCTTTTAAGGCACTTTTTCTATGTGACGGTTTGAAAAAATCGATTTTTTTGCATGTTTCGAAAGTACAATATCTTAGAAATGTCGTGCAAAAGCTTTAGACAGATATTTGAAAACTTACAAAGTTAGAGCGCGTAGAAATAAACAGTGCATTGGCGCGAGCTACAGCTACAAAAACATTAAACGCGTTTTTCTCAAAACCACTTTTTTCTAAAAGGTAATAAGGATTACTCAAAATCTATTTAACCGATCGGTCTGCAATTTGGAGGCATTATACTACACATGAGTGGCTATCGTGTGAACATCGGTCATGATTTTACAAAAACATTTTCCTATTTTTTAGGGTTCCGTACACCGTAGGTGTACTGACGGACCCCTTATGAAATCACTCGTGTGTCCGTCCCAGCCACGCAAAATGGGCTGTCCCCCCCCCTTAACTTCTGCGAATCTCAACCTTGTGAGCTGAAATTCGGTAGGGATCTTCAGTTTTACATGCAGATTACAGGAAAAATATAGCGAACACATATTTGCGAAATAGAAAGGAAAGAAATTAAATTTTTTTAAAAAAATTGCAAAAAATGACCCTGTCCCCCCCCCTTAAGTTCTACAAATCTGAACCTGGTGAGCTGAAATTCAGCAGGGATCTTCAGTTTTAAGTGCAGATTACAGGAAAAATATAGCGAACACAATTGGCCTACATATTTGCAAAATAGAAGGAAAAGAAGTTAAATTTTTTCGAAGAAATTGCAAAAAATGATCCTGTCCCCCCCCCTTAACTTCTGCGAATCTCAACCTTGTGAGCTGAAATTCGGTAGGGATCTTCAGTTTTAAGTGCAGATTACAGGAAAAATATAGCGAACCCAATTGGCCTACATATTTGCGAAAGGGAAGGGAAAGAAATTAAATTTTGTCAAAATAATTACTAAAAATGACCCTGTCCCTCCCCCCTTTAACTTCTACAAATCTCAACCTGGTGAGCTGAAATTCGGTAGGGATCTTCAGTTTTACATGCAGATTACAGGAAAAATATAGCGAACACATATTTGCGAAATAGAAGGGAAAGAAATTAAATTTTTTCGAAAAAATTGTAAAAAATGACCATGTCCCCCCCCCTTAACTTCTACAAATCTGAACAAGGTGGGCTGAAATTCGGTAGGGATATTTAGTTTTAAGTGCAGATTACAGGAAAATTATAGCGAACCTGAAAGGTCTACATATTTGCGAAATATAAGAGAAAGAAGTTAAATTTTTTCGAAAAACTTGTAAAAAATGATCATGTCCCCCCCTTAACTTCTACAAATCTGAACCGGGTGGGCTGAAATTAGGTAGGGATCTTTAATTTTAAGTGCAGATTACAGGAAAATTATAGCGAACCGGATAGGTCTACATATTTGCGAAATAGAAGGGAAAGAAGTTAAATTTTTTCGAAAAAATTGTAAAAAATGACCATGTCCCTCCCCTTAACTTCTACAAATTTGAACCGGGTGGGCCGAAATTAGGTAGGGATCTTTAGTTTTAAGTGCAGATTACAGGAAAATTATAGCGAACCTGATAGGTCTACATATTTGCGAAATATAAGAGAAAGAAGTTAAATTTTTTCGAAAAAATTGTAAAAAATAACCATGTCCCCCCCCCCTTAACTTCTACAAATCTGAACCGGGTGGGCTGAAATTAGGTAGGGATCTTTAGTTTTAAGTGCAGATTACAGGAAAATTATAGCGAACCTGATAGGTCTACATATTTGCGAAATAGAAGGGAAAGAAGTTAAATTTTGTCGAATAAATTGCAAAAAATGACCCTGTCCCCTCCACTTAACTTCTAAAAATCTCAACCTGGTGAGCTGAAATTCGGTAGGGATCTTCAGTTTTACATGCAGATTACAGGAAAATTATAGCGAACCGGATAGGTCTACATATTTGCGAAATAGAAGGGAAAGAAGTTAAATTTTTTCGAAAAAATTGTAAAAAATGACCATGTCCCTCCCCTTAACTTCTACAAATTTGAACCGGGTGGGCTGAAATTAGGTAGGGATCTTTAGTTTTAAGTGCAGATTACAGGAAAATTATAACGAACCTGATAGGTCTACATATTTGCGAAATAGAAGGGAAAGAAGTTAAATTTTTTCGAAAAAATTGTAAAAAATGACCATGTCCCTCCCCTTAACTTCTACAAATTTGAACCGGGTGGGCCGAAATTAGGTAGGGATCTTTAGTTTTAAGTGCAGATTACAGGAAAATTATAGCGAACCTGATAGGTCTACATATTTGCGAAATATAAGAGAAAGAAGTTAAATTTTTTCGAAAAAATTGTAAAAAATAACCATGTCCCCCCCCCCTTAACTTCTACAAATCTGAACCGGGTGGGCTGAAATTAGGTAGGGATCTTTAGTTTTAAGTGCAGATTACAGGAAAATTATAGCGAACCTGATAGGTCTACATATTTGCGAAATAGAAGGGAAAGAAGTTAAATTTTTTCGAAAAAATTGTAAAAAATGACCATGTCCCCCCCTTAACTTCTACAAATCTGAACAAGGTGGGCTGAAATTCAGTAGGGATCTTTAGTTTTAAGTGCAGATTACAGGAAAATTATAGCGAACCTGAAAGGTCTACATATTTGCGAAATATAAGAGAAAGAAGTTAAATTTTTTCGAAAAAATTGTAAAAAATGACCATGTCCCCCCCCCCTTAACTTCAACAAATCTGAACAAGGTGGGCTGAAATTAGGTAGGGATCTTTAGTTTTAAGTGCAGATTACAGAAAAATTATAGCGAACCGGATAGGTCTACATATTTGCGAAATAGAAGGGAAAGAAGTTAAATTTTTTCGAAAAAATTGTAAAAAATGACCATGTCCCCCCCCTTAACTTCTACAAATCTGAACAAGGTGGGCTGAAATTCAGTAGGGATCTTTAGTTTTAAGTGCAGATTACAGGAAAATTATAGCGAACCTGAAAGGTCTACATATTTGCGAAATATAAGAGAAAGAAGTTAAATTTTTTCGAAAAAATTGTAACAAATGACCTTGTCCCCCCCCTTAACTTCTACAAATCTGAATCGGGTGGGCTGAAATTAGGTAGGGATCTTTAGTTTTAAGTGCAGATTACAGAAAAAATATAGCGATCACGATTGGCCTATATATTTACGAAATAGAAGGGAAAGAAATTTAATTTTGTCGAATAAATTGCAAAAAATGACCCTGTCCCCTCCATTTAACTTCTAAAAATCTCAACCTGGCGAGCTGAAATTCGGTAGGGATCTTCAGTTTTACATGCAGATTACAGGAAAAATATAGCGAACACATATTTGCGAAATAGAAGGGTAAGAAATTAAATTTTTTCGAAAAAATTGTAAAAAATGACCATGTCCCCCCCCCTTAACTTCTACAAATCTGAACAAGGTGGGCTGAAATTCGGTAGGGATCTTTAGTTTTAAGTGCAGATTACAGGAAAATTATAGCGAACCTGAAAGGTCTACCTATTTGCGAAATATAAGAGAAAGAAGTTAAATTTTTTCGAAAAACTTGTAAAAAATGACCATGTCCCCCCCTTAACTTCTACAAATCTGAACCGGGTGGGCTGAAATTAGGTAGGGATCTTTAGTTTTAAGTGCAGATTACAGAAAAATTATAGCGAACCGGATAGGTCTACATATTTGCGAAATAGAAGGGAAAGAAGTTAAATTTTTTCGAAAAAATTGTAAAAAATGACCATGTCCCCCCCCTTAACTTTTACAAATCTGAACAAGGTGGGCTGAAATTCAGTAGGGATCTTTAGTTTTAAGTGCAGATTACAGGAAAATTATAGCGAACCTGAAAGGTCTACATATTTGCGAAATATAAGAGAAAGAAGTTAAATAATTTCGAAAAAATTTTTTAAAAAGACCATGCCCCCCCCCCCCTTAACTTCAACAAATCTGAACAAGGTGGGCTGAAATTAGGTAGGGATCTTTAGTTTTAAGTGCAGATTACAGGAAAATTATAGCGAACCGGATAGGTCTACATATTTGCGAAATAGAAGGGAAAGAAGTTAAATTTTTTCGAAAAAATTGTAAAAAATGACCATGTCCCCCCCCTTAACTTCTACAAATCTGAACAAGGTGGGCTGAAATTCAGTAGGGATCTTTAGTTTTAAGTGCAGATTACAGGAAAATTATAGCGAACCTGAAAGGTCTACATATTTTCGAAATAGAAGGGAAAGAAGTTAAATTTTTTTGAAAAAAATTGCAAAAAATGACCATGTCCCCCCCCCTTAACTTCTACAAATCTGAACCGGGTGGGCTGAAATTAGGTAGGGATCTTTAGTTTTAAGTGCAGATTACAGGAAAATTATAGCGAACCTGATAGGTCTACATATTTGCGAAATAGAAGGGAAAGAAGTTAAATTTTTTCGAAAAACTTGTAAAAAATGACCTTGTCCCCCCCCTTAACTTCAACAAATCTGAACAAGGTGGGCTGAAATTCGGTAGGGATCTTCAGTTTTACATGCAGATTACAGGAAAAATATAGCGAACACATATTTGCGAAATAGAAGGGTAAGAAATTAAATTTTTTCGAAAAAATTGTAAAAAATGACCATGTCCCCCCCCCTTAACTTCTACAAATCTGAACAAGGTGGGCTGAAATTCGGTAGGGATCTTTAGTTTTAAGTGCAGATTACAGGAAAATTATAGCGAACCTGAAAGGTCTACCTATTTGCGAAATATAAGAGAAAGAAGTTAAATTTTTTCGAAAAACTTGTAAAAAATGACCATGTCCCCCCCTTAACTTCTACAAATCTGAACCGGGTGGGCTGAAATTAGGTAGGGATCTTTAGTTTTAAGTGCAGATTACAGAAAAATTATAGCGAACCGGATAGGTCTACATATTTGCGAAATAGAAGGGAAAGAAGTTAAATTTTTTCGAAAAAATTGTAAAAAATGACCATGTCCCCCCCCTTAACTTCTACAAATCTGAACAAGGTGGGCTGAAATTCAGTAGGGATCTTTAGTTTTAAGTGCAGATTACAGGAAAATTATAGCGAACCTGAAAGGTCTACATATTTGCGAAATATAAGAGAAAGAAGTTAAATTTTTTCGAAAAAATTGTAAAAAATGACCATGCCCCCCCCCCCTTAACTTCAACAAATCTGAACAAGGTGGGCTGAAATTAGGTAGGGATCTTTAGTTTTAAGTGCAGATTACAGGAAAATTATAGCGAACCGGATAGGTCTACATATTTGCGAAATAGAAGGGAAAGAAGTTAAATTTTTTCGAAAAAATTGTAAAAAATGACCATGTCCCCCCCCTTAACTTCTACAAATCTGAACAAGGTGGGCTGAAATTCAGTAGGGATCTTTAGTTTTAAGTGCAGATTACAGGAAAATTATAGCGAACCTGAAAGGTCTACATATTTGCGAAATATAAGAGAAAGAAGTTAAATTTTTTCGAAAAAATTGTAAAAAATGACCATGTCCCCCCCCCTTAACTTCTACAAATCTGAACCGGGTGGGCTGAAATTAGGTAGGGATCTTTAGTTTTAAGTGCAGATTACAGGAAAATTATAGCGAACCTGATAGGTCTACATATTTGCGAAATAGAAGGGAAAGAAGTTAAATTTTTTCGAAAAACTTGTAAAAAATGACCTTGTCCCCCCCCTTAACTTCAACAAATCTGAACAAGGTGGGCTGAAATTCGGTAGGGATCTTCAGTTTTACATGCAGATTACAGGAAAAATATAGCGAACACATATTTGCGAAATAGAAGGGTAAGAAATTAAATTTTTTCGAAAAAATTGTAAAAAATGACCATGTCTCCCCCCCCCTTAACTTCTACAAATCTGAACAAGGTGGGCTGAAATTCGGTAGGGATCTTTAGTTTTAAGTGCAGATTTCAGGAAAATTATAGCAAACCTGAAAGGTCTACATATTTGCGAAATATAAGAGAAAGAAGTTAAATTTTTTCGAAAAAATTGTAAAAAATGACCATGTCCCCCCCTTAACTTCTACAAATCTGAACCGGGTGGGCTGAAATTAGGTAGGGATCTTTAGTTTTAAGTGCAGATTACAGGAAAATTATAGCGAACCTGATAGGTCTACATATTTGCGAAATAGAAGGAAAAGAAGTTAAATTTTTTCGAAAAAATTGTAAAAAATGACCTTGTTCCCCCCCTTTAACTTCAACAAATCTGAACCGGGTGGGCTGAAATTCGGTAGGGATCTTTAGTTTTAAGTGCAGATTACGGGAAAATTATAGCGAACCTGATAGATCTACATATTTGCGAAATAGAAGGGAAAGAAATTAAATTTTTTCGAAAAAATTGTAAAAAATGACCTTGTCCCCCCCCTTAACTTCAACAAATCTGAACCGGGTGGGCTGAAATTCGGTAGGGGTCTTTAGTTTTAAGTGCAGATTACAGGAAAATTATAGCGAACCTGACAGGTCTACATATTAGCGAAATAGAAGGGAAAGAAGTTAAATTTTTTCGAAAAAATTGTAAAAAATGACTTTGTCCCCCCCCTTAACTTTAACAAATCTGAACCGGGTGGGCTGAAATTCGGTAGGGATCTTTAGTTTTAAGTGCAGATTACAGGAAAATTTTAGCGAACCTAATAGGTCTACATATTTGCGAAATAGAAGGGAAAGAAGTTAAATTTTTTCGAAAAAATTGCAAAAAATGACCCTGTCCCCCCCCTTAACTTCTACAGATCTGAACCGGGTGAGCTGAAATTCGGTAAGGATCTTGAGTTTTACGTGCAGATTACAGGAAAATTATAGCGAACCTGATTGGAATACTTTGGAATGTACATGACGATATTTAAAGTACAGGGACAGTTCGGCAAAGTACGTGTAGAAGAAAATAGGTTTTCAGGAATATTTCTGAATTTTTGGAGTTCGGCAAAGAACGGAAAAGTACAGCAAAGAATAGGAGAGGAAAAAAGGTTTTTTTAGAATCTTAAATAAGAAAATTAAAAGTCTCAATTTTTTGAGTTTGGTAACGTACGGCAAAGTACAGCAAATTATGCTTAATTAAAAAAAAGAGTGTTTTGAAAATTTTAATCCAGAAATTTGTTTTATAAAAATGTCTTTTTTAATCTTGCATACTTTGTTGTACTTTACCGAACTCTTAAAGGAAATAATTTTAAATGTCAGACTTAAAATTTCGCAAAAAAACTATTTTTTACATCTCTCATACTATGCTGTACTTTCCCGTACTTTGCCGAACTTCGAAAATACAGAATTTGAATTTTCTTATTTAAGACTCCCAGAAAAACCCTTTCTTTCCTCTTTCATACTTTGCTGTATTATCCAATCTCAAAAAATTCAGAATTTTAATTTTCATAGTTAATATTTTCCAGAAAACTATTTTTTAAATCTCCCATACTTTGCTGTACTTTACCGTACTTTGCCGAACTCCAAAAATTTAGAATTTTTATTTGCAGAGTTAATATTTTAAAAAGCTATTTTTTGTCTTCCATAATTTACTGTATTTTCTTGTACTTTGACGAAATCCAAAAATTAAGAATTTTTATTTTCAGGGTTAATATTTTAAAACAAACTATTTTTTAGTGCTACCATACGTTGTTATACTTTTCTGTAGTTTGTCAAACTCCAAAAATACAGAATTTTCTTTTATTGCTTATACACTGAAACCCCACATATTTAAAGTCTCGTTTATTTGAATCCGTTTTTGCTTCAGTTATTTTCAGTTAGAATTAGCCCTAACCCCACTTATTTTAGCTTATACGTAGTACGCGACCAATGGAAAGATACTTAGATTCCCATTGGTTGAGTTTAAACAAAACCAACACATCACGTCAATTTATCGAATTACGTCACCAACATAGGTTATGTTTACTAAAATACAAATAAACGCGACACTTACTGTCGAATTGCGTGGACCATTTTCAAATAAGTGTCAATTAATTAATTCTTCTGTGGCTCAAAATTTCTGAAGCGTGACACTTTTTTCGATAGAAATATTTTTATATTTCATATCAATAATTTTATAGTGTTTTCGTACCAAAAAATTACCCTAAAGTTGATTTTTCAAAACTTTTATTTTTTAAGAGTTTTTGTTTAATAATTTTTATGCATCAAATCAATCAAACATTTTTTTCTACTATTCTATTTGATGGATTTTAGTAAAATTTATAACGAGTAATATACAATAACACTGCTTTCAAACAAAAAATATTTGTTAAATTTTGTTCATAATTTGTTAAAAATAGCAACAATTTCGTAGTTTTTAACTAAGATTTCAGAAGAAAGGCAAAAGGAAAGAACATTGAAAAAATAGTCTACAAAATCAATTGTAAAATATACATAATCGTTTGATTTTAATATTATGTTTACAATATATGTATATATAAAAAGTAAGGCCTGCCTAGAACAATAGCTGGAACAATAAATGCAAAATGTAATTACTTTCATTAGTATATTAGTTGGTATTCAACAGTTTCTCTTTCACGTGAGTTTCTCTTTACGTCAAAACGAAAAAACCTTTATTAATATACCTAACGTTCCTCGTTTTAAATTAGTTTCAAATAAATTGAATCTAATTTGGGATAAGCATAAGTCAATGAGCCTATTAAATGTTGTAAGAGAATAATTTATTTAAAAACCAACAAGAAAGAAAAGTATTGACAAAAATACAATGAATACAATTATAATTCACAAATCTTACTTTTAAAAAAACAATTACTGCTGGTGAATAAGCTGGTGACAATAATCTGTTAATCCGATCTTCAAAGATGTTGAGAGGGCCCTTCACAAAGTGGGCCCCTGACAGTTGTCCTTAGTGGTAGGATTTTATCACTGTTGTTTATACTAATGAGATAATATTGTATTTTGAAAACTATTTGCTTCCTTCCAGACGGTTGTCGGTAGTTGAGTAAATTTCGATGGTTCGAAATTTAGAATGTCTTGTTTCAATCTAGATTTTATCGAAACTTGAAACTATTTACCAAATAATATTTTTTGGAAAATTATTTAAAGTTCTATTTTGAAAACAGGGGGAAAAAGTCTAAAAACGATGTTTGTTTTAATTTTAACACCTGGAAATACACTTGGGTTTACTTCAAATTATGTTTGTTTAGAAATTAATACTTGTTGATAGACTTGGGTTGATTTTTAATACTTTGGAGTTTACTTAAACTATGTTCTTTTAGTTCACTTGTAGGCGATGTGTTTAATTCTCTGGTTAGATGAATTATGGTTGGTGTTTCAAAAAATTACTCTCTGAATGTAAAAAAACTGGTGCTCTTTATTTATCAAACTTCCCCCATAAGCTTAATGCCTTGGATGCTAACTGGAAATGTGAAGAGCTGGTTATCCCTTATTGTTTTTCAATTTCATGCGTGAAAACTTAAATCATCGCCTGAATATTAAGTGGGGGTATGGGCCAGTCGTTTAGTTAGCTGTTCTTTACAAGTTTATTCAATGCTTGAGCGGAACTGTGGGGAAGTTGCTTAATAGGTTATTTCTTGCTCGTTTGTTAATTTCTTTATTTATAATTGTTCTTTATTCAAAATTAATCAAATTCACTTGAAATTTGTTACTCGGCGGTTTTCGAGGTCGCTGATTACGAATCTGAAGGCGGATTTTCAAAATTCAAAATGGCAGATCCAGTATGGCGGACTTATTTTTCAAAATTAATGGAATAAATTTTTGAAATAATTGATTTGAATTATTGTTTGTAGCCCTTAAAAGGGCTGATTGATTAACACAATATTTCTAAATTTTTGAAATAATTGATTTGGCTTATTGTTTGTAGTCCTTAAAAGGGCTGATTGATTTAAAAATACTTGTAGACTCATAGATGTCAATATTTAAATGTGGTAATTCGCAAAGCAATTACGTTCAGATAAGAGCCACAGAGGTACATTGCAGGTGCTACATTGCCACTTGCTTACTTTTCGTTCGATTTTTGTAGAACAATGAGCACAACGTCTTGTTTTATTTTCACCTATCAACTGAGGCATATGAGCTGCAGCAAATCGTCTTTTGTCTAGAGACACTTGCGGCTTACACTTCTGAACAGTGTCAGTACATTTCCGTTTTCTACCTTTTTCGTAGGATGACCTGCACCAACCAATTCGTCCACAATTGCAAGTCTGAACTTTTTCAGTGTCAGATTTCTTAGATAGAATCTTAGATTCTTTAGAAATGATGAAAGCGTTCGTTACACACACATCAACAAAGTGCCAAAATATTCGGTGCCACCATTTTCTTGATTTCCGATTAATTTCATACACGGATTTCAACATATCTGCCTTGTCAACAAAGCCCATGTGTTTATTATAATCCTACACCATTTCAGGACAGCTTATAGATTTTTGCGAACCATCCTTCATTCTTCGATCGATATTCGTTGCAAGTGACGGATCATGGAAATTTTATAAGAGTGATACTACTCGATTATCTTTCCATTTTAGCCACGTAATGCCCTTGTATGAACTTCGAAATTCATGTTCTCCTCTTGTCATTTCTCTGTCTCGCTTTTGCTGTTTCGGCAATCCAATTCTGTTGCTCCTTACCGTTTCACATGCCAGAATGTTTTCAGTTTTCAAAGAAATTATAAGTTCAGTGCTCGTAAAATAATTATCGAAGAACACTCGGTGATTACCTCCGATAATTTCCCGCGTTAGGTTTTTTACTATCCTTGATCCTAATGATTTTTCTGTCTTATTATCCGTTTTCCCAGTGTAAATCTGAAATTCACAGACAAAACCACTCTCATCTGCACGTACCCAAACCTTATAACCTCTTTTTATGGGCTTCATCGGCATGTATTGCTTTAAAGAACTTTTCCGTTTGAAACAAATCGTACTTTCATCGATCGACTGATATTGATTAGGTTTAAAACATAATTTAAAAGTATTAGAAAGTTTATCAAGCAATGGTCTGATTTTATACAATTTATAGAATCCAGGTTGCCCTTTCTTTGGTTCTTGAAACTTATCATTAACATGAAGATGTAATAATAAGAATCCAAAGCGATTGACAGTCATGACATTAGAGACATAAGTGTCATGAAGCTGTTCATTTCTAGACCAAAAATCACGATATGATGGAAGATGCTTTACACCCATCAGAATATTTAATCCTAAGAATTTCAATAACTCGTCTTTTGTGATTATATCAAAAGTCTTCTTCTCTACTTGAGTAATGTAAAGATTAGTTTGGTGTACAATTAACTCAAAAGATCTTCAGGGAACAATAAAAAGAATATATCTAATGGTGTCAGAGCTCCATTCGGAATTCTCGGATCAGAATCTCTAGTAAAAGGTAAATCGTCTTTTGATCTCGATTTCTTCTCCCAAATCCCATCTAAATTTGACAACCGCTTTTCGAGATTTTGATTGAATGCATCGACACTATTATCGTCACTATCACTTTCTGATGAAACCTCTAGTTCATTATTCATTGTTGTTTCAAAACCATTATCATCAACATCATCATCCTCAGAATCGCATAACCAATCGATCGATTTAGAATCGCTAGGTATATCTGCATTTTCTATTTACATTATATTTTAGGAACTTGTTCGTTTTTAGCAATAAAATTTTCAAACACAGTAAACTACACTACATGTAAAAAGCGAACGTGATAAAACGCTACTGGTGCAAAATGTAAATGAACAGAGTTGCAGGATAAAGATGACAGTGCAAATTGTAATAAAACAATAAGAAGACAAAACTATTCACATCAATTTCTTAGAGAAAATAAAGAAAAAACAAATGAACATATGAACGCATAACTTTATAGAATACCTTTGCAAATTCATATTCTTCAAACAAACGACACCAAAAACTCCTGAGTATCAAATTTCAACTGACTTCGATCATTATTTAAAACAATTAGTCCGCCATTTTAAAAATCTGACTTCATATTCGTAATCAGCAACGCCGAAAACCCCTGAGTAACAAATTTTATGTGAATTTGATCAATTTTAAAAAATAAGTCCGCCATATTGGATGCGCCATTTTGAATTTTTAAAAACGGACTTTAGATTCTTAATCAGTGACCCTAAAAATCCTCTAAAGTGTACTTGATTATTAAATTCATTGCCTAGAAAAATGTATGCTTCAAAGGGTTAAGAATTATTTAAAGGTAAGCATTTAAAATGCGTTCACTTACTTTCTACTTGAGTTAATGTTTCCTACAACATAAAGTTAAAAAAAATATAATTTTAATGAAAAAAGTTTCTATAATGTAAATTACTCATTCAATATATGGGACATTCCATTTCAAAACGAACCACCTTATAAACAATTGCCATTGTAAAGCAATTTTCAAAAAATTATTTCTCCTATTTGTTAAACCCAAACTTTATTCACAATAGTAAATAAAAATATTAAAATAAAAATTTCTTAATTTTATGATGGTAAATTTTTTTTTTTAAATAATAGAATTTATAGAAAAAATTAAGTTTGAAAGATAACCTTTTGAATATCTCAAAATATGTCGTGTCCAATTTTCTTAAAATTTATGTCAAAATGAAGCTTAAAAATTCTAATTTCATTTTATGTAAACATTATAATGGACAATTCGGTCGAAATACATTATAACCTTAGAAATTCTTGTAAAATTTAATTAATTTCTCAAATTTCCGCGAATTGCCCATTATAATGTTTACACAGAATAAAACTAGAACTTTTAAGCTATATTTTGACATAAATTGAAAAAAATCGGACGCGACATGTTTTGAGATATTCAAAAGGTTATCTTTTAAACTTAATTTTTTCCATAAATTCTATTATTTAAAAAAAAACTGTTTACCATCATAAAATTGAGAAATTTTTATTTTAAAATCACTAATAGTAAATAAAGTTTGGCATTAATAAATGGGAGAAATAATTTTTTAAAAATTGCTTTACAATGGCAATTGTTTATAAGGTGGTTTGTTTTGAAATGGAATGTCCCATATTCTCAATGGATCTGTGTAAAATCAGGGAATTTTATTTTCTCTGTTAAATCCGATAAATTTGAAATCTTAAACCTTTTGTTTCAAACTAATTTTTTCCAATAATTGTTAGGAAATTTTATTAATATATTAAATGGACATACAATTTTTTTACTCCCATTATTGATGACATACATTTTTTAAAAATACTTTTTCAATTTTCCTCTAGAAAATATTTTTATTCAACTTTAAAATTTTTTTTAAATGGACAGATTTAAAAAATGGAAGATTATTAAATTTTAATTTATATAAACATAAGTCTGTAACAATAAAATTAAATTTCTTTTTAATAATTCACTTTTTAGACTAATTGTAGGAATGAAATAAGATGATCTAGACCAAAAATTAATTTTTACTACTTGTGGATGTTCAAAGGGTAAAAAATTAAAATACTATTCGAATCGTACTATTCGATCAGAGGATCATGTCGAAGAAAACTTCTTATGCTGGATATTCCAGTAGACATATTCGTAGGTTAAGAGACAAGCAAACAACACAAGCAATGGAATTATTAGCAACTTCTAATTTATCAAATGAAGAATTAAACTATCTAGAAGACGATGCTTTACATGCGGAAGAAGTAAATGTTGATTGTTTTGATTCGTATCAAAAAGACGTAAATGTTGAAGAAGATCCTATTTATGAGTTTCAAATGGACACACAAAATTTCAGAAAATGATATAGATATAATTAAACAGGGTTGTCAGAGAAAGGTTAGGAATTTTTAGTAAAAGTTCTGGTTAAAATTGAATTTTAAAAATTTATGAAAAACTGAATGTTGATGTTTTTTGTTTGCCTCGTATGAGATTACCACGAATTTTTATACAAAACCTTGAATTTTTTCCTATTTCAGACAATAATTTCTTTTTAAGTAACTTAATTTTACAAGAACTAAAATTATGATGACTTATAAATTATTTTATGAATCATTTTTACAATTTTCATAAATACTAGATTGATAAAAGAATTTTAGTTAAACATACTAAAATAAGAATTTTGGAAAAGTTACAAATAATTCCAGAAATTCAATTAATTTCAAAACTAATCAAATTATTCGCAGAAATTCATTTATATTCAACAATAAAAAAACATTCAGGTCATTTCAATTATATCTTCAAAAATAATAAAATTCTTCTCCAAAATTCAATTATGTTATAAAATTTCTAAAAAATTCTCGTCAAAATTTCAATTATCCCTATAAATAATACAATTCTTCTTCGAAATTAAATTATTTTTAAAAACTTTAATAAAATTCTTGGCAACAGAGGAATTCAATAATTTACAAAATTTTTAATAAATTAAGATATTTTCAATTCAAATTTTTAAAAATGTAAATTATTAAAAATGTTTTACAGAATAATAATAATATATTATTATTCTATTATTATTATTATATTATTATTATATTATATTATTATATTATTATTTAGACAATAATAATTTAAAAATTAAATTTATATATTTGGGGAAATCTCACCAAGTGGGGACTTTTTCGTTTAAAAAAATTTTATTTTCAATTTAGTGGCACATTGTTTTTTACCACAAATTATTATTTTTCGACCAAATAGAAGTATATTTTAACTGACGTAACTTATATTTTTAATTGCTACTGTATTTAAAATATATTATTCATATTTTCGGTTAAGAGTGCAGGTTAAACTTACTTCTAAGAGAAAAAAGTTACAAATGAAGATTGTAATTCCGCTACTCTTGTTTTTAGATAAAACAACGTGAGCATGATTAAAATAAAATTTTATTTTAAGGAAATAAATTAGTCTTATTTTAAGTAAAATAATTTTTTAAAATTAATTTTCGATTATTTAAAATTTTTTTCAAAATAGGGATGGATACCACCCTATCAGTCACTTCACTAATCTAAAAAATTTAATATATTTTAAAACCCTTCAAAACACATTTCCTTTTATTTACCTGAACTTACATTCATCAAAAATCCACCCGCAATATAGTTCAAATAAATGTTTTTCAGCAATGGCCCTATAAACAGAGTAACTAATATATTTAGGTGAAAAATTATTTAATATCAACCCCAAATATTATTTTTAGGGGTGAGCATTTTGCACATATATTTATTTACACTAAAGCAAGATATTACGCGAAGGAGTATCCATTTTTTTAAAAGTGATTTTTTGTGCTCGTCGAAAAACCATATTTTGACAACGAGTTACGCACTCGTTGCGCGTTTTTCAAGGCCGATTTCATAGATGTATCAAGTGGCACAATGTTCTACCACCCAAAATTCTTTTTCTGAATACCTAAAAATGTAAATAGTATATGAGCGAATGTTAAATGATGATCGCTCAACGAGTATTATAAGAAAATTAAAGATTTTTAAAGTTTGGTGAAAATACAGTTACATTTATTAAGAGCTCATTATCTGGAATATTATAATTGGCACACTTGTCCAATTTATATTTTTCTAATCTTCGCAACCCATGGATGAATGACGAAAAACTCAAAACGTAAAAAATAAATTGCTCAAAAAGTTATCGCTTAATAAAAATTCGAATAAATGCGAGTTACGCCAGGAATTTATCAATTTCTACGATTTTAATGAAGAAATCAGTTGCACAAATCTTTAATTTTGCCTAAAAACAATTATTTTTAAATCTCATACTCGTGAAAGAGAATTAACAAAAATATATAAATGTGAATTGGCAATATGGAGGCTTTTTGTGGCACCGATATCTCAGTACCCAATTTGTCCCTATTTGGTTAGATTTCCCCATTTAACATGCTTGGAAATAATCGAATTTTAAAAAAATATGAAATTGAATTCTTTAAAATTTAAGTTGACAAAGATATTTTACAAAATATTTTTATTTTGACATACATTTTTACAGATGAGAATAGCAGTGAAGAATCATATAATCCATTGTTTGCAAATACTGTTAAAAATGAAGATGAAAATATAAATGAAAATTGTTTTGAGAATGATTATGATTCAGAAGATAGTTTATTTGATTTTCAAAATGAATATTTTGACAGCGAGGAATTTGAGAGCAATATTTCAGAAAGTGAATATGAGAGTAAAACGGATGCTGAATCAGATTCTTCTTCATCCTCTGATGAAGAAAATCCTCAAAAGAAAAATGATCAATTCAAAACGTCTTTGATTCAATGGTCTCTATTGTATAATATCTCTATGGTGGCATTAACAGCATTACTTTTAATTTTGCAACTATTTACGAATTTTAAATTACCACGCTGCGCTCGAACCTTGCTAAAAACTCCAAGAAAAGTGAAGATAATTTCTATGACTGATGGAGGCGAAAATCTTCACTTAGGAATGACACCTGGCTTAGATTCTATTATGAAATATCGCGCCCACGTAGAAAAAGAATGTGATGATCCTATTAATTTTTTAGTCAACGTCGACGGATTACCTATATACGAATCATCCAGAAAATCATTATGGTTAATTCTTTGCTCCGAAATAAACTGTGAAACTGTGTTCTTGATTGGAACTTATTACGGAGATCATTATTCTGCAGATTCTTATGAATTTTTATCAGCGTTCACAAAAGAAACAAAAATGTTTTGTACTGAAGGATTTACTTATAAAGAATGACAAATTCAAGTTAACATAAAAGGATTAGTATGTGATGTCCCAGCTAAAAATTTCTCTCTAGATACAAAACATCATACAGGATACTGCAGTTGTTCAAAGTGCAAATACAAAGGAAAAGGAATTAAACCCAAACCATGGAGAAAAAATCAAAAGAAAAAATCAAAACGTCGCGTTTGTTTTCCTGGAATAGGTTTGTTTCATAAAAGAACTGATGAGGAGTTTGCAAAAAATTCCTATCTAGGTATTGTTAAATTATAAAACTAAATATAGTAGTAATAATAATAGAGGTGTGCAAAAAGCTCAAAGTTCCATCGATCTTTTTAGAGCTTTTCATTTTTTTAGCCGAGCAAAGCCTAATCAGTTCGAGCTCGAGCCCAGTTCAAGCCGAGCTGTGTAAAAAGCTCGAATAGTTTCAAGTACTCGGATTTTTTTGAGTACTCAAACGTTTCGAGTACTTAAGTAATGCACTAAAGTACTCGAATGCCGAGTACTCTAATTTTTCCGAGCTCTTGTGTAAATTTTTGTCCTAGAGAAAATTTTTATAATTTTCGCATACACTGTAAAAAGAAAGTTACTAATTTAGTACCAAATTTGGGTACTAAATCGTCATTTGGTTCTATTTTAATACCAAAAATCAACTCTAATTTATAACTTTTTATTTAGTGTATATTATAATAAGCAAATAGAAGTACACTTTGAAATTGAAGATTTATTTATTGATTCAATAATTTAAATAATTTAAAAATTTTCTACTTATTAATAGTTATTTCAATAAATTTAAAGCTCAAAAAATTCGACTACTTGATTTCATTCCAGTACTCGAAAAATTCAAGTACTCGAATTCACTCGAGTGCTCGAATTTAATCGAATACTCGAAGTCACTCCTGTATACGAAAATTTCGAACCGGCTTGGGCTTGGCTCGACCTTTCGAGCTTTTTGTATATTTCTAAATAGTAATAATAATAAGAAAATTATGAAATACAATAATTGTAAATAATTAAATACAAATTTAGGCACTTATCAAAAAAGAAAAACTATTCTGACAGACATTCCACGTTTTGGAGGTGTAACTAATGTACCACTGGACTACATGCACCTCATCTTATTAGGAATTATGAAAAGATTGATATATCTTTGGTTCAATGGTCCGCTATGAGTGAAGCTTCGTTTACACATAATAGATAAAATTTCTGCACAACTGATTGTATTAAGAAAAAGTCAGCCGACAGATTTTGCTAGGCGACCGAGGTCTTTGAGAGATTTCAAATTTTGGAAAGCTACAGAATTTCGGAACTTTTTACTTTATAGTACCCCAATAGTTTTAAAAAATGTTTTCAAAAATCAAGAATTCCACGATAATTTTATAGCTCTTCATGTTGCGGTAACAATTTTGTGCAGTCCAGTTAATACTAAAACTCAAGAAAACATTGATTATGCTCAAAAATATTAATAACACAGTAGTTATTTTAAAGCAGTCTCATTATGATGGACCATTAATGAAACATACATCTTCCAGGACAAAGCAATATAAAATACTCAAATACCGATCTTTTTTGATTGACTGTGGTAGTTTAAGGGACAACTATATTCTATTGAATGATAATACAGTTGCAACTGTAATGAATATCGTCGATATAGAAAAAAATAACACTTATTTGATTGGGACCAAATGCACTATTGTAGAATCATTGTATGACACTCCAATGGTTTCGCATCATTTTAATATTCATGTAGTTTCTGACGAAAGCAATGATCTTTTCCTATGGTCTTTGCAAGAATTAAAGGCAAAATTGTGAAAAATTCCTAGAAAGCAAAGTACCTTATCAGTAGTTTTACCTCTGATTCTCACAACGGATTCCAACGACAACGACTTGTGAAATTTTGTATTAAATAATACGACTCGGTCTGCATTCTTGCATCCTTAAATATCATAATAATTTATAAATTATAAATGCAACAATATGTGAAGAAAGTTTTGTTTATTTTGTTTTTTGCATATAGCAATAAATAAGCAGATAATAAATTTTTGTAGTATTTTACAAACATTATTAGCTTATAAAATATATATGTAAAATTAAGTATAAGTTTTCCTAAAAAATCGAATTAATTATGAAACAATATAGGACTTATATATATTTATATAATTATAGGTATATATATTTATATATTTGAATTAAATGTTTTTTTAATTTTCTGTTTAATGTTGTTTAATTATTATTAAAAACGTTTTATAATTTGTGAACCTCTTAACTGAATAAAAGCTTTTTTCTTTTTACAAAATTAATTGGAATGTAAAATTTATTGCAATGTTTTTAAATTTTTTTAAATATTTCCTGAACCAAAATGCAAAACATAGAAAATCTATTTCGATAGAATAGGTATCTATCAAATATTAAAAACCTATTTCTGCAATATTTAAAAGTAATATTTTTGAATATGCTAAGAAATATTCCTGCAATGTTAAATTATAATATTTCTTGAGTCAGACATTTTAATATTCATGAAATATTCAAGCAATATTAAATCTGAATATTTTGAATGTTAAAAATAAATATTGCAGCAATATTGCGTGTTATGTGGGTTTTGGATAAAATGGCTTCTTATAAGTACAAAACAGATTGTTTAACATATTGATTTTGTAATTATAAGCTAAATATAATACAGTTCAAAACAAATTACGCTACATTGGTTTTCGTAACTATTTTTTTTAATTTTTCTGTGAATTTTTAAACGGTGGCCACCTTAGAACCACTCTTTTTTAAAGAAAAAATTCAAAATTCTATCTACGCACATTCCTTTACATAATAATGTTTTATTATTTAATTTTTTTTTAAATTAATGTTTAATAATATTTTCATAATCAAATTTTGCTTACTTTCCAATTTAAATACTTTTCCATTATAACATCAGAGCAAAACAGAAAGGAGGCACTTAATGGGAATGAGTTGTTTTACTATTAGCTGCCAACAATAGGTGTGTAGTACCTAGAGGTGTAGATAATTTAAATTTCGCTAGAAATGGAATATCTCAGACGCCTGCTTATTCCCGTATATGCAAAAGTTCTAATAGTCATTTTATCTAATTTTAAAGTTATAAATATTAAAATGATCTAAAGAACGTTGAATATAATGTGATTTTATATAAAAGTCTAATTAATAAAATGAGTTTATTTTATAATTTACTTTTAAGCCAATAAACAAAATATGCAATTTGCATTTACTATAATCATAAGCAATTATAAAATTTTTTTACGCAAAATTTCAAGTAATAAAATAGTTGTATAAGCCAAAGCGTCTTTTTCATAATTTTATTATAAGCTAGTTTTAAAGTGTTACAATTTTTAATTTGTTTAAATTGTAATTTAACAAATTTCCGTCAAGTCTAAATGTAGTAAAATATAAATTATTTAAATAAAATATATTTTTTAAAGAATAACATTTCTATATAAATGTTATATTTACTATAAAAGTTTAATTATCATTGTGATATAGAATAATTTGAATACCGTCTGATCTTAAAGAAGAATGAAAATTGAATTAATAAAATTGTTGTTTTTAATATATTATTGTTTTCAACTTGTAGTGTGATATACTCCTATCCTGGGTGTTTCCGACTTTCGCTCTCTGAGCGCTCTGAAAGTACAAAACATGATTGGTTGTATTAGGGGAATTGTGAATGATGTTAGGGGAATTGTGGATTTTGATTGGCTACAACTCTAACTTGACAGTTTCGTGCTCTGCTTTTTCGCTCCATGGAGATATACGGAGCGTGAGAGCAGAGTACGAAACTGTCGAGTTAGAGTTGTAGCCAATCAAAATCCACAATTCCCCTAATCCAACCAATCATGTTTCGTAGATTCAGAGCGCTCGGAGAGCGAATGTCGGAAACACCCCCTGATACATATACATCTCACCAGAAATATTCAGTGGTGACATCTGGATTTGTCATTAATCAGCATAGGTGGGAAACTTGTTTAAAAAATTGATCATAAATAGCAGTAAATATTTTAGATCAAATGCATATTTGGATTTTTTAACTTTAGAAAAAGTGATTTTTAGATTATATTAATATTATTTGCAACCAACATTTGTTAAAGTGAACATTAGATCATATGACATTTATAAAAATTAAAAATTATATTTTATCCTACTTTCAGTTAGTAAAGTTTAGATGGTTTAGATAATATAAAGTCTTTATAACGTAAATAGTTTATTAATTAACATTTTGAAAGTTTAAGCATTTGAATAAATGTCAACTAAAAAATAATAATATATGAATAAAGAACAATTTTATTAATTCAATTTTTATCTTCTTTAAGATCAGATGATATTCAAATTATTCTACACTCAATATCATATATGCCTTCCTTCCGGTTTGGACAATTTTTTGAAAAGTGGTGTGCCTTCTATAAGAATGTGTTAAGTCTATAGAGTATCTCAATCATCAAACGCCATAGACTTAAAACATTCTTATAGAAAGCACACCACTTTTCAAAACGTTGTCCAAACCGGAAGGAAGGCATATATGATATTGGGTGTATATCATAATAATAATTAAATTTTTATATTAAATATAACATTTATATAGAAATGTTATTCTTTAAAAAAGATATTTTATTTAAATAAATTATATTTTACTACATTTAAACTTGACAGAAATTTGTTAAATTACAATTTAAACAAATTAAAAATTATAACACTTTAAAACTAGGTTATAATAAAATTATGAAAAAGAAACTTTGGCTTATACAACTATCTTATTATTTGAAATTTTGTGTGAAAAAAATTTTATAATTGCTTATTGCTTATTTGCTTACTCCAATTCGCATTTACTATAGTAAATGCGAATTGGATATTTTGTTTATTGGCTTAAAAATAAATTATAGAATAAACTCATTTTATTAATTAGACTTTTGTGTAAAATCACATTATATTGAATGTTTTTTAGATCATTTTAACATTCATAACCTTTAAATTAAATAAAATGACTATTTGAAATTTTGCATAAACGTGAATAAACAGGCGTCTCAAATATCTAATTCCTATTACGTCCGTATTATAAGTTTCCCTCTTATAGGAATAAGGACTTTTATCTGTGTCTGTCGAAACGTTAAAATGAGACATTGGTTTTATTAACCTTGCTTGGAAGGAGTGATCATATATTTTTTTTACATAGAATTTTTTTTTGGAAATAAAATGACTTGTCTAAATATAATGACCATTTTCTCGTATTGAATTAACTATGTTAAATTCTTTTTATTACACATAATCTTGTATTTAATAATAGAATATATATATATATATATATATATATGTATATTTCAGAGAAAATTAGAAGAGATGTCGACAACTTTAGTGATAGCCATTATTAAAATACTGGCTCTACATTTATCTGAAGCGGAAATATTTGCCAATTCAGGAGAAGTCAATTCTGCAAATGATGAATCAACACCAAATATTCTTCCTGGCTTGTTATATCCAAGAGAAAGTGAAGCACGAGAGGTCTATATTTTTAATTTTACCATCACTGAAAAAAGTTCTGGTTAGGGTATATTTAACACGATATTCTAGTTAAAACAACCAGAATTCTGGTTATATTAACTGGAATTCTGGTTATATTAATTAGAATTCTGGTTAACCTAACCAGCAGTGTTCTGGTTATATTAACTAGAATTCTGGTTAACCTAACCAGAAATGTTCTGGTTAGGGTATATTTAACACGAAATTCTAAACTAGGATTCCTGGTAATTCCAACCAGAACTTTTTTTCCAGTGATTAGTCTTAACTCTTAATGACAGAACATCCAACGTACTTCCGGCATTGAATTAGTCGATTTTAAAGGTTGGAGGACAAAAGTTAATATAAAAGTTACAATGAAAAAAAGTTCAAAAAATTTTAATTTCCAAAGACCGAAAGTTCCAAAAGTTCTTTTTCCAAAGACCAAAAGTTCTAAAAGTTCTTATCTCCAAAAAGCGATAGGTCCAAAAGTGTATAAACTTTGCTAGGTATTCATACAGCTGTATATGTGACCTGGTAAGTTAAAAGGGACCTTAGGACAAAAAGTTCATTTGAACCTTTTCGGTAATTCTTATAGAAAAAATGTGCTCTTTTCATAGCAATAAACTCTGCAACTCTAGCTTGATTAGTATTTTCATAAATTTAATGTGCAGAAGCATCGACTTGTTAACTTTAATAATGTTTTTCTTGAAAACTTGATTATGTGCGTGATATCACTTTTAGCTTTCCAGGTGACATATATAGTTTTCATTCATTTGTTGTTTTATGTCATTATAAAGTTTTAACCTTTTCTAAGTTTAATTAAATAAATTAAATTAATTTGTATAAATTTATAAAAACAATGAATAATTGTTATTATAAACTTATATCAACTTTTAAACTAAAATCAATTTTAAACGGTTTTTGGCTAAAAATGATCGGACGTATATAATGGTATCTATTAAGTCGATTCAGATTTTTAATTTCTTTTGGTCTTAAATTAAAGATGAGACTTAAATGATAACACCTACATAAGTTTCAAATTTTTTCTAAAATGATAAAATATGCAAGAGTTGAACAAATTAAAAAAAAATTTATTTCTTTATTTTTTTTGTCAAATTTGTCGATAGCTACAATCTTTGTATAAATTATTAAAATTCTAAGTTGTGTATCCCTGAGTGTAAATTACACAGCCACACAAAAAAAGAGTGTCTTGATCTGGGGTCGAGACATATATATTCCGATGTATTTCGATGCGCTGAATCCGAATCCGTCATCAGAATTTGGCCAATGGGTCCTGGTTTCGCCCTAACCTCAAAAAATACCTTAAAATCGCTAAAATGGTCGCTTTTGAATGATCAAACTTGAATCTAAGCGCATATTAGTAAGTTTCTAAGGTCCTTTATTTTTAATAAACTATTTTATAAGCTTTTCAATTGAAAATTCATATGAAACATTAAATCTATCGAACATAACCTCAAAATTATAACTAAGCTTCCAAACAAACAAATTATACCATACACTGCGCAATAAAAATATTGTAAGCTCATGAAATTTACTATTTAGGTCTTTCTGTGATTACTGATTACGGACCCTATGTCAAGTTTCCAAAATCCAAAATGGCAGATCCAATATGGCGGACACAATTATAAAAAGTTCGGATTTGCTTGAAAATCGTTACTCTGGGGTTTTCGGGTTTAAATTTTTATTTGTGTTACGTATGACTTCGTAACTATTTTTAATTTTTTCATTAATTAAAAATTTGTTATATTGTATAACTTCATTAAAAATTTGGGACTTTTGTAAATAGAATTAAGTACTCAATAGACATATTATCAGGACATAACAGGATTTTTACATAATTAACTCATCAATTGTCTTAAAACTATTTTTTCATAATTAAGTTATATCCAAACTAAAAAATAACGATAATCATTCTTCAATTGTTTTCATTCCTAATAATATTCAATATTATTTTTAAAATTATAATTCTAAAATTGATTAAAAGAATATAGATATCACTCTTATTTCAAAAGGAATTTGTCTACTTTGCTATAAGTTACTTTCCACAGAAAAGTCTCTTAATTGTATTGGTAAAATACCAAGAAAAAGTATACACTTAAACATTGACAATAGAGGATACAGAGCATCGAACTATATCACGCCATTTTGAGGAATTTGCAAGCTTGCAAAAAGCTTGCCGGGCAACAACGAAGTTTGGCGAGCCGTGTGCACAGGCATCCCCACTCTATCGTTTTATATTAATTTCAAGGTGTGATCCATACTTTCGATCGTTTTAACTAAGGAGTCCGATTTTGTTCCTCCCGCAGTAGAGCTGCGTAAAATTAAGTGTTCCTCCCGAAAATCGGTAGAGAGTTTTAATAATTTGTTTTTCCCGCAAAGCGGTTGATTACATATAGTTGTGAATTTATTTCCCGCAAAAGGCGGAGGTGTTATTTTTGTCCCCAGAAATAAGGGTTGATTTTGAATTTTTATTTCATTAATTGATTAAAGTGAATTGATATTTTTACGCGAATTGAAAATAAATAATTAAAAAAGGATACAAAAAGTGAATATTAAGTGAATAATTTGAAGTATTATATCGATAATAATAATAAAGAATCAAACAAAAGAAGCAATTGAAGAACAATTTAAAGGAAATTCTAAAAAAAGAAGAAATAATTCGTATAAGAGATTCTGTCACAGGTGTGAATCTGAGTAATTCACCTGAGAAAAGTAACAGGATAATTTTCCATTCTTGATAAAAAATAATAAATTGTAAGTTGGTGAGTCGATTATTAATTATTCCATTTTACATATTTTATACACACACATAATACAAATTTACATAAAACATAATTATTATATAAATAAAAATTGTTTGTTGTTTATCGATATTATATTGTTATATAAATATTGAGAATCTTATATTAATTATATTCTATTAAAATGACATTTTTTAATAATAATATTTACTACGGTTTATACAAGTAAATAATTAAAAGATAGTTTATATTCTTGTATTGTACGATTTTTCTATCAATTTTTCAAGTTTTATGAATTGAATAAAATTTATATTTGTACTACTCATATAACTGAAGTGTGTCATTACTGTCTACAACCATATAAACCTTTTTTTTTCTTTTTTATATATTTTCAATTAAAATACCTTCTAATCGGAGGTACTGAATTAAAAGTGCACTTAAAAGGGGGATCCTCTACTTTTTCAGAAATATTAATTATTTTATGAATAGTTAAACGTTTATCTTGGGGTGAATAAATATTAAGTCTTTTAGTTTAACTTATCGAAAATTACTTTCGATAAAGTTAAGGCTAAATTCGCTTAATATATAGATTTTCTTTAATAATATTAATTAAAATAATCGAATTCACACTTAACAATTTGTTCACCCTTAAATATTTCTAATAATTAATTTCAAGTCGATATATTTATTGTGTGTATTCAATCTTTAAATGTATGCTATTGCTTCTTCATGGTTCAGAATTTCTCCTTGTTAGCATTTTTCGCCTGTATCTGTAACCAGGGCACCTTCACGTGGTGACGGTGGGCAACGGATCCATACTGGCAGAGTCCCTGGGTTAACGGCGTTCATGCCGTCATGGCAGATACAGGAAGAAAATGTTTTACGATGCAGGGATTAGGAACCCCAGTATCGGCGTCTGGTCAGGGTGGGAAAGCGGGCCCTCCGACGTCGTCATTCATTGATGGGTAACTTGGTTGATAAAGAGTCCGATGCTACAAGAAAAGTGACTTCTCGACTAAATAATTGTAACAAAAGTCCCGATTCCTTTTGTTACATTTGTAGCATGAAGTCAGCTCCTTGCGGAAAAAATAGATAAAGAAGTAGAAGATCTGTACGAAAATTGTTTCGGTCGTAAATTATTACACTAAGAAACAAATTGTGTTCCTTATATTGTTTGTAACTCCTGTAGACTTATGTTGTATCGCTCAGAAACATTTGAAAGATGAAAAATATCTAAAGTTCTCTACACCCACGATATGGAAGAAACCACGAAATTTAAAAGACTGCTATTTTTGTATAAATGACATCAAAGGAATTACCTCAAAAAATAAGAGTTCCATTACATATTTAAATGTGTCAACATTAATCAGACCTACTGAAATTGATCGAAAAGCGGGAAAACTTGATGTTACTTTTAAAATATGTCGAAAAAGTAGAAGTCGATAATGAAACAGAAGAATTTAGTAGTGGCAGTGATGAAAATGACAATGATGATGAGGAAAATGAGTTCACCGCGTATTACAATAAAGAAAAAAAGCCAATATTAGTATCGCAACCGGAGCTAAATGATTTTATTAGAAATCTAGGTTTACCAAAAGATGGTGCAGAATTTGCTGCTTCATTTATGAAGAAAAGAAGCTTCTTGCATCCGAATACGAAAGTGTCATTTTATAGAGATAGAGATAAAGAGTTCCGAAAATATTTTACGAAAGATGAAGAGACATCTTTGGTGTATTGTACTGACATAATAGGTTTGATGGACAATTTATAAGAAAATGTGTATAGAGATGAAGACTGAAGACTTTTTATCGATTCCTCCAAACGTAGTATAAAAGCCGTTTTACTACACAATACAAATGTCTACGCTCCAGTTCCAATAGCTCATTCTAAACAAATCAAAGAAGAATATAATAATATAAAAATGCTTCTAGAGAAAGTGAATTATCAAAAACACAAACGGTTAATTTGTGGTGATTTTAAAATTATAACAATATTACTGGGTCAACAATCGGGTTTCACGAGAGAGCCATGTTTCTTGTGTCTATGGAATAGCAGAGATCGTGCTAAGCATTACAAGAAAAAAATTGGCCTTCAAGAGATTCGTTTAAAGCAGGTTCTCACAGCGTCATTCATCAAAGTTTGGTAGATCGCGAAAAAATTATATTTCCATTTCTTCACGTTAAGCTTGGTGGGATTAAGCAATACGTGAAAGCGTTAGATAAGGACGGTCTATGCTTCAAGTACATTGCAAAAAAATGTCCAACTTTTTATGATGCTAATTTAAAACAAGGGGTATTTGATGGGCCACAGATTCGAGCATTATTTAGAGACACGAATTTCGTTTCTCAAATGACCGACACTGAAACGGCAGCTTGGGAAAGTTACAAAGAAGTTTCAACAAATGTTCTAGGAAACAATAAGAGTCCCGAATCTAAACAAATAGTAGCCCAAATGCTTAAAACTTTCAAAAATTAGGATGCTTAATGAGTTTAAAACTACACATCCTCGATTCGCATCTGAATAAGTTTCCCGAAAATTGCGGACATTACAGCGAAGAACAAGGAGAGCGATTTCATCAAGATATCAAATTGATGGAAGAACGATATCAGGGAAGATGGGATGAGGTATTGATGACTGACTTTTGTTGGATGTTGAAGAGAGAAACGAGTAGAAAAGAAAAAAACGTAAGCGAAACCCTTTACATCGGTCATTTAAAGTAAAAGGAACACGGCATAGTAGCAAGACAATGGCCTGAAGAGATGTTCCCAAAAAACCGCAAGTAATAAATCTAAAAAAAATCGTTAATATAATAAAGACTGCCATATTAGATCCGCCATTTTGAATTTTTAAAAACGGACATGGAATTCGTCATCAGCGACTCCGGAAACCCCCTGAGTAACGATTTTCAAGCAAATCCGAACAAATTTTCATAATAGTGTCCGCCATATTGGATCCGCCATTTTGGATTTTGGAAACTTGACATAGGGTCCATAATCAGTAATCACAGAAAAACCTGAATATTAAATATCATGAGCTTACAAAATTTTTATTGCGCAGTGTATGGTATAATTTGTTTGTTTGGAAGCTTAGTTATAATTTTGAGGTTATGTTCGATAGATTTAATGTTTCATATGAATTTTCAATTGAAAAGCTTATAGAATAGTTTATTAAAAATAAAGGACCTTAGAAACTTACTAATATGCGCTTAGATTCAAGTTTGATCATTCAAAAGCGACCATTTTAGCGATTTTAAGGTATTTTTTGAGGTTAGGGCGAAACCAAGCCCCATTGGCCAAATTCTGATGACGGATTCGGATTCAGCGCATCGAAATACATCGGAATATATATGTCTCGACCCCAGATCAAGACACTTTTCTTTTTTTGTGTGGCTGTGTTATGTAAGATTTTACCTTATTTTTCAATTAATTTACTAGGTCCTACTATGTACACTGAAAAAAATCTCGATCGTATTATTACCTATGAACCTATAGTTAATCTTAACCTAGTAAAATTATTGTCGATTCCTAATCATTATAACTATGATTTCTGGGTTGATTAACAAATCGAAGCCTTGTAAAAACAACCCTGCAAATCCTGGTAAAATGAACTAGGATATTTAGTAGGTTTGACTATTTCCATGTGCGCATACGACTATTATATTTTATGTCTACTTTTTGTACATAAAATGGGGTTTTTATTTATATTAAGGGGCCATTCAAAAACTACGTCAAACTTTTTCAGACTAATTTTGACCCCCTCCACCCTTCGTCACATTTTTTACATGCAAAAAGAATTTTTTTCCAGTTTTTCGTCACACACAGCTTGACACCCCCCCTGTTAAAAATTTCTGCAAAGGATTTTCAATAGGATCCTGTTCCAGGAATATTCGCAAGATCCATTGCAGGTTCGTACGTAAGAACGCAGTAGCGTTCTTATGTACCCAGGTTCTCTAGTAAAACTTAATAAGATTATTTTTAGATTGTTAATGCAAGATCTAACAAATGATTTTACAAAGTTTCGGTACAAAGGATAACACGCTTGATCTTATTAAGTTTTACTAGGAACCTTATTAAGTTTTACTAGTTTTAATAAGAACGCTACTGCGTTCTTACGTACGAACCTGCAATGGATCTTGCGAATAAATTAATAAATTTTGACATATAGATAACATTGTGTACTTGAAGTATATAAAACATTATTTGACTAACTATTGCATTTTAACTCGAAAATTTATTATCTACTAAAAAGTGAAAATACCAAGTGTGTTATGGTTATCGTTCAGGGTTACAAAGTGCGTATTCGTTAGGTTCAGGTGTTCACTTCCTTCTAGCGTCAAATATTTATTTCATAAGATTAAATTAATTCCAAGGTATATAAATTCAAATTAAAATAAAAATATGTTGAATAAAAATATTATTTTTTTAATTGTAATTACTTTCTTTATTTCATTGGATAATAACAATAATTATGATACAAGGTCTAAATCTAATAATATTATCCTAGTCAATTTAACTATTTTTCTTGGTAACATCAACTAATTTTCTTGGTCACTTTAACGATGCTTGAATTTTATTACATTGACTAGGATAGATAGATTCTGTAGTGGGTTCCTCTTGTAACTAGGAAACCTCGTCAATTCCTAGTACGGATCCTAGGCATTTTTTCGCACTTCTACCTGGGTCTTATCTAGAGAATCTAGTTAGAACCAATAAAAAACAGTTAAATTAACTATTTAAAAAAATTATTCACTGTCATTGAGGTTCATTTTTTAATATTTTGCTTCCTCCTCATAAGAAAGCTTTGCATTCGTTATTATTTTCGATTTTCCAAAAGAAAGTTATATAGTTATAATTTTTTTGTAACGAAAGCTGATGTTTTTTCCTATCGGCAAGTAAATTTGCAAAATGCCCATTTTTATTTTTGACTTATTAAATTTCAAATAATAAATTGCCGCGCGCTGCGACGCGGACGTCTCGTCTCACGCCGGGCGCCACGCAACTCAAGCTGCGGTTACACCTCTGCAGACTGCAGACAACCTGCAGGCAGGCAAGCTGCCTGCAGAGGTGTAACCGCAGCCTCAGTGCGCGGCATATTCAACAACATTTTTTCCTTTACAAGTATGGTCAGAAAAGATTTTCCGTCAAAATTTTCGAAAAAGTTAAAAACGTTTGCTGGGGCACATTTTTACGTGATAGAACAACAAGTTTCTCTATTTTCAATTTTTTTAAGAAGTTGAAATTACAACTGAGGACAATACACGTAAAATGCCTTATGTATATTGAAACATAAGTGTATTGGTTAACAGACCGAGGGAAGTATATGTCTATATATTTTCCTATATTTTGATTTAAATCCCACTGTACGGTAAACTTCTGAAAACCCACGTGTTTCTAACATGAGAAATATCTTATACATGTGTATTAAATATTTCTCATTCTTATGTAATCTGAATAGAAAGAATGTCTTTGTATAAATTTAAAGGGACAGTATTTCCTAAATTTAAAGATCCTCTAACAATGAGGCACGCGCCAAACTATATCAACTGATAAGATCTGTTTTGACAACATATAGTAATAAATTATATGAATGAAATTATATAATTCAAATTTCTCTTTAATATTATATTCTATTTTTGAGAAAATGTGGCGCTTTATAACCAAATTAAAGGAATTTGCTCCAATAATTATTCGATAATTCAGCTTTTATTCTTTCTAAATTATCCACTACTAAATAAGATAATTTTGTTATCTTTCTTTCGTTGGATAAAATTATAAAATATAAATTAATAAATTATAAATTAAATTAACACAATTTTTAACTATAAAGAAATCTTTTCTTATGATATAGTTTATTTAAATAAATAATTTTTGTAAGTTCGGTTGCTATGATCTATATGAATTGACTTAGCAATAAATAAAATAAAAATAAATAAAATTATTCATTCACCTTTGTAAGTATTCTTCCTTCACTCAATAATATTAATAATTACAATATGTAATTTTTCCCAAATTGACAATTCTATAAACAAAAATTAAATAAAATTTAATAATAAAATTTTATAAATCCTGCCTACAAAAGGTCAAGTTTCCATATTCCCTAAATTAACTATTCTATTAATAAATAAATATTCTTTAAAATTATAAATTTTTTAAATTTTGATTTATTTTGGATATGATAAAATTATAATATCAAAAAATGATCAAAATTTGTTTAATTCACATAATAAAATCTATTTATTTCTCTGAAAAATTAACTAAAATAATTAATCCAAATGAATTAATTATTACCTATTATATATAATAATTTGGTGGTCTGGGATCAATATTTATTGAATCTTTTAAACTGCCACATCGATATAGCCTATTACTATATGAACACAGCTCATAAGAATATTCAATAAACTTACGATTTGCTTTTGTTACCCCTTAAGGTTTCAGATTATGAGGTAGTAAACCAATTTCTTGGTAAATTCCCCAACACTTCTACCAGGGCTTGGCTTTGTAGATAATTTTTATTTATTTACCAGGTAGTAAGTTGTAAAACAACAAATTCCTGAGTATTTTTTTATAATTGTATGTATTATATAATTGTTTTATATATATATTGTAAAGTTTAGGTCGTAAGTTGTAAAACAACGAATTCCTGTGTTATACAATATTTTTAATGTCAGTGTTTTTTAAAATACCAGGTAGTAAGTTGTAAAACAACAAATTCCTGAATATTTTTTTTATAATTGTATGTATTATATAATTGTTTTATATATATATTGTAAAATTTAGGTCGTAAGTTGTAAAACAACAAATTCCTGTGTTATACAATAAAATAATAGTGTCAGTATTGATGTTTAAATAATGTGTATAAATTGTAATTAATACTTACAACACCAGGTAGTAAGTTGTAAAACAACGAATTCCTGGGTGTTACAAATACAGTTTTAGAGTTTATACTTACGTACCTTTGTGAATAGAGTAGTCGAAATAAGAGAACGAGACCTTCAATTTCGCTGTTTATATACCAATTTGAAGACGCTATCGAAACTTTTAGGACTTTCTAGAATTGTCTAGAATTTTCTATATTGATATTCGCCCTTAATCTCTTCCGGTTACGCGTAGTTATTTCCGTTTCGCGAGGCTATCTCTCTTTCTATTCATGGAAATTCATAATACGTCATAGCCTTTCAACCAATAATATTTAAATCTTTCCTAAAAGGATAGAGATATATTTTCTCTCTCTCTCTCTTGTCTCCAAATTGTCTACCGTTTACCCACAACAATGCTATTGCGTAACTGTCATTTATTTCCATCTTTGAATTTATTTTATTCCTTATAATTTAAATAAATCTTTAAATTATATACTTTTATTAATTTAACTTTTTGTAATAATATTTACTAATTTTTATTTACTTATCCATATAAATACTACAACTACTTTATTTTATAAAAACCTAATTTACTAATCAATAATATAATTTTAATTACTGAAATTTATACTATTTATATAAAACAAAATATGCAATTCTATTTAAAAAAATTATCAGTATTAGACTTTATACAAATTGTGCATAAAATTTATCTTGTCTTGAAATGATTTCTAATTTCTTTAAGTATGAAAATTTCTTATCTTTTTTTTAACCTTGGCCTTGAATCAGCTGTGCTGTTTCCATAGGTTTTCAAATATCTTAGTACATTTGTACTCTTTTAACCTTATTATAAATTTCTCACACTTTAAATTTAACTGAAATATTATTTCTCATTCTCTAAATTTTATTCTTATTTTTATTTTTTATTCAATATTAATCTATAAATTTACAATTTATTTTTATTAAAATAATTTTTAACAATTTAAATTTTGACTATTGAAATACCGTTTCAATATAATAGGTCTGTTCTCGTTACCTGCACTTGTTACACTTTAACACATAATCTGCACTATGTTGTTCTTTTCGCCGGATGTGACGCAATTTTACCATACATTTCGATATACTTTCAGTACCTACTCTTGAGGTGACGTAAAAGTTACACTTAGTGCTGGCAACGAGAATAGACCTAATGTTCTAAGCAAATATCCAGATGAATGTGTGTTTATGTGTGTGTGTCACAATATATTGTGTAAAAATTATTTCAGACACTTTTTATGGAGTTACCTGAAATTTTTTAGGTATTTGCAATCATTAATACCTAGAATATGACACAACGATTTCCAAATATCGTCAGCTTGGTGGAAAACTGTATCATTGTAGGAATTCGTTATTAACTGTACCATTTCGGTAAATGTTTTTAAAACATACCATTTCGAGAAAAAAGTTTCTTACCTTTTTTTCAAGTTTGTCAACACTGCTGCTAGACATGAAATAAGGTTATGTATTTTTAAAAAACGGTATCTTAAATATAGTCTTGTTCATTTTTTCAATGAATTAATTCAAAATTCCTAATAATTTAAATTAATTGCTTGTTAATCATTATAAACGCTTTTATAGATCTTTATCGAAATGATATGTTTTGTAACAAACTTTAGAAATGGTATAGTTTATAACGAATTCTTGAAATTGCACAATTTTCTAACAAACCGACGATATCTACAAATTTTTTTGTATACAATTTTATTAAAATTCTCATTTATTCTCATTGAGGTTCATTTTTTAAACTTTTTTACATACTTTTGTTGTCATGTAATCCTGAAGGAGGATAATGAGATGAAACGCCTGTAGTATATAGCGTAAAAAGTTGACACCAAAATGGGGGGTTAGAGTAGTGCTGTTTTTCTCTCCCTACTGGTTATAGCACTCATAGTGATAAATTTTTTAACTATTTGGTCACGTGATTTAACGAGAAAAATATATATATAACCTTAATGTTTTTGAAGTGAAATGACAGAAACAATGAATTTTTATATTAAAACAATATTATTTACCCATGAAATTATTATTTTATACTAACTTTTTATTTATATTTCTATTCAGCTGTCATATCATAAATGGCATAAACAAACATGTTGCAGACTGTAAATTATAATTCGACGTTTCACCCACAGTGGCACTGAAGACAGTAGGGAGATGAAAACTCTACTACTGTTGATCCCCCATATGTGAGCCAATAAATATAGGCCATTTCATCTTCTTATAATCATTCATGCATGTAATCTATATTAGTTAATTCCTAACATTTCTTAACCAATAATGACCTAACCACTCAACCACGCTCGACGACACTCTTCTACGTATTTATAAACATAATAAACATCATTTTCTTAAAACTCTAAAGTCCTTAAAATTATACAACTGATATCAAGGCAAGACTCCGTTAAAAAAGCGATATGTAAGTGGTCATTTAATTTCTTTGAACTTATGAAAAACAACAATAGTCATAGGTAAGATTGTTAAAAAACAAAAAAAAATCCAAAACTTTTAAAAATGGCGGCCGCTACGCCAGGTTGAAAATCAAAACAGTGTTTTTTTTAAATTAAATATTCCAATCGACAAGTTGTATTTTCACGAAACTTATACAAAATATAGCTAAATATATGTAGTTTAAAATAAAATTATGATAAAAAAATTTCAAAATTCTGACCAAAAAAAATTTTAAAAATTTTTGAAACTAGTTTTTAGTTGATTTGGCCAGTTTTTAAAATTTTCTAATGTATATATTCAGATTCCTTGTGTTATCACCTTTATTTTCAATGAAAAAATTTATTGAAAACTTTAATAATTTTTGAGATATTGAAATTTTAGTGGGAGCGCGCACCGTAATCGCAGTGGGCTAAAAAACATGGCTTTGAACAAATTAAGTTTGGAGACACAATTTTTAACTAAATTTAATAAAATCTTTCTATTCTTAAAGCTTATTAAATTGTTCATCGACTTCTTGCAATCGATTTGCAATAAATAATATCTGAAAATTTTTATTTGTTAATAAAAATAAAAACCAAAATTTTTCCAACCATGGGTGCGTTCATGTAACTCTCACTTTTCACTTTCACTCAAAAAATTCTCACTTTCACTTTCACTCAAAAATTCTCACTTTTCACTCTCACTCTCACTTTCACTCAAAAAAATTCCCACTCTCACATTTCGAAGAATGTGAAACATCACGAAGCAAAACACCAAAAATACTAGAAACAAAACTTAACTTCAACAGGTTGGGTTTTGGTTAAGCATAAGAAAGCTTCAATTCTTTTTATTTTGGCTTGAAATATCATAAACAAACTATATAATAATCTTTTAATTTAAAATAAAGGGTTCATACAAAAAAAACATAATAGCAAACAATAGAACAAAAAGTATATCATAGCTTATTGTACTTATTGCTTTATTAAATGGTATATATAAAAATAAAATAAGTTTTTCTGAATGTTACAAGGGATGCATTAAGTAACGCACACAGTAAAGGCAAATAAATACATAGGTATTAATACAAAATATACATACTTTATAATGTTTACTAAAATGTGACGTATGATTTTAAACCATTTAAAATGACTCAAAATTTCTGCTAAACGTCAGGCAAAATCCGACGCTTTCAACATGCAAAAAAAAGGAAATTTAAATAAATAAATTTCGCCGTCAGGCGCCAATTAATTTTATAGATAATTAATAAACTACTCGGCTCGACAATAACACAATAAACTCGATACCTCTGAGATTCTCTCTCACCCAGAGGGAATTCTGCTCGAACGGTTGGCAAGCAGAAAATGCCAACGGCGAGACACGACTGGCACAATGTTGGTAAACGACTTACCCACGATGACTCGGCTTCTTTTCGAGTGAGATTTGTCTCCTTGGCTCGTCTCTCCTCAGCAGTGGCGCGGTGACAATCCACTAGGAGAAATTGACAAGGGAAAAAGGACAACAACTCGCTTCCACTAGATTTTACCACACAGTTTCTCTTTATTTCTCCACCACAATATTAGGCTCACTCTCCCCTTCTCAATCACTCAAAATTTACAGTTCTCGGATCACCACTCTCACGAAAAACACAAAAATTTCGATTGCGGCAAAGGATTCAGTACCGGCGCGACAATACAAAATTTTCATTATGGCGGCGAATACATTAACCACCTGTAGCGTCTCTTGAATTTCCCTCGTGGCTCGTCTTCTTCCTCGTCTCGTTCTTCCAAAGTGGTACTGGCCCCGCCATCTACCGCTTTCCCTCGTTAGGCTAGCCGCGCGACCTACTTTCCCTCGAATAGTGGGTCAGCTGGCGGTACTAGCTTTTCCGCAATTACCATGAAAATGTGGGCCTGTCAACTCGGGGCCTTTCCGACGGATGGCACGACGATGTAGAATTTTCAACATTAATGACTCGCGTGAAAATTCGCATCGTCACAATCCCCTCCCCATGACCGGTACTATTTTATATCGGACCGTCATCTTCATGATAATCTTGGCCGCCAATCCTAATCTCTCCTCTGACTGGCTCATTCGCTCCACTGCGGCTCCTCCTTCGATCTCTGGTTCACTCACTCTCTCCCTCTGGCTCTATTTCCTTCTCCCTCTGGCTCTTTCTTCTCCCTTCCCAATCACTCTATCCTTCTCTAGCCTCTGGTCCCTTCTTCTGTTTTCTCTCCTCTAATAACTGACGGACCGCCAGGTCAATTGTTGAGGGCGGGAGTCCCGCTAGGGCCCTCGTTAGCTGGGTGATTTTCTCGACCAAATCTTCGTCGTCGGTTGTCGTCTCTGGATTGGGTCGAACCTCCCCCGCAACCTGTTCCTCCTCGTGTTCCGGCTCTGGGGCCTGTTGTTCTTCCCGTCCAGTCCCGCCTTCCACTCGGTCCTCTAACCCAGCTTGTGCTCCTGGGTCCGGCTCAATTTCTCCACTCGTCTCCTGAGTCCTATCCGCTGACGACTGGCTCTCTACTTCGTTCTCCCGGTACCACACTATACCGCGGTAGTGGCGGTATGCCTCTGCGCAACGTGGGCAATTCCGGACGGTGGTGTGCCGGCGTCCACAATTGCTACAAAATTTGTGAAGCACTGGTTTGGGACACACTACTGCCCTGTGCCCGCGTTGCCAGCAGTTGAAACAGCTGTATGGGGGAGGGTCCAATTCCTCCGATCGTGGGATCTCCCTGAGTCCCCCGAAGATGACTCCCGTTGTCTTGGCTTTTTCAGGGTTGCTCCCATTGGATCCGGTACGTTCGCCCTTCCTTACCGGATACTCTTTCGGTCTCGTGCCTGTTTCTCCCCCTCGTCGCACTGGTGGACCTGGTTGCGGTGAATGCGACCTCTGGGCCCGTACCGCCGGTTCCTGGCTCTCAATGTCCTCCTTACGTAGGATCTCCTCCCTTCGGCTCTTCACCTCTCTCCGCTGCTTGGCTCGGAGTTTTTCCAGCGCCACTGATGTTAGGGGCTCTAGCGTCCTAACAAAGCAGTCTAACTCGTACTCGGCCAGGCGGCTTTCATACTCCTCCGTGCTCTCTCCCTCTCTCTGGCTTGCGGGCCAACGGTATGGCACTACCACCTCGGCACCATCGGGTCTGACTGCTTTCTCTTTCCTCTTTTCTCCTATCGTCTCCAGGGCACTTATGTCGGCCCAGTCACTCAGGGCGGTAACTGGCTCAAACGTCCCTCCCACGGCTCCTTCTCCATCGTTGGCTTTCGGCTCATCTTCCACTGGAGTTGTTTGGGCTCTCAGCGGCTCCTCTATTACACTTTCTATTATTGGGAACGACAAGAGTGATGGGCTCTCTAACTCTACGTCCCCCAATTCGAATTCTGGAGACGGTTGGTGCCTCGACTGTGGACGTCCCCGTCTCTCCATCCTGGCTCTTTCACGACCTAGGTCCTCGGGCTGACGATCACCTCTGTCTCGGGCTCGTCGGTTTCCCGTTGGAGTGTACGGCATGGCTCTCCGTCGTCTCTTTCTCTCGGCTCTTCTTTTCTCCCCTCGGCTCCTCGGTTTATCTACAAAAATTTTCTTTATGCACTAAGGGACAATTTTATTTCCATATTTGAAACAGATAGGTATGGTTTCAGGTCGGTAATATAGACTTTGGGGACTCGCCTACTCTGTTCATCGCGCAGGATAAATACGGTCGGTGAACGGACCTCGACGATCTCAAACGGACCCTCGTATTTCGGTGCCAATTTAGTCGCGAATTTTTGTGCTCCACTCGATAACTTGTGGCTCTTTCGCAGTACTAAGTAACCTACTTTAAAAGTCGCGTCTCTCCTACCTTTGTCATAGTGCTTCGTCTGTCTCGCTCGTTCTCTGTCAATATTTCTCGCTACCATGTCTCTCAACGCGTCTAGCCTCTTCACTCGTTCGGCCCACTCTTCTGGCTTTATTTTCACTACTTGTCTCTTGTTCTCAACCTCTCTCCGCAGGCTCTTCACAGGCTTAGGATGTCTACCGAAATTTAGGAACGCAGGGGACGTCTTCGTGGCCGCCTGTGTTGCTGTGTTCACGGCATGACGGAATTCATGAACATGTAGGTCCCATTTTCTATGATCAGCACCGATGAAGGTGGAGATCATCGTCTTCAAGGTCCTGTTACTCCTCTCGACTGGGTTGGCTTGTGGATGGTAAGGTGGTGTCGTGATGTGTTTGACTCCGTATTCCTCAAGTGTTGACTTGAGAAATTTGTTGTCAAACTCCTTACCATTGTCGGTGAGTAAGTACTCCGGTGTCTCCCATCTGAATAGGACCAACTCCTCGAATGCTCTGGCTACCGACTTCCCGTCTGCTGACTTCAATGGCTTGACTTCTATCCACCTCGAGAACAAGTCTTGGAACACAACCAAATACTTGAAATTGCTCTTACTAGGTGGAAACTCCATGGTGTCTGCGGCTACTACGGCCCACGGTCTCTCCACGATTCTTTGGCCCATTAGTCCAACCGGTCCGGCTTGAGATACCTTATGTATCTGGCATTGGTGGCACTGTGTCACGTACTTGTGCACATCGTTCCAAATACCTGGCCAATAGTATTCTCGTGCTATTCGATCATAGGTTTTCTCGATTCCCAAGTGTCCAGCTGATGCTTGGGCGTGTCCGTCTTCCATTACTCTCGCTCGGTATTCCTCTGGCACTACTAATTTCCAACCATCTTCGTCTCCTGTTATCGGCAATAAAAGTGGGTCACTTCTATGTCGGTAGAGATTCTCATTCTCTACAATCCATCCAGGAAAACTCTGCGGATGTTGGCTCACTAACTCACGGCGTTTGAGGTACCATTGGTCCTCGATGGATTCAAACGCGGCAATCGGCTCTTCTTCGTCTTCTTGTAACCTGGACAATGCATCTGGGACATGATGTTGTGCACCTCGTCTGTGAACTATGTCAAAGTCCCACTGTTGCATTTCCAGGGCCCATCTGGCTAAACGACCTGTCGGATCTTTCAAGTTCCTGAGCCATTTTAGGGCACTGTGATCTGTGATCACATGAAACTTGTACCCTTCAATGTATGGCCTGAACTTTTTGATCGACCACAGTAATGACAGACACTCCTTTTCTGTCACGCTATAGTTTCTCTCGGCCTCGGTCAACACTCGGCTGATGTATACTATTGGGTGTTCTCCGTCTTCGAACTCTTGCGTCAATACGGCCCCAATGGCGTAGTTGCTGGCGTCACATTGTATCGTGAACTTCTTTGTGAAGTCAGGTCGGGCTAAGACTGGCGCAGAGGTCAGCTTCCGTTTAAGCTGTTCGAACGCTTCTTGTTGCTCGTCCTTCCACTCCCATGTTCGGCCTTTGTGCAGCAACTTCAACAGTGGTATTTTGATCTCACTGTCATTTGGGATAAAACGGGAATACCAACCGACCATGCCCAAGAAACGTCTGAGTTGTCTCACGTTTTTCGGCTCTGGATAGTTTCTCACCGGCTCTGTTTTATTCGGATCTGGCCTCAGACCCTCACCGTCCAGCAAGTATCCGAGGTAGGTGACCTCAGAACATCCAAACTCGCACTTCTCTGGGTTGACGATCAGTTTTGCCTCGTTCAGTTTTCGCAGGACGGTTTCGAGCCACTTGACATGTTCCTCGAACGTATCCGTGACTACGATGATGTCGTCCAGGTATCCGAAGACATACGGCTCTAACTTTGGTCCCAGCAATGAGTCGATCATTCGCTGGAACGTCATCGGCGCGTTCATGAGTCCGAACGGCATTCGGCGAAACTGCCATAATCCTGACCCAGGTATGGCAAAGGCAGTGTATTTCTTGCTCTCTTCGGCCATTGGGATTTGGTGATATGCCAGTTTGAGGTCAACTTTCGACAGGTATCTGGCTTTTCGGAGCTTGTCCAGGATATAGTCGATAGATGGCAATGGGTAACAATCTTTTATTGTTACCTTATTAACGTCTCGGTAATCATTGCACTGTCTAAAGTCGTTCTCACCTCTTCTCGTAATTACTGGCGCACTTCTCCAACGGCTGGCAGATGGCTCGATGATCCCTAGTTTGTGTAACTTGGCCGCATTACCTTGGGCCCAAGTTAACATTGCTGGTGACATTCGTCTAATGGCGTGTTGTACTGGCGTTTCGTCGGTAACACGTATGTGATGTTCCGTCAGGTCTGTCATTCCGTGTTCCTCCGACTCTGGTAGTACCCATTTGTCCACTAGGGCTTGGATGATGTCCTTTTGTCGATCATCGAGTGCAGAGATACCGGCACACTCGGCAAATATCAGCTGTTCGTCCTCTTCTCTCTCTTTTGGCCCAAACTCGTGCCACTCTCCTTGACAAACTCTCCACAGTCCTTCTCTCAGCTTTACTTCCATGTCCCAGGCCTTACAGAAATCGATGCCTAAGATGATGTCTTGTGTTAACGTCTTCATCACTTTGACTCCGAAACGTTTGGCATATCCGTCGACTACTATATTCATGTCCAGGATTCCGGCTGCTTCAGTGATACCTCCGGTTGCGCTTCTCACAACTGTACCACACGGCTGAATTCGGTTTTTGAACGGCTCGGCGACTCTGGTGGTGATTACCGAGATCATCGCACCAGGATCGAAAAGTGCTTCGTAATGTCTGTCACCAATGGACATGTCGAAGAAGTATCTGTTCTCCGTCCTAGATCCGTCGATGTCTTCTTCATCACTTAAGTTCGGGTCAGCTGTGACTCTCACAGCCTCTCCCCTCCCCTGGACTATAGGTACTGGGATCACATCCGTACCTTTCGTCCCACACTCTTCGGCCATTCTTTCTACCTCGCGCTGGTGGAGTGAGTTCTCCTCACTCGACCGTCTTTTCTTCCTTTCTGGCATGAGTTTGAACTTCTTCTTTTCGGTCAAGTCCTCTCTACCTATGACTGGCCCGAAGCTTTCCCTAACTCTACTTTCTCTCTCTAATTCAAATTCGCTATCCGTCTTTACCCAACTACAACTCGGTGCGAATCTATCTACCCGCTCGCTTTCGTTTTCTACTTTATTCGGCTCCCGACACTCGGCTCTTGTCTCTACGACCCACGGCTCACCAAACTCGGCTCTCCTCTCCACGTCACACGGCTCATAAAATTCGACCCTATTCTCCACGTCACACGGCTCACAAAACTCGGCTCTCTTATCAGCAGCATTTCTTACTGCCTGGTTAGGGTGGAGGGGGGTACAGCGCTGTGCTGCGCCCCCCACACACCGTTTCCCAAGGCGGCTCTAACTGCTTCACAATTCGGGCACGTCAGAAAGTTACATCCTGGCCTTTTACATACCAGGCATGCCTCTGCTTGGGCTGGCTTCGTGGGACATTGATTAGAGTAATGTCCCTGTTGTCGACACGTGAAGCAGATCCTCTGAGGACAATCTCTGGCTCGATGTCCTGGTGTTTGGCAGTGAAAACATGCCCCCACAAACTCCTTGGGTGTCGTTGGCACTGATGTAACACCTTGCCCCGGCTTAGGTCCGTTTGGACCAGTTGGCTTGGGGTAATTTGGTTTCACCCCCGTTGGAAACATACCAGGGTACGCCATTGGGTAAGCAAAGTGCATGGGCATTTGCATGGCTTGGGCTGGTGGAACACTGGCAACTTGGCCCTGTACCATTGTTGGTTTCTGGCTGGGCGTTGCTGGACTCATCGCCTCGACGCTCTTTTCTTCTGGCCTTTCTTTCTCTTTTTTCTCTTTCTTACTCCCCTTCTTCTTTTTCTTCGGCTTCTCAGTCCTTGCAGAGTGATCACTCTCACTCGACTCGGACTCCTTTTCCATGGCTGCAACCTTCTCGCTCTTCGTATGTTTCTGGCCACTCTTCTTCTCTTTTACGGCTGCTAACGGAAAACGCATTCTTTCCTTTGGTGGGGGTGGGGCATATCGCTCGTCTAAATCCTTGGCTCTCTCGTAGTCCCTCAGGATCTTCTCCATCTGGCTCAACGATTCGAAATGGAGTCTTTCTAATTGGCGACGATAAACTGGTGTCAAACCTTTATAGGCCAGTTTGACTTGTTGTCTCTGGCTTAGTGGACGCTTCATGTGGCCCAAAATCAAACGGAAACTGGTCAAGTATGGGGAAATTTTCTCTCCTTTCCCTTGTGTCCTGGCTCTTAGTTCGTCAATGACGTCATCGTCGTCCACTGTTACGAGGTACTCGTTTTTGAACGCCCTCTGGAAGGACTTCCAAGAATTTATTTCCCGACGTAACGACCTGAACCAGCTGCTCGCGGTCTTCTGAAGGATGATTGGTAGGGCTTGTAAGATGTCTCGGTCTGAGAATTCAGAACAGGCCTTGCAGTCTTCTAACCGTTCCAAAAATTCCTCGGCGTTGTCTTCGTCCCCGAAAAATTTTAAGTCCCAGTCCTTGAGTGTTTTAATCACCTTGGACCTCCGACTGGACTTAATTTCTTCGGTTCCCCCCCCACTCTTTGCGTCTTGACTATGATCGCTCTCAGATTCAGACTCACTCGTCGAGTCATCTAAGATCGATCTTCGGCTCTCTTTCCGATCTTTCTTTGGCTTTGGCTCCTTCTTGTTACTTTTCCGACTTTTCACACTAATTGCGTCGTCGCTCCTACTACTACACGTACACCGACAACTCGTTTGACTCTCTTCGCCCTCACTATATTCGATTTTCTTACCCACCTTGTTTTGGCTACCCTTTCTCACTTCTTTCGCCTTTTCTCTTCTCTTAAACTCACTGGCCAGTTCTCCATTCACTGGCACCCTTTTCTGAGTGGCATTCTCTTCACTCATGCTACTCTGACTTGATGGGTTTCGGGGGGCTGGGGTAGGTCTTACCCGTTCACCCGCGTTGGGGGTGTGTGGGTTTTCGACAATTTTCCCCGGTCCGTGGGGTGAAATGATCCGCGACTCCTGGTGATGGGTAATCTGGAACCCATTTCTCACGGCTGTCCGGCTCTGGCTCTGTTGCCAATCCCATCCCCCCCCTCTGTAAAGGCTCTCTAGTCTTTCGGTACAACCCGCTAAACGCTCAATCTCGGGGGTCAGGCTCAACCGCGTAACTGTGTCGCGCAAGTTTTGCACATTCGGCGCCATTGTTGCCGACTGTATGGTGTGGGGGGCGGTCATGATAGTGCTCGTTGTCACCATCATGTGAGCACTGGTGGTGGTGGGGGAAGTCGTGGTCAGGCTGGCTGTCGACATGACTGGTGGTGGGGGTGTGAATCGCGGGGTCATAACAACATTGGTCGGACTATGTCTGCTGTACGTTGTTTCGCTTTGGTGTCGCTTTTCCCCCTCCTCCTGTACTACTTCGGCTTTTTCCCGATCACTGGCCCTACTTCCCCCACTACTCGACTCCTCATCGTCTGTGGACGAAATTTGACCGCCCCTTCTTCGCGTGACATTAGGAAACGGGCTCTCATTGTCCTCTGAGAACGCTTCCAATAGGAACGTTTTATCGGAGTTTCCCAGGTCGTAACGCTCACAAAACGGCACATCGGTTTCGTCCGTCAGGGCTAGTCTCATCTCGGCTCGTAATAATCTCTCTTTTAGGACTTGTGAGGACCCACTGATACAAAGTTGGTACCGTAGTAGGCTCGTCACTACTTGTCCTATTTGCATGTCATTTATAACTTCCCATGCTTGGCTAACGTTGGGGGTCTTGATTAAATCGCGCATGCGTCTCTTGTAGTCTTTCATTTCTACAATGGCCTTTGCCCTCTTAAACAAATTCAAGGAAAAACTCTAAGTTCAAAATTTTTCGAATTTCAAGGGGGTCGCGCAATTTGTATATACGGCCCTGTACTGTTCTAAATGCAAGGACGTAATCACTCGACGGGGCCCCCCCTTTTAAAATTTTTCCTTTTCTGGCTGACTTGTGGCTCGACTCTCCCACTATTTCTACTTCTCGTTCTCTCTCTCTCTCGCTCTCTGTAGCCGCTATTACTACTACTGAGCCGCTTTTCCTGGCTCGCGCGAACTTTCTCTTGGCTGCTGAAATTTTAAATATCCCGGCGCGTCGTTTCTCTCGACCGACCGGCGCACTATTTACAGTCACGTGACTCTTTTTAATTTTTATTTCCGGTCTAACATGTGCTCGACAAGCAAATTAGCAAAGAAAAATTTTTATTTGAGATTTTCACGGCTGGCTTTCGGCAATTTATGAGAGAAATTTCAAAATATGTCACTTTAATTTTAAAACGGCAGGAAATTTTCACAAGTCAGCAATATTCAAAATTTCAATGGCAAAGGCACTCTAAATTTTTCTATTACACACGCGGTGGCAAGGGCAACACAATTTTCAACTCTCTGGCATCTGTCAATTTAGATTTTGAAATTTCTGTCGGCTGGTAACATAAATTTTATGTCTGGCGTTAGCAACAGAAATTCAAAATTATTGGCTGGCTCTGGCAATAGAATTCTGAATTTTTCGACTATTAGTTAACAACAATTAAATCTGTCTGGCTCGGCTCTCGAAAATTCAGAATTCTTACAAACTTTATATAACAACGATCACAATAAATATGTTTAAGGTCGTGTCTCGGCTCGAGCTTGGCCCCACGTTGGGCGCCAAATTTTGTGACGTATGATTTTAAACCATTTAAAATGACTCAAAATTTCTGCTAAACGTCAGGCAAAATCCGACGCTTTCAACATGCAAAAAAAAAGGAAATTTAAGTAAATAAATTTCGCCGTCAGGCGCCAATTAATTTTATAGATAATTAATAAACTACTCGGCTCGACGATAACACAAGAACTCGATACCTCTGAGATTCTCTCTCACCCAGAGGGAATTCTGCTCGAACGGTTGGCAAGCAGAAAATGCCAACGGCGAGACACGACTGGCACAATGTTGGTAAACGACTTACCCACGATGACTCGGCTTCTTTTCGAGTGAGATTTGTCTCCTTGGCTCGTCTCTCCTCAGCAGTGGCGCGGTGACAATCCACTAGGAGAAATTGACAAGGGAAAAAGGACAACAACTCGCTTCCACTAGATTTTACCACACAGTTTCTCTTTATTTCTCCACCACAATATTAGGCTCACTCTCCCCTTCTCAATCACTCAAAATTTACAGTTCTCGGATCACCACTCTCACGAAAAACACAAAAATTTCGATTGCGGCAAAGGATTCAGTACCGGCGCGACAATACAAAATTTTCATTATGGCGGCGAATACATTAACCACCTGTAGCGTCTCTTGAATTTCCCTCGTGGCTCGTCTTCTTCCTCGTCTCGTTCTTCCAAAGTGGTACTGGCCCCGCCATCTACCGCTTTCCCTCGTTAGGCTAGCCGCGCGACCTACTTTCCCTCGAATAGTGGGTCAGCTGGCGGTACTAGCTTTTCCGCAATTACCATGAAAATGTGGGCCTGTCAACTCGGGGCCTTTCCGACGGATGGCGCGACGATGTAGAATTTTCAACATTAATGACTCGCGTGAAAATTCGCATCGTCACAAGAAGTAGAAGGTCAGTTTTTGGGTAAAATTTTTATAGATGTTACATGTGAGTGTTATTGGGGTAAATTTCAGTCAATATCTTTTGTCCGGAAATAATCACAGTATTAAAAAATTAACAAATATAAATAAAATTACTTGTAAATATTTAGTTTGTTTCTATAGATAGAAATGAACTTTACTCTATAAAAAACATTAATGTTGAAAAGCTAAAACTGGATTACAATTTTTATTAATATTGTCAAACAAAGTAAAATTATAAGTTAACTATAACACTTGTCTTTTTCAAATAATTTTCGTCGAGGATTTTTTTTTATTTACAACCGACTATATTAAATTTTTAATTGAATATATTTAATGAAATTATTCAAACTAAAATTTTTACATATTTCATCATTTTATCTTTTACAAGGAAATATCGAATACTACTATTTTATTGAATAACTATCGAAATTTTAAGCTGAATTAGTAATGAAACAAATGACATTTAAGCTTGAATCAAATTATGCTTATGACTAACTTGTAAAATGTAAATATTTACTAATAATACTTTAAGAGCATTCTTAAACACAACACAGCACTAAAACATATAAGCCTCAAACAAAAAAACAGTAAACATATTTTACTAACATTAAACGACTAATACTAACAAATTTTTCTAAGAACTTAATCACAAAGAAAAATATTAATATAAATATGGTTTAATATTCTTAAAAAAATTAACCCAAGAGAAATATAATCATGTTCAGTTAAATTTTACAAAGACTCAACTGATACAATAAATAATTTTTGAATGGTTTATTTATAGTCATTTGTCATTCTAAGAAAATTAAAATTAGATTTTAAAAGATTTCAATGTTTCTGAGATTCATGCTATAATATTTTTATTGTTCAATATTATTCATAATTAAAACTAAAATTAATTTCTAGTTCAATTTTTTAGAAGATCCTACCACAGTATGATTTTTAAATACAAAAAATGTGATTACATCCCAGGTGACTAGGTCGGTAGGAAGTATAGATTGAAAGATATAGGGGAAGAGGTTCGGTTGTTGACATCTACGCAGAACTTTTGACAGAAATGAGATTTGTCTAATCTGGCAAATATCACGTATATGTTATGACCTAACGTAGTTTTCTATGTCAATACAAAAATGATTAGACAACTCCGCTTTTTACTATATATAAATTAATTTTTCGACACGTTGTATATAACAAAAATGTATTTTTAAACATTGTTAAATATTCAACAAATCGAAGTGAATTATTTAAAATGATAAGTTCAAAGCGTATTTTCACAGCAAATGTGTTATATTTTATAATCCAATACCAAGCATCACAAAAATGTCCACAAGTAAAATTTTTTTCATGATGTTTTAAAATGATCGTCAAGTTTGGTTGTGGGCGTCTAAACTGATTCGGTTGTGGACACCACTCTTATCTTTGATAAATCGTGAAATATCGTTGTCGATATAATCATAAGTCATTCCTTACAACATTTAATAGTGTTTTATGAATTTTAAGAGTTTCGTGGTCCAGCACGGAAATTAATATAATAAGACTTTGATGTTCATACGTCGTTCGCAGTTATAGTAATTGTAGTAACTGGGCAGTTCAGGTTTAGTGTGAGAAATCTTATATGCCCTTACATGGGGAGCATATATTGTCAAAATTAGAAGAAATCATCCTTATGTAGTTAATGAATGGTTACTTAATTAATTTTTTTGCACTTTTAATAGATTTTTCAAGAGTGCCCACAACCGAACCAAAATTTTTTTTATTAGAAAAATGACCAATTTATTGAATTTTTAATAAAATTTTTTTAGTCAACGGAATCAATCTATTTTCTTCACGAGTAGTTAGCTAAGGTCCCTAGCTTTAAACACATATACATATGCTTGCTTAATATCTACAAGGAAACAAATCATGAGACAAAAGCGAAACTATGCCCACAAACGAACCTATTCCCCTACCTGCATAGACAATTAAATCCTCATTCATTTTTATGTATTTCAAATTATATATATATATATTCTATTCGTAGCCGAATAGAAGAATCCGCCGTTTAGTTAAACGCCTAGACGGATAGCTAAACGGCGCCGAATAGACAAATGAACATAATAATTGCTCATATTCTTCTATTGGCCTGAATGAATCCGTCATTTAGCCTAATGACTAGGCAGTTAACTAACCGCCTAAGACGTTTTAGGCCAATAGACGAAATACAAACTCACGAAATATTATTAAAAATAAAATAATTTAATTAATATTTAATTTATTAAATTAATAAATTTAATTTAATGAATTAATGACTATTAAATTATTAGAGTAATAAATTTAATTATTCAAGTTCATGAAAAATAAATTAGGTTTTAACAAATTTTATTTAATTTTATACATTTAATTTTTACATAGTTTATTTATTGAAGCAAGGCAGACTTTGATGACATCGAGAATTACAATTTAGACCGGATTTAAAGCAAATGCATTTTTTGTACTCATTATCAAATCTAATATTCGAATTAGACAATTGATTAAAGTAAACAATATCGACGCATAGACAGAGAGAACAAATAGTTTTGGAGAGAGAAAAAAAATAACATAAAATAAAAGACTAAAAATCAAAATTTTCGTGAGATTGCAATATACAATATAGTTGTTCTATTCCAATGAACAAAATTGAAATTAAATATAAAGGAAATAATTTACAATATTAGTTAATTAATTAAATTTATTAATTTAATAATTTAATATTCATTAATTCATTAAATTAAATTGAATAAATTAAATATTAATTAAATTATTTTATTTTTTAATAATATTTCGTGAGTTTGTATTTCGTCTATTGGCCTAAAACGTCTTAGACGGTTAGCTAACTGCCTAGTCAGTTGGCTAACTGACGGATTCATTCAGGCCAATAGAAGAATATGAGCAATTATTATGTTCTTTTGTCTATTGGGCGCCGTTTAGCTAACCGTCTAGGCGTTTAGCTAAACGGCGGATTCTTCTATTCGGCTACGACATATATATATATATATCTATATATATATATATATATATATATATATATATATATATATATATATATATATATATATATATATATATATGTGCCGCCGCAGAGTCAGGATTTCTAAGGGCCCCCTGTTGTAAGGGCCGTCAAAACTTACGTCTAATTTGACCTATTTTGTGACCTATAGGTTTAAAAGGCGGAGAAATAACGGCCTCACATTACGTCTATATATATATATATATATATATATATAGTTCTTTTAAAACAATTAAACGCTTAAATTTTCCACTCCGTACCCCCCTTTTTATGCGCTGTCGTTTTTTGACAGCCTTTTTTACAATTTAAGTATTATCATTGTTTTCTTTTAACTTTTGAAATAATTCTTTCAAATAAAAGCAAACTTTTGTTTTTTTAAATGACTCGTTTCTTTTGTTTTAGGAAACTTTTAAGAACTGTTAACTTTTATTTCATTTCGTTTACAATAAAAATTAATTACGTTGATTAGTACATTTCTGTTTGTATTTAAAGAAACACTTTAATTAACTAAATAAAATAAATAAAATAAATTAATTAATTTCATTTTTATTTTAATTTGATAAACGTACATCTTATTTTACAATTAGCATTGTAAGTACACATTTTTATTAAATTTAAACGAACAATACATATGAAAAATTATTCTTTTCACAGACTTAATAACGTAACACAAAATTTGTGTTTCATGGTTTCTAAGGTATTATAAGAAAATTAGTTATAGTTTCTATGAAGTATTTAAGCATTTTTTATTTCACAATTTAGCATATTTTATTTATTGCATCCAAGAAACGTAGTTATGGAATGCTTGAATAAATATTATAATTATTCTTTATAAAGACATAATGTTACTGATATTTTCAACTTTAACTCGAACATAAATTTTATTTTATTTTTAATATTAATTAATACTAGCGATGAATTCCGCGCTCGCTAACGCTCGCTCGGATACTATTGTACTGTTAATTTTTTAATTACTAATATATGTTGTATAGCACTATACTTTTAGGAAATTATTAATTTTAATTAATGAATTTTTTTTATTAATTTTATTAAAATTATTAATTTATATATTTAAGTTTTATAAAACAAAAAATAATAATAATACATTAAAATAGAATTGATATATATTATAAATACGTAATTATTGTCTTTTCAAATTGTCATTTACAAAAAATATTAAATTGTTCATTTATTAAATGAAATTAAAAAATGTTGTTTTTCATTTCTTATTGAAAAAATTGATATCAAGAATTTTTTAATTTTTAATGTGATAACACAATTTTATAATTAATAATTTAAAAAAGAATAATTTGAAATAGTATTATAAGTAGAAATTGTTTTGTACAATTTAGAAACAAAGTTGATTAGATTTGAAGAATTTAAAATACATATTAAATTATGAAACATTTATTTGAATAATAATCCTTTTGTTACTGTTAGGACATTAAACAGTTTCTATAGTTGTTTTAAAGAATAAATATTTTTTATTTATTTTAATAATATATAACACCCAAATAGTACGTAATTATAAATTTTTTTTAACTTATTTTTTAATTATAATTTTTTTATTTATAGTAAATTTTTATTTTATTATTTTATTTCTGCAAAGTATAAAAACATTGTAGTATCCATTATATTAAAATCATTGAATGTCGAACTAATGAGTAAGTAGCTGAGCAGTATTTTGTTTTGAAAAGTTTTTTTCGAAATAAAGTGAACTTGAAAAGATAAAAATGATAAATATTAGTTGTTCCCAATTTCTCTCAACGCAGTTGTGCTATGACAGTCAAAAGTTGTGCAAGTTAAAACAAATCTACGAGAGAAATTTTATTGATTTCTCATTTAATATAACCATATTATTTCAAGTAAGTTTTTAATTAAAAAAAATTAAATAATGTAATTAATAAACTGTAATTGTAATTGTAATTAATAATTTTCAATAAGTCCTTTTTAGGTCTTATTATTCATTCGGCGACCCAAAAAAACCCCTGAGTAACAATATTCAGATGATTTTATTAATTTTTAATTAATATTTTTCCGCTATATTGAATCAAGCATTTTAATTTTTTAAATTATTACCTTGGATTCGTATTCAGCTACCTTAAAAGCCCCACGTAACAATATTTAGCTGATTTTAGCAATTTCAAAAAAAATCTTCCCCATATTGAATCCGCCATTTTGAATTTCTAAATTATGACCTTATATTCGCATTCAGCTTCCCAATGAAACCCCGGGTAATAATAATCAGTTCAATTTATATAAACTTATTGAATTTGAAAAATTATTCCGATATCCAAATAGCCAAATTTAAAATGATATCCATTATACGTCCCAAGGATATTTAAATATATTATTTTTTTTTTAATTTAGTTAGTAAATTTAATTATTAAGGGTAATGAACTAATTTAAAAAAAATTTGGTAAAAAAATTCTTATAAAAAGATTATTTTTTTTAATTTAGATAGTAAATTTAATTATTGAGTTATTATTTAATTATTTTTAATTATTAAAATTTTAACATCTGTCAAAATTTTTTTATTTTCTGAGTTAAAATTTTGACAGATGTTAAAATTTTAACCTAGTAACTCAAGTGAAAATGTTCTCGGGAATCGGTCCCGGGAAATTACCGAGAGTCACTACCGGAAAATTCCCGGTACTTACTCCCGAGAAATTCCCGGTAAAATCTTTTGACATTTGTCTCCATATTTCTCAGAGAATTTAACCTCAAGAATAAAAATATACCACTATAAAATCTTCAGGATCGTATTCGTGATTGAGATGACTGTTTGTTTATAAAATAGTCACGTTAAGCATAAAAATTGAAAGTCTACTATCAACATATTAAACGGATTTCGACACCTGAGTGAGAAAAATTAATGGGCATCATAACAAAAGGGTTTAAGCACCAATTTTTTGAATTAGGATTTTCCCATTTAAGAAATAAGTAACTATTTACACATTTCCATTAAAAATTTTCTATGTTATTGAGTTTTTAAACAGTTTTCAATAAAAATTAGAATTATAAAATAACCTTAATTTTTAATAAAATTGTAATAGCAAAAATTGTTTTAACTTTGAATTATTGTTATTATTTACATGAATAACAATTCAATTCGAGAATTTGTGTATTGCTTAATCTAGAAGAAAAATTTCATTGATAAAAATTAACGATTTAACGAATTTAATTTTAATTTAATGATATTTTTTATTTTAAAAAATATACCCTTTTTCATATTATAGGATTAAAAAAGTAAATGGTTAAAAGTAAATTTTTAAAGAGTTTTATCTCAACAAAAAATTATTTATTAAGTGATTGTTTTGAAATCAAGCAATACACAAATTCTCATATTGAATTGTTATTCATGTAAATAATAACAATAATTCAAAGTTAAAACAATTTTTGCTATTACAATTTTATTAAAAATTAAGGTTATTTTATAATTCTAATTTTCATTGAAAACTGTTTAAAAACACAATAAAATAGAAAATTTTTAATGGAAATGTGTAAATAGTTACTTATTTCTTAAATGGGAAAATCCTAATTTAAAAAATTGGTGCTTAAACCCTTTTGTTATGATGTCCATTAATTTTTCTCACTTAAGTGTTGAAATCCGTTGAATATGTTGATAGTAGATTTTCAATTTGTATGCTTAACGTAACTATTATAATAAACAAAAAGTCATCTCAATCACGAATACGATCCTGAAGATTTTATAGTGGTATATTTTTATTCTTGAGGTTAAATTCTCTGAGAAATATGGATACAAATGTCAACAGATTTTACCGGGAATTTTCCGGTAGTGATTCTCGGTAATTTCGCGGGACCGATTCCCGAGAACATTTTCACGTGGGAAATAAGTTATTCGACATGGTTTTTGCATATAGGGAATACATTTTTGCAAACACTGATATTCTCAAAAAGATTATTGGTCCAGGACTTTGGAAATATGTCAAAAGTTGTAAAATTTGAACATTCAAAATTAATCTTCTCTTACATTTTTCAATATTTTTTAACGCATTTTTTTCTAATCTTATTTTATAACTCTAAACAACCTCTCGCATGGATTACCAAAAATATGCAATTAGTGAAAAGATAAAAATTCTAACCTCTTCTAAAATTAAAATTTCAAATTTTTGATCATCCTATATATTTTAGGGTTAAAAATGGTGCCAGAAAAAAATATAACCCACTTTAATAATTCAAATTTAATGGAGTCAAAGTTGGGGGTGGTACCTCCCCTTAAACTGAACAAATTTTAAGTTTGATTTAAACAAAATTTGTTTGAATCAAATAATTTTTTTCTCAGTGTATGTGTTTGATCTTTATTTTTTGTTAACAGTTATGCTTGTGCTTGTTAAGATAATATTTTGTTTGTTTAACATTTTCTTTAATGTATGTAATATTTTGTACAGAACAAAATAAAAAAAAACATTACCTACAACTTTGTTAAATTATTACCCTAAAAAATCAAATACATACACTGAAAAAAATATATTTATAGTACTGCCATAAATATAGCCAATTCTGACATATTATATTGGTAGATATGATACTACCATACAGTATTGTTGTTTCAGCCATACGCAGTGTAGAACAGCAATATGTATTTGAGAGACAATAATATGTATGCAGAGAACACGAATACTGTATTTTAAGAACAGCAATACACGGTATTGCTGTTTCAGCTATACATCCTAACAATACTTGTATGTCAAAATTAACATTATCATTTTCTTCAGTGTATGTGACCTGTCTAAAAAGATGAGCAAAAGTTAATAATTTTGTGCAAACCTATGAATATTTAATTGTTTATAACTTTTAACAAAATTAATTTAGTACTTTTTTTATAATCAACAATTATCTTATTGAAAATTGATAAAAATTAAAAATTATTATACAGTTATTAGTTATTCTTTTAAATATTTACAATTTATATATATAAATACACAGAGTGTCCGCCCAACCGGGAAAAACCCGGGAGAAAAATCAATCGGGAGGAAACCGGGACTAAAATTTTACATTTAAAGATTTTAGAAAATTAAAGTTAAAGGAAACAGTTTTAGTCAATAAAATTTTCTGATAAGTTTATTTACAGATTCATAAAACATCAATAACTTCTTTTTTAAATAAATATTTAATTATTATTTTTTTCCATAATAATTAAAATTCATCAAAAGATTCAAATTCAAACGTTTTGAAATTTAACTACTTATAAAAAATTGTTATAAAACATCAAAACATCGATTACTCCTAGTCGAAGAGTCGAATTAAAGACGACCGAGTGATAAAATCATTATTTTATATTATAAGATTTTATAAAAAAATGTTAGAAAATAATTGAATTTCTAGGATAATTTTTTTTATTTATAAAGATAATTAAAATTCTGCCAAGAATTTTATTAAAATTCTTTGCAAAAAATTAAATTTCAGAGAAGAATTTTATTATTTATAATGATAATTGAAATTTTGAACAGATTTGTTTTAAAAATGTTTAAAAGTTATTGAATATTGAAGAAGAATTTTGATATTTTTAAAAATAGTTGAAGTTGTGATGAGAATTTAAAAAAAATGTTGAAAATAATTGAATTTCTGCGAAGAATTTTATTACTTTTGAAAATAAATGAATTTCTAGGTTGAATTTTATTATTTATAAAGATAATTACAAATGTACAGAAATATATAAATAATTGAAATTCTGACAAGAATTTTATTAAAATTCTTTGAAAATAATTGAATTACATAGAAGAATTTTATTATTTATAAAGATAATTGAATTTTCGAACAGATTTTTTTTCGAAATGTTTAAAAGCAATTGAATTTTTAAGCAGAATTTTGATATTTACAAAGATAATTGAAATTTTGAAAATGTAAAAAGAGTTTTGAAAATAATTGAATTTCTGCGAAGTATGTTATCTAAACTTTTGAAAATAATTAAATTTCCATGATTAATTTTCTTATTTTTTGAAGATAATGATAATTTGACGGGAAATTAAAAAAAATTTGAAAATAATTGAAATTCTGCGGAGTATTTTATTACTTTTGAAAATAATTGAATTTCCATGATGAATTTTATTATTTATAACATTTTGACGAGAATCATAATTTGAGATATATTTATAAATAATAAAATTTTTCTCTAAAATTAATTTATTTTCAAAACTAATAAAATTCTTCTCAAAAATTTAATTACATTCAAAAATTTTATTAAAATTTTTTTAAATAATCGAATTTTGGAAAAGAATTTTATTAGTTATATATATTAATAAATTATTATTTATTTATTAAGTATTTAAGTATATGTGTAAGTATACATGTGTATGTATTGAGTGTATATGTGTAAGTAAACATGTGTATGTATACATGTGTATGTGTTGTGTGTATATGTGTGAGTATACATGTGTATGTGTTGTGTGTATATGTGTGAGTATACATGTTTATGTGTTTAGTGTATATGTGTGAGTATACATGTGTACGTGTTGTGTGTATATGTGTGAGTATATATGTGTACGTGTTGTGTGTATATGTGTGAGTATACATGTGTATGTGTTTTGTGTATATGTGTGAGTATACATGTGTATGAATTGAGTGCATATGTGTGAGTATATGGGAAATATTTTATGTATATGACATGTGTGAGTGTATGTGTAACACATAACCTGTGTGTGATTATTATTTAAGGATAATTGTGCATGTAAAAAGTATGCATGTTTATAAGAAAAAAGTAATAGTTGGTTAGGACGCTACTGCGCATGGTCAGACGAAGAACGAAACCAACAAGGAATTAATATAATAAGGATTATATATACAATTGTTGTTTAAAACAATGTTTGAACTTTTTCTTTTTTAATTTCATAGATAACGTTAAATAAGGATTTTAACAATGTAAGTTTTGTTTTAGTATTTTTTGTTTTTGAATTTTTAGTAAAGGTGTTTTGTTTATGTCTTCTGCATTGAGATTCAGCCATTTTTAAAGCTTGTTAAGCAACTGTATCTTTAATTATCTTTTTCTAGAAGGGTTTCATTGTAAATAAAAAATTTGCTTTCACTTAAATTTTTTTTGAGTATAAGGTTTAATTTATAGAAAAATTTATATTATGATAAATGTGAGATAAGAACTTATTTTTTGTCTTCTGTGAAATTGTTTCGTTATAACATTAAAAATATAACATTTTTTATTTAAAAATTTTAAATGGAATTCATGGGTTTTTGAAATTCTAATTAATTTTTGTGCTGATTTGAAATTATTTAATTGCCTAAAATTAATGTTTAAAGAAAAGTTATGTATTCTAATTTCTACCGTTATTAAAATGCTGAGATAGGTTTTTATTGTTCTATGCGTCATAACTTTGCTTCCTAGACATTGTGCATATTTTGTTTATTAATTTCGTTAAAATATGCTTTTTTATTTTGTCGGTTATAATTTTTAGAGAACAAGAATATATACTAGGGGGACTCCGCCCCCCTGCGCGCCATCCCCCTGATTTTATAATTACTTCTATTTATGGATAATATAAAGATTGTAAAATGCGATCTTAAAATATTAGCCATTCTCAAATTTTCAATCTTTGTCATCAATATTGAAGTAACATACCAGCCTGCAAGTAAAAAGTTCTTTTGCATAGGCTTTGACGTCCTATTTCGCGCTTCTATTTGAGGGGATTAGCTCTGACCTATTGGTAAAACACAAATCAAATTTTGACGTAATGTGAAGCCCCACATTATGGCCCCTTTTAAAACCCGTAGCTCAAAAAAATAGGTAAAATTAAACATATATTTGTATTCGTTATATATCCTCTTTTTGGTCAATTCTGACATATGTTTTGATGTATGTTTTTGAACTGCAGATAAAAAATAGGTCAAATTAGACATAGGTTTTGAGGTAATGTGAGGCCGTTATTTATCCTCTTTTTGACCAATAGGTCAAAAAATAGATCAAATTAGACATAGATTTTCACGTAATGTGAGGCCGTTATTGATCCTCCTTTTAAACCTATAGGTCAAAAATAGGTCAAATTAGACATAGGTTTTGAGGTAATGTGAGGCCGTTATTTATCCTCTATTTGACCTATAGGTCAAAAAATAAGTTAAATTAAGTTAAATTAAGTTTTTTGTTTCATTAAAATTCTTCTTGCACCTCTGTATTAGAAAAACAATATTAGACAGTAAATTAACATTATTCCTTTAATATTTTGAAACATTAAAATTATATAAAAGACACGAATTATCAATCTAAGCTTACAGTTTGGTTTTTGAGAAAATGACTCAAAATTTCACGAGAATAATTTCTATAAATTAAATACTATTTTAAAAATATTTTTATCCACAGGCAACATTGAAACAACAAATAATTCAATAGATGTAATAAATCCAGATCATAAAAAAACAATCATTTTTGTAACACTAACTTAATTTAAAATATAACAAATTTAGGATTATACAGATCATAGAAATTTGCAAAAAATAACTGTAATTTAATTAACAGAATTTTGTTATCGACGTAACACTTTATTTTAAAGCACAACATTTTAGAATCTTTTTGTCGACGAATAATAATTGGTAATATTTATTAACGAGTTTATGAAAAAGTACAATTGCTAGAACAAAATGTCAAGTTAATTCAAATTTCATTTGAGAGCTAAAATTTTATATCAATAATTTGGACAAAATGTTATTTTTATGAATTCTTTAATTGAAACTAATATAAAGGAAAGGATATTATATTTTTTGATTTACATCAAAAATATAAATAGATGCTACATTTTTGAAACAATATAAATCGACCAATCTTATGTAATGGTTCAATTAAATACTGTAAATCATAAAAAGAGAAAAAGATTCAAAAGTGGCGAATGTTAATTACAACAAATATCCAGATTAATAAAAACGAATAAATATTTGTTAATGATTAAAGTGACATGAATGTCTCAGTAAATTTAATGAATAATAAGTTTTTTAAGAAAATGTATTCATTTTACCAAGTTAGATGTTAAAAAAATGGATAAAACATCCTACCAGATTAAACAATCAATGTATCGACCGCAAAATCTGCGATTAGTTTTCATTCTAATTAAACAAAGCAAACCTTATTAAAAAACCTTTCTAAAATAGAGAAAAGTAGAAACAAATCATTTTAAAAAAACCAAAAATTTACGCCGGTTTAAATACTACTTATTTTCATCTTGATCAGCATTTCAAATGTTTTAAAATAATTAAAGGAAGGTCTTATATGTAAAACATTTCAAAACCATATTTTTAACATAAAGCTGCCAAGGGACGTCAGCCAGAAAAAGGGGATATTTGTTACGTATGACTTCGTAACTATATTTAATTCTGTTTATTAATTAAAAATTTGTTAAATTGTATAATTTCATTAAAAGTTTGAGAATTTTGTAAATAGAATTAAGTACTCAATACACAGATTGTCAGGACATAAGAGAAATTTACGTAATTAACTCATCAATTAATTTGTCTTAAAACTATTTTTTCATAATTATATTATCCAAACTTAAAAATAACGATCATTATTCTACAATGGTTTTCATTCCTAATAATATTCAATATTATGTTTAAAATAATAATACCAAAATTTGGTCGAAAGAATATGGACAACACTTTTATTTTAAAAGGAATTTGTCTACTTTGTTCTAAGTTACTTTACACAGAAAAATATCTTAATTGTATTGGTAAAAATATCAAGAAAAAGAATCCATTTACACATTGGCATTAGAGGATATAGAGCATTGAACTATATCACGCCATTTTAAAGAATTTGCAAGCTTGCAAAAAGCTTGCTTGACAACAGCAAGACTTGGTGGGCCGTGTGCAACGGATTCTCCCACTTTACCGATTTAAGTCGATTTTTCAAAGTGAAACCCATTGTTCACGTTAATTAATAGAGGAATCCAAATTTGTTCCTCCCGCAGTAAAGCTGCGTATGATTAAGTGTTCCTCCCGATAATCGGTACAGTGTCAATTTGTTTTCCCGCGGAGCGGATGATTATTATATTTGTTTTATTCCAGCAAAAAGGCGAAGGTTTTAATATTTTCTCCACAATATGAGGGTTAAATTTTCATTGCTTGAAATAAACGATTTCAAGAATTACATTATGAATTTTACAAAGTTACATGAATTAAAAATATTTTTAAAATAAAAATAATGAATATCAAAAAAGAAAATACGAGTGAAAAAGTGATTTAAAGTATTAAAGGGAATAAAGTTGAAAGTAATAAAGTAATAAATCGAAGAGTATTTAAATTAAAAGAAAAGTATTTGTGAATATGATTTTGCGCCGATAAAGTGAATTAATAAAAAATTAAAGTGGAATAAATAAAGTGAAGACAGGGAAAAAATATCAAACCTTATGTTATTTCTTGTTATAGAGTAATTAAAACTAAAAATAAGTTTTTTTTTCTTTTTCTGTCAAATATTGTTTATATTAGTAAATTGTATTAAATTAACATTTTTATATTGCACTCGGAATCGTATAGTCGGAAATCTCAGATTTGATAGTTATAAGTTTCTACGATGTAACCTTTTTTTGTGTGAAACGTTACCAAACCCTAATTAAAGTGATAGAGACCTCCTTTTAATTAAAAAGTTTTAATTAAAAAGTTACCAAACTCATAAATTAGAATAAAACCCCCCTTTTTTTGTTTAACTAGAATAAAACCCTAACTACTCTACAAAATGTTACCAAATTCCCTGATCGAAATAAAACCCTATATTGAGTGAATTACGCTACCTATCTATTGTATTTCGTTTAGTAGAATTTTGTATGTAAAACTAACCATTTAGCGTTAAGAATTTTGTTACTTCGATCTGAGAGATATTTGCAAAGAGCAATTCGTCGAAATATGAAAGGTGGAGCTGAAATTGTGTAAATAGCTTCCCCCTTTTCTAACATTAATTGTAAAATTTCCTTCAAGTTTTATTTGAATGAATCAAGAGTAAATTTTTATATTTCACATCTTGAGAGTATAATTTCTTCGAACCCTGACACTCTACTCCTTAGTCATGCGACTCTGAGTTACCGGCCATTTCCCTTTTTATTTTCCTATGTTTCTCGACAATAATTTCTTTTCGCGTATTTTGTGGGACTTCGTCACTAAATTTTGTTGTTAAAATGGTATTCGCTGTGAAATTAACCTGGCGGTCTTGTTTCCTCAGGCTTACGCATTTCTTTAAAATCCATAAATTTTCTTTGTAAACTGTCCCAAGAAAGGACTGGCGCTCAACACTATACTATTATTATATTGTCGAGAAGAAATTGGAATACTATTTCCTTTCTCTAAATTGTTTGGGCTTCAAGACTTTGGCATGATATTATCGTTTGTTTGAAATTTTTGTGTTTGTTTATTTTTAACTATTGTTTATTTAAATTTTTGTGTTTATTTAACTTTTTTGAGATCCTAGTCAGTTTATAAGAAAATTCAAGATTTAAAAATTACAAAAAAAGCCCATTACAAATTTTGGCGCCCAACGTGGGGCGAGACCAAGCAAGAAGTTTATACTCTCACATTTAATCTTCTTTAGAAAAATTTATGTAATCTTATCGTCGGAATTCTAAAAATTTTTTTGCGAGTAAAGTTTTTTTTTCTTCAGAATTGCCTTTGTGTGTCTCTCAAGGTCGAAAAGCAAGAGTTTCTTTTGAAAACATGGTGTCATCTCTGAAAAGCATTGAAACCTATTTAATTTGATTTAAGTTCTTTTGTTGTGATTGTGATGTTATTTTGTCCCCTCTGGTGAAACAGCAGTTTTGAAAACACCTAGAATCATACAAAATAAAAATAAAATTCGTACAATATATTAGTTCTCTCTTTATTGTTAATGATCTTCTAGAGAAGAAGAAGAGGGAGGATAACACGATGGCGTCTTATCGAGAACGATGCTGGATAGACAACCTTAACTCAGTCGAATTAGAAATAGAATTAGCAGCAAGAGGTCTACTCGTACCAGGAAGTACAGATGAACAAAGGAGACGCCTTCGTCATTACGAGCGTTCCAGCAAAAACGAAACTACACACAATGATGGAACGACTATAGACGCAAACCAGACTACACAAGTGCGACGCGATAGTGAATCAACAATGTCGGCAACAAGCGAAACAAATGCCGATGCAAACAACTCGACTAGAATCCAACAGGAAAATAATACTAACAGTGAAATAGTAAATAGAAACTCTAACGTACAGCAAACATCCATACCAGCTCCACAAGATGGAACACGCAACTTGGGAGCAATTTCCCGTACAAATCGAACGAGTGCGACATCACAGCCGATTCCTAATGATACTAACAGGAGTAATATAACTGTACATAGTACTCATGCCGATTCTACAAACCAACACCCTCTACAAAAAAGTAATGAAATGCCACCTCCTCGTTATGATACACTCATAGGTAATCAAGCATGTCGTCAACCAAATTATGAAGAAGTTTATCACCTAACAGAAAACGATAATTATCGTGAAGTATCTAATAGAGTGCCGCGAAACGTAACGTTTGATAATCATAGTTCTCAGAATCTTCAAAGAAATCCTGATTATTATTTTCGAAACAAAGAAAATAGACAGTCATTCCGCCCAAACTATGAAACTGTTTTCCCTCCTGTGACCTCTATATATGAAAATTATCCGTCTTCAAGAAACACTTATAGGGATTTTACTACACAACATCCCCGTGATATGGAAAACAGCTATTATCCTCTAAGTAATAATGATACTGAATCATTTCTCAGGAATAATAATAGTTACTCGAGAGACGTTGAACAACGAGTAAGTAGAAATCCTGAATCAAATCCCAGAAATTATAATAGTTACCCAAGAGACAGTGAACAACGAGCAAGTAGAAATCCTGAATCAAATGCCAGAAATAATAATAGTTACCCAAGAGACAGTGAACAACGAGTAAGTCATAATAGAACGAATTCAGAAATAGACCAGTTACCTAATAACACCGCACCATATACAGAAGATCTTGATTATGCTTTTAATAGAATGTCTATTGCTAATAGAAGAAACGTAGATTCTTCCAGACAACAAAACGAAGCAAGAACCCATAACTATGAGTTCCCTAGACAGGAAGTAGATTATCGTGATAGGAACAATAGATCAGGAATATATTTAAATCCCGAAGAATCACAACGTAACCCTATGTCCGTATTAACACCTCATCGATCTCAGTCGAACGTTGCTGCACAAGCATACCATGTAATGAGAAAATGGGATCTAAAATTTTCTGGTGCTCGAGGAGAAGACCCCGACGTTTTTGTTAGAAGAATAAAAAGTGGTCGATCTATGATATTTGTAAGAGACGAAGATTTGTTAAATCTTCTTCCCTTTTTCCTTACGGGAATAGCTGCTCGTTGGTATGAAGTACGTCGCAATCAGTGGATCTTTTTCGAAGATTTTGCAATGGATATTAGGGTCCGTTTTAGTGACCCCGACTTCCAATTTGAACTCATGCAGGATATACATCGCAGGACACAAGGCGAATATGAACCAGTAGCAGACTTTCTCACATGCATGTTATCTATGTTTGACAGACTCTCCCCGAAACTTCCGGAATATGAAGAAATTAATTTCGCACATAGGAATTTATTACCTCGTCTTCATTTGACGATTCCTCGAGCGTCAATAAGAAACTGCACAATTTGAACAGATGGCTGTTGCAACGGAGAAGTCATTCAGAGTAGCTAAGTCATATCGTCCCCCGCCAAGACCCGAAGGAACATTGTTACCCGATTTAGCATACCGTGGTTCGGTAAACAGGTCAGTTCCAAGAAGAAAGGAAAATCTAAATCTTATAGATGTAAAAGATGGAGAAATAGAAACCCAGGAAGAAGATATTATTGACGACCTACTATTAATGAATCAATCGTCGAATAGAGAAAATAAGAAACCAAACGAGAAACTCCAAAAAGGAAAAGAAAAATCAACAATATCAAAATCAACTCAAAATAAAAATAGCTCTCACAACAATAACGACAATAAAGATTTACCAAGAGATTCGACTAATACTATTTGTTGGAATTGTGACAAGATAGGTCATCGTCATATTGATTGTCAAGAACCTAAGGTCATATTTTGCTATGGTTGTGGTCAAAAGGATGTCACCAAACCCCGATGCCCTAATTGTTCGGGAAAAGCGGATCAGAGTCGTTAAAACGGGTCCGAGCGACTCTGCATACATCCGTGAGACCCCTACCTTATAACGGACTTTCAATACACAAATCTACTCCCGCTTTACCAGTGACTGTAACTAAAACTCCGACAGTCCAACAGTCAACCAAAATTCACTCAAAGAGAGTTGAAATTGAATGTAAGAATTTAGAGGCAGATATTTCGAAAATTAGAGGTGTATATAGTCCGCAAGAACTCGATGTGTTTATCTTTTGTGAAATGGGGAATTATTATATATATATAAGGAAGACTTATATAAAATTGCCGGTAACGAGAAATTTGTCGTGAAGAATGAAAATTTACAGTTAGTTTCAGAAGAAACAAATAAAAACGATCTTCATATTCCGTCGAAAAATGATAATGTGACAAAAATAGTGACCCAATCCCATGACGAAGCTAATCCTGTTCCATTAATTGACCATAAAATAGAAAATAGTCCAGAAAACTCATCCGAAATTTGTTTTAATTATTCCGACTTATGTTACCCTCCCCCTCTAGCATCACACTCAGAACCTCTTTTATACGTCACAGTAACAATAGAAAATCATGCGGTAAAAGCTGTAGTAGATTGCGAAGCTACAAGGTCATTCATAGGCCCCCTTTGTTATTAATTAATAAAAGAATTAAATATCCCCATAAGTGAGACAAAAGGTTCTGTCAAATTAGCAAATGGTCAATTGTTAACCGTCTCCAAGGAGGTTATGTTACCTGTCGAACTTGAAGGACGTAGTAAAATCCTGAAAATGCGAGTCCTTGACTCACTAACAGAACCTCTAATATTAGGATTAGATTTCTTGAAATACTACAAGATTCAAGCAGATTTCGCAGCTCGTACTTGGATGTTTAAAAATAAATTCAAGAATGTCTTTGAATTCGAGAGTCAACAAGTGACTCCTGAGACTTGTGCTGGTTTAATGGAATTAGACACCGATCAAAGGAACAAATTAGAAAAATTTTTAAGAGAACACCTACCCGAAATACCCGACAAACCCGGGTTAACAAATTTAACACAACATATTATCGATGTTGGAGATAACATACCGGTCAAACAATGATGTTATGTCGTTTCTCCGAAAGTAATGGAAGCTACTATTCAAGAATTGGAACAAATGTTGGCCGACGATATTATAGAACGTTTCGATAGTGATTGGAGTAACCCCATAGTCATGGTTAAAAAGCCTAATAGAGAGTTTCGGTTTTGCTTAGATTTCCGAAAACTTAATACCCTTACTAGAAAAGATGCTTATCCACTTCCTCAAATGGATCTTATCTTAAGTAAACTACGTAAGGCACGATACATATCAAAAATTGATTTACACAAAGGATTTTGGAAAATACCACTCTCTGAAGATAGTAAAAGGAAAACAGCTTTTGCTATCCCAGGACGAGGTTTATTTCACTTTAAAAGAATGCCGTTTGGATTGACTAACGCGCCAGCTACCTTCCAACGCTTGATTGGCAGTCTGATTGGACCAGAATTAGACCCGTATTGCTTCGCATATGTCCAGCTGGTATCGCCGTTTTATCCCTCATTATGCGACTCTATCATCACCTTTAAACAAATTATTAGGTAAGAAACAACGCTGGCATTGGACTAAATCTCAACAAGATGCGTTTGAGCAATTGCGAAACTATCTCACTAAAGCTCCTGTCCTAGCCAGACCGAATTTTGAATATCCTTTCGAATTACAGACGGATGCGAGTGATGTTGGCCTAGGAGTAGTCTTAACCCAGAAAATCGACCAAATAGAATTTGTCATATCGTACGCCAGTAGAACCCTGCCTTTAGCTGAACTTTCCTATACTACAACAGAAAAGGAGTGTCTTGCGGTAATATGGGGAATACAAAAATTCAGAGCTTATCTTGAGGGATATCATTTTAAAGTGATTACAGATCACAGTAGTCTTCGTTGGCTTCATAGTTTACAGAATCCTACCGGTCTATTGGCCAGATGGGCACTGTCCTTATTGGAATACGATTTCGAAATTATACATCGTAAGGGAGCGTTACATCATGTACCTGACGCCCTCTTCCGAATCTTAGTGACCCACAATAACCAAAACCTCAACAATACTCATGAAAACCTCTATACTGTAGACGAAACCGACAATTCTTGGTATACTCGTCGTTATCTCTCAGTATCAGAATTCCCAGGTCGATTCCCAAATTGGCGTATTACAGACGGAAAATTATATTATAATATTATCGACGAACCCCAAGATAAAGAGTCAGGACCTCCACCTAATACAAACGAGTCCTCGCGCGATGAATCGGAAGATGAAACGGAGTCACCATCTACCCCAGAAATGCCAGAGGAACTACTAGAAGATGAATACTTCAGTAAACTGCATAAATTCTTCGCCGATCAAAAGAATGTCATTCAGACACTCACACAACGTCTTCTTGATGCACAAGCTGCTTTTTCCGGGACTCACCTACGCCGTGACTACAGCACTTACAGTCGAGCGAGAGTTATACCTCCAAAATAACACAAAATTCGTCCAAGAAACAACAGAAGATCCACCGGTCCCTCCTCAAACAACCGAGATGGAAGAAGACAGAGTTACCCGAGAAAACCCCATACCATCAGATGTTCTTAATGCGCCGGGACAAACTAGAGGATTATCTCCAGTTTTACAAATTACTGTTTCCGACGATGAATTGATCGAGGACACGACTCCCTCCAACAATCCAATTGATTCTTTCGACGTCAATCCTGAATCAATCAGACCTGAATTAGAATCTACAAATGAACCTTCATTCAGAATATCATACGGATCTAATGCCACTATCGATTCCCATCCCATCTTAAAAGAAAATTTTGTTTCTACCAGACCTTCGAAATCAAAAACTCACAAAGAAAAATTGAAAACCACGCAAAACTCGCCTCACATTCGTTCATCCCGTTCGCCAGAACCACAACCCTCTACATCGTACGCTCAACCTCGATCTCATCGTTTTCCGTCACCAGTCGAATCACACAGCGATAGTGATTCACATAGCCAAGATTTATGTTCCCCCTGTCATAAGACCTGCCGAAAAAGTATTCGTCATCGTGATAAACATCACTCCAATTGTAGTCGAAGCCATCAGAAATCACGTACGGAGCGTAATTATTGTCGCCCTTCTGATGATAGAGCTCACTATAAATCAAATAAGTCTCGAAATGAATCCCATACAAAACATACCCGTTCTCGTTCTTCTTGCAATCTTTCTCGCTCTGAACGTTGTCATCGCTCTCCGAGTTACCCCCGCTTTTCTCGTCGCCATCCTTCAAGTCATACTCGACTACCTCATGTAAACAATGCACCTCGTCGCGATCATTCATCGAATCAGATACCATCATTACTGAATCTTGCGATCGAAAAACCTGACGAAATTCCAAGAGACTTATTGGAATGGTTACGCCGTGATTGTCGTCGAGGCTGTTGGAAATGCGGTGAACTGAACCATAAGTATAAAAACTGTCCGTACGAAATCCAAATACACGAAATCCAAATACACGAAATCGAAATACGCGAGAACTTCTGCAAGCGCTGTGGAGAGTCCGGAGACGAGGATGATTTCTGTCGCAACTGCTACCTCACCTATTTAATGAATAAATGAGTCAAAATGAAACAACGACGTCACGTAATGTTTATATTATTATTAGCCTTAACATTAAGAAAGTGCCTACTTCCTTAAAAAACTACAAAAAAAAGAGTCGATACACATTTAGTTAAAAGAATTAAGGAAGGCTCATTATTATATATGTTTAGTTAATCTACGTCTTTCTTTTCATTCAAAGTTTATTTAGTTAAGATTATTTGTAATGATATTACAAAAAAAAAGAATTTATTTTTTTGATTAAATCCGGCGGACGCAAAGAGAACGAAAGTTGGCTTCCTCCCTGCTGCGTAGCGTGCCTTTCTCCCACTTTTCCCCCACTTCTCACCGCGAATAAAAGCAAAGTTACAGCCAGGAGCGTAGTTACCGATGTAAAAAGGACTTTTCACTATTTTTCCATTCAGTTTTCGGCTTCCTGTGCAATAATAATTAACCCGAATCCTTTTTTTGTCAACCTTCAAGATATACCACTCAACTTGGCTCCCTTGGTTCAGGAATATTCGAGCTTAAAAGATAGAAACCAAGGCCAAATATTCTGCGAGATTAATCCGGGGTTGAACAACAGGTTGTCTCCTATCACGGTAGGTGATTGACGAAAAGATTCTTTATAGATTTTCCTTTATTGTCAATATTCGATAATTATTAGATTTTTGGGACAATTTTTAATTATTGGGAAATTAATTAACAAGGTGACAGTTTACGGGTTGGGTATAAAATAGGTCACGATTAAGATTTGGGGTTTTTTTCCAGTAGAAGTGTTTTGACTTTTCTCGTAGCACGCAAGCGGAAGTCACTAGGCGTGACTAAGTTCACATGGGCAATAGACGGCAGGCGGGAAATCTTCCTCCATTTGAATGGCTCAGTGCAAATAAAAAATATATAAAATTTATTTATAAACAATGACCTCGATCTGAGAGTTGCGGCGATCACCGGCGACTATTTATTTATTAAAAAAAACAAACAAAAAAAAAGTGCAACGTCACAACAATTTAAGAAATATTCAGTTATATTCTATAAAATATTTGATAGAATGTTCTATAAAGTTATTCTCTATATGTGACCGGGACTGAGAAAAGGGACCTACTGACCATTTTAACTCACTGAACAAAATTTTATCTACTTTCGAAAAAAACAAAAATAAATTTTTTTTACACTTTTTCTTGTTTATTTATAACAATTAAAAAGTATGTACGATAATACTGAAAATTGACAGGGTGTTTGTTTTTGTATATTGCAAAAAAAAAATAAAATCGTTAAACTTTTACAGTAAAATTGTTTTATATCAATAAATAAAATATATTATGTATATTATATATTATATATAATATATATGATGTTATAATACATTTTTTATTTGTTTATACAAATAATTGTTGTTATTTACCAACTTTCTCTAGAATGCACTAGAAAATTGCAATTTTTTCCTAATTTTGCAAATTACTAAATCTTATATAATTACAGATAAAGAATAGAAATTGAATAAAAATTGAACTATTGTTTAAACAATTTTTTAACAAATTATTGTTGTTATTTACCAACTTTTCGCAGAATGCACCTAGAAAGTTTAAAAATTTTTTAAACAATAGTTAAATTTTTGTTCTTTATCTGTAATCATATAAGATTTAATAAATTGCAAAATTAGGAAAAATCTGCAACTGCGTATACAAAAATTATTAGTAGCGCGAAGATTAAGATGCGGGACCCCAATAAATTTTATTGGAAAATAATCATTAGACTTCTCGAAAATAATAAAAAAATTGGGAGAAAAAAAGATGGGGTTTTTGAAAAAATTTGATTTTAATTTTTTTCGAAAAATAGCCGCCATCTAAGCTTCATCAATTTATTTTCACGTGAACAATATATTACTTTCCTATGAATTCCCATAAAATTAGGATACTTCTTTCAATCTGAATAAAACATTTTCCTATCAAAATTAATTTTGGTTTTAGTTTAAAAAATAATGATAAAACAGTTAACGAAATTAAAAAAGATGTTTAGTATTAAAAGAACTTTTCAAACTTTATAACAAAAATTCGATCGTTTACTAAATATTAGATTCCATAAAATTTCTACTAATATTTATTTGTGTCATTTTATCAGCAAAGTCTATGAAGTACACAAAACATCTTGAAAAAAACTAACAAAAAAATAAAAGCAGAACAAAGCTAATAGTAACAAAGTAAAACAATACATTAAAACAGAAAATTGAATTAATCTAAAGGTGGAGTAAAATAATTTTGAATTCCATAGAAATTTATTTTTTGTTGAATGTATTTCATGTAGTTTTTGAATTTTTGTAACATTAAAAGTATTTTGCATTCAAATGCTGAATTAAAAGTTTAATATAATTTAAAAATGCAAATTTTATTGATTTAATTACACTGGTTTACAGTGAAATTGCCAATAGAACAAAACATTCTTTTTTCGATTAGTAGCTTCAAATTTTGTATTTTTGAGGAGCGACGGCACTTAAATTTACCTGTAGGAAAATCAACTCGTCCAAAAATGATGAGTAGGATGCCTTTGAAAAGGTAATTAAATTATCTTTCAATCCATATATTACAGAATTAAATTGAATGAAAATTGAGAGAGCTACAGTTGATTCAAGATCAAATTTCATGGAAATTTTGATGACTTTTAGACACTTGACTAACTTTTGATAATTTTTTCCACAACAAACAGTAGAAAATATTTAGGTTTTAAAACTTTTATTGATAGCTTATTCCATTGACAAACTTTTCAGCCCTTGTAGACCTTGATTGGATTAAAAATGAAAATTCTACACCACATTTAGTGAACGAAACTACTTTGCCATTTTTAGTGTACTTTTCACTATTTGCAGCAAACATGCAAATAGTAAAATTAAGTTAAATACTAAAGTTACTAAAATCACACATCAAGGAATACTAGAGTTACTTAATTCGAATACAATGTCAAGTATCAAAATTTCAAGATGGCGGATCCAATATGGCGGACAAGTTTTTTTAAAAATCGATTAAATTTATGACAATTTCGTTACTCGGGGTTTTTCTGTGTCGCTAATGACGAGTCTGATGTCAGATTTTAAAAATTAAAAATGGTAGATTCCATTTAGTGGACGAGTTTTGGCTCTCTGATTAGGTCTCTGTTTACAAATTCCATGTTATATTTTGAAAATTCAAAAAGGTGGATTCAGTCTGTGCGAACATATTTTAAATGTTTAAATCATGATTTCATGAAAATTAATACATTAGGGTTTCTGGGGTCTCTAATTCCGAAACCAAAGTCGGTTTTAAAATTTTTAAATTGATGTTATGTTGATGAAAAATGAAAACTTTATTCTAATTGTAATAAACTATCTTAATTTTAATTTTCAATAAATTTCTATAACTTTTTAACTGCAATACATTTTAAATCTTATTCCAAAATACAGACACTAAAAACATCAAGGAGGGGGATGAAGAATGTAAAAGGGCTCGAAAACATTAAAAAAAATAATTTTAATTTATTATTTAAAAACTTTTGTTTTTTAAATATACTTTGATAAAGTTAATTACAAATATTTAAAATGTATTGCAGTTAAAAAGTTATAGAAATTTATTGAAAATTAAAAATTAGATAGTTTATTGCAATTAGAGTAAAGTTTTTATTCTCCATCAACATTAAAGCAATTTAAACATTTTTGAACCGTCGTTAGTTTTGGAATTAAAGACCCCACAAACTCTAAAGTATTAATTTTTATGAGTTTTAGCTTTAAACTTTTAAAATATGTTTGCACAGACTGAATCCACCTTTTTGAATTTTCAAAATATGACATCGAATTTGTAATCAGAGACCTAATCAGAGAGCCAAAACTCGTCCACTAAATGGAATCTACCATTTTTAATTTTTAAAATCTGACATTAGACTCGTCATTAGCTTCACCGAAAAACCTTGAGTAACGAAATTGTCATAAATTTAATCGATTTTAAAAAAAACTTGTCCGCAATATTGGATCCGCCATCTTAAAATTTTTATACTTGACATTGTATTCGAATTGAGCAACTCTAGAATTCCTTGATGTGTGATTTTAGTAACTTTAGTACTTAACTTAATTTTACTTTTTGCATGTTTGCTGCAAATATTGAAAAGTATACTAAAAATGGCAAAGTAGTTTTGTTCACTAAATATGGTGTGGAATTTTCATTTTTAATCCAATCAAGGTCCACAAGGGCTGAAAAGTTTCTCAATTGAATAAGCTATCAATAATAAATTTAAAACCTAAATATTGTCTACTGTTTGTTGTGGAAAAAATTATCAAAAGTTAGTCAAGTTTCTAAAAATCATCAAAATTTCCATAAAATTTGATCTTGAATCGACTGTAGCTCTCTCAATTTTCATTCAATTTTATTCTGTTTTTGTTTTTTATTCTGTAATATATGGATTGAAAGATAATTTAATTACCTTTCCAACGGCATCCTACTCATCATTTTTGAACGAGTTGATTTTCCTACAGGTAAATTTAAGTGCTGTCGCTCCTCAAAAATACAAAATTTGAAGCTACAAAAAAACTACACGAGGGAAAAAAATTAAAAATATGATTTTCTCACTCAGAAAACACCTACTAATCGAAAAAAGAATGTTTTGTTTGATTGGCAAAGAAAAGTTTTTAATTTGTAAACCTGTGTTATATATAATAATAATAATTTAAATTCCTTGAATACTGGAAATGTCAGTTGTAATAAATATTTACTTAATTTTTCAAGATAAAAGTTTTTTTTTTAAATTTAGTTGTATATTGTAAAGATTTCGAAAAAATTCGATTTTTCATTCTTGAAAAAACAAAAAAATTGTTATTCCGCTTTAAGATGCGGGACCCTGATAAATTTTATTGGAAAATAATCTTTAGACTTCTAGAAAAGAACAAAAAAATTGAGAGAAAAAAAACGATGGGGTTTTTGAGAAAATTTGAATTTAATTTTTTTCGAAAAACAGCCGCCATTTTGTTAAATTTAAAAAATTTTAATTAAACTTGTGGGACTTCAAAGAACATTTAATCCGAAATGAAAAAACCCATTACATTATAGACAGCTGCAAGAAAGATACATCAATTTAAATATTTTTTACCGTTATTATCTTCAAATCAGACTTCGCAGTTTTAAAAATTCAAATGCGCCTAACTTCGTTAAATAATTTTTTTTGACAAAAGGCAAAACATGTATCGTCTAAAATTGTGTGAAAAATAATATATTTGAATAGGAAACTATTATTTTGACTTACATATTTTAGCCTATTTGAATTGAAATGGAATCAACCTTGTATAAAATATTTGATAAAATGTTCTATAAAGTTATTCTATATATGAGGCATTCCATGTCAAGTCATCCAGGGGACTTACGTTGTATTGCTTGCTTCGATAATTTTTTACTCTTAAACTATTAAACATAAAAATTTGGCAAGGTACATTTGGAAAAGGTTTTTTTGTCAAATTTTTATGTTTAATAGTTTAAGAGTAAAAAATTATCGATGTAAGCATTACTACGTAAGACCCCTGGATGACTTGACATGGAATGCCTCATATATAGAATAACTTTATAGAACAATCTATCAAATATTTTATAAAATATAATTGAATATTTCTTAACTTCTACAGAAATTTTATAAATTATTACCAGTCAAATTCTATAGAATATTCTATAGAATGCACTACAATGAAAAGTGAGAATTTTTGGAGTGAGAGTGAAAAATCAGAATTTTTTAAGTGAGAGTGAAAAGTGGAAATTTTTGAGTGAAAGTGAGGGTGAGAAGTGAGAATTTTTTAGGTGAAAGTGACAGTGAAAATTGAGAATTTTTTAAGTGAAAGTGAAAATGAGAATGTTTAGTGAAGGTGAGGATTTTTTAGTAAAAGTGAGAGTGAAAGTGAAAGTGGGAATTATTTTGAATGAAAGTGAAAGTGAGAATTTTTTTTGAGTGAAAGTGAGAGTGAGAAGTGAGAATTTTTTAGGTGAAAGTGACAGTGAAAATTGAGAATTTTTTAAGTGAATGTGAAAATGAGAATTTTTAGTGAAGGTGAGGATTTTTTAGTAAAAGTGAGAGTGAAAGTGGGAATTATTTTGAATGAAAGTGAAAGTGAGAATTTTTTGTGTGAAAGTGAAAGTGAGAATGACAGTGAGAGTTACATAAACGCACCCCTGGTTAAGTATTCTAATTTTCCCGATTCTCACAGCGAGAAAGTGGAAATTTGAGAATAAATTTTTTTTATTTTTTGTTTTTATTAAATTTACAGACAACATTTACATCGATACTGTAGTATGACTGACTACAACACCTTAACAATTAAATTCTGCAAAACCTGCTCATTAGATATTACTGTGACAGTTGTTTTAAACAAGCCCATACAGAAAAATAAAAACTTTTTTTTACTACGAAGTTTAATTCAAATGCATTGAAAATCAAAATACAAAAGACTTAAAAATTAAATAAAAAAGTTTTAATAAAACATAAACCTTAATAAAGTGTCTGATAATAAAAAGAAAAAATTGAATGGAAAGGTCTATGTAAGTTAGGGGAGACCGGGGCATAATCACTCTTTGTTTCTTTACTCGGTCATTTTTGTGTTAATTAAATGTTTATTTCCCAGAAAAGTTTAGTTTAAAATCTTATTTTATATTGTATATTAAAGTTGCTAGGTTTCCAGGAATGCAAGTTTTTATTTAACAATACTTCTTCAACCGTTTTTCCAGTAACATCTTGTGATATAGGTGTTTCCTCTATTTTATGTATTTACAAAAAATAGATTTTAATAGTAACTTACAATTTACTATTTGAAAATTTTAAATCGAAACTTTAAAACTTTGACAGAAACACAAAAACATACTTAAACTTACTGACAAGTAACCACCACGCTCCGCGGAAAACTAGCCATTACGCCTGAGGGGTAGATGGCAAATATTTTGTAATTATTATATATAACACAGGTTTACAAATTAAAAACTTTTCTTTGCCAATCAAACAAAACATTCTTTTTTCGATTAGTAGGTGTTTTCTAAGTGAGAAAATCATATTTTTAATTTTTTTTCCTCGTGTAGTTTTTTTGTAGCTTCAAATTTTGTATTTTTGAGGAGCGACGGCACTTAAATTTACCTGTAGGAAAATCAACTCGTTCAAAAATGATGAGTAGGATGCCGTTGGAAAGGTAATTAAATTATCTTTCAATCCATATATTACAGAATAAAAAACAAAAACAGAATAAAATTGAATGAAAATTGAGAGAGCTACAGTCGATTCAAGATCAAATTTTATGGAAATTTTGATGATTTTTAGAAACTTGACTAACTTTTGATAATTTTTTCCACAACAAACAGTAGACAATATTTAGGTTTTAAAATTATTATTGATAGCTTATTCAATTGAGAAACTTTTCAGCCCTTGTGGACCTTGATTGGATTAAAAATGAAAATTCCACACCATATTTAGAGAACGAAACTACTTTGCCATTTTTAGTTTACTTTTCAATATTTGCAGCAAACATGCAAATAGTAAAATTAAGTTAAGTACTAAAGTTACTAAAGTCACACATCAAGGAATTCTAGAGTTGCTCAAATCAAATACAATGTCAAGTATCAAAATTTCAAGATGGCGGATCCAATATGGTAGACAAGTATTTTTAAAAATCGATTAAATTTATGACAAATTTGTTACGCGGGGTTTTTCGGTGACGCTAATGACGAGTCTGATGTCAGATTTTAAAAATTAAACATGGTAGATTCAAGTGAGTGGACGAGTTTTGGCTCTCTGATTAGGTCTCTGATTACAAATTCGATGTCATATTTTGAAAATTCAAAAAGGTGGATTCAGTCTGTGCAAACATATTTTAAAAGTTTAAAGCTAAAACTCATAAAAATTAATACTTTAGAGTTTGTGGGGTCTTTAATTCCAAAACTAACGACGGTTCAAAAATTTTTAAATTGCTTTAATGTTGATGGAGAATAAAAACTTTACTCTAATTGCAATAAACTATCTAATTTTTAATTTTCAATAAATTTCTATAACTTTTTAACTGCAATACATTTTAAATATTTGTAATTAACTTTATCAAAGTATATTTAAAAAACAAAAGTTTTTAAATAATAAATTAAAATTATTTTTTTAAATGTTTTCGAGCCCTTTTACATTCTTCATCCCCCTCCTTGATGTTTTTAGTGTCTGTATTTTGGAATGAGATTTAAAATGTATTGCAGTTAAAAAGTTATAGAAATTTATTGAAAATTAAAATTAAGATAGTTTATTACAATTAGAATAAAGTTTTCATTTTTCATCAACATAACATCAATTTAAAAATTTTAAAACCGACTTTGGTTTCGGAATTAGAGACCCCAGAAACCCTAATGTATTAATTTTCATGAAATCATGATTTAAACATTTAAAATATGTTCGCACAGACTGAATCCACCTTTTTGAATTTTCAAAATATAACATGGAATTTGTAATCAGAGACCTTATCAGAGAGCCAAAACTCGTCCACTAAATGGAATCTACCATTTTTAATTTTTAAAATCTGACATCAGACTCGTCATTAGCGACACAGAAAAACCCCGAGTAACGAAATTGTCATAAATTTAATCGATTTTTATAAAAACTTGTCCGCCATATTGGATCCGCCATCTTGAAATTTTGATACTTGACATTGTATTCGAATTAAGTAACTCTAGTATTCCTTGATGTGTGATTTTAGTAACTTTAGTATTTAACTAAATTTTACTTTTTGCATGTTTGCTGCAAATAGTGAAAAGTACACTAAAAATGGCAAAGTAGTTTCGTTCACTAAATGTGGTGTAGAATTTTCATTTTTAATCCAATCAAGGTCTACAAGGGCTGAAAAGTTTGTCAATGGAATAAGCTATCAATAAAAGTTTTAAAACCTAAATATTTTCTACTGTTTGTTGTGGAAAAAATTATCAAAAGTTAGTCAAGTTTCTAAAAATCATCAAAATTTCCATAAAATTTGATCTTGAATCGACTGTAGCTCTCTCAATTTTCATTGAATTTTATTCTGTAATATGTTGTTAATATGTAATTTATATATTTTATTATTATTTTATTGGTTTATACACCTGTCTTCAGCCTTACATACTTGGCTATACAAGTGTTTCTTACAATTTCTTGCTTTACAAATTTCCTTACATACAATTCTTAATATTAGGTTTGCGCCTACAGAACGTCTTTCGAAATTTAGGAGTACTTGCATTAGCCTGGACTACCCGTCTAATGGGTTTTCTCGCCAGAGGAGAGGGAAACTGTAGAAAACCTTCTCCTGAGTACAACCGGTTTATCGACAGTCGAGTTCTAATGGTGTGTACCGGACAATAATCGACAGTGCACATCATTATACCTCGACGTCAAACCTCCCGCTCAGATTATCTCACATGCCGGAAAAATCCAAGCCAAATGGGCGCGAACCAAGTACCCTTGGTCCTAGAACGTCCGCCAAGCGAGGCATCTTATCCGACCGAGCTAATCTGTCGGTTGTATGTAATTTATATATGTTGTTTTTTATTTTGTAATATATGGATTGAAAGATAATTTAATTACCTTTCCAACGGCATCCTACTCATCATTTTTAGACGAGTTGATTTTTCTACAGGTAAATTTAAGTGCCGTCGCTCCTCAAAAATACAAAATTTGAAGCTACAAAAAAACTACACGAGGGAAAAATATTAAAACTATGATTTGCTTACTCAGAAAACACCCACTAATCGAAAAAAGAATGTTTTGTTCTATTGGCAATTTCACTGTAAACCAGTGTAAGTTAGCGGGAATAAAATAACCTATGCTGCACACTACATAAACTTTTATATGAAAGTTATTTCTCTTTGCAATATGTTTCTTATTATTAGTATTATGAATACATAAAGTGAAATTGTTAATTTATCACGTAGGTAAAATCTCTGGATGGATTATGGGACTTTTTAATCGCTCCTCCAGGAAATACCTTTAAAGAAAATAATCAATCTTGGATTACTGAAAATTTACGGAATGTACGTATTATATACTAAATTTATAACAAACTAGAAATATTAGAATTAACAAACTGTTTTAAATTACTATATTTTAATGTATATTCAATGCGGTGTTTTAAAAACACAAAGCTGCGTGAAACTTAAAGCACTTCCTAGTGTTTCGTTTTATAACGAAAAATACCCATGTTTAAAAATCTTTTTAATATTTATAAGTCGCTAAAGCGCTTAAAGTTGCTTATTCACAATGCATGAAAATTTTTTTTATAAAATCGTTATATTGTCTATAGAAATTAATATCTTTTAATCGGATAGCTCTGTTTTTCCTCCTGGTGAGTTTAAAGAATAAGAATTGTAAGATTGGCATATTGCAGATCTCACAATGTACATTTAAAAAAAAATTATATATATATATATATATATATATATATATATATATATATATATATATATATATATATATATATATATATATATATATATGATGTTCCACATTTCTGGATTTCAATATTTAATATAAACTGTTTAAGGACGGGTAGGACAGATTTTTTATCGAAGATTCAAGGTCGTTGTTCTCTGTATTCACGTATGATAAAAAATTGTCAGGCACCATTCCTTAAGTATTTTTTTGGCCGCAATACTCAAGCTTTACTAACATGAAACGCGTTTAAAAAAATTTTAAGATGGCGGTTTTAAAATGGCGGTGGAAGGATTTTTTTCAAATAATAATATAATTTTATTTTCACAAAAAAACAAAAAAAATTTTAATTTCTCTGATACTTATTATCCAAAAGTTTTTGGGGTCGCTGATTACGAATCTAATGACAGTTTTTAAAAATTAAAAATGGCGGATCCAATATGGCAGACAAAATTTTTGAAAATTTGTCGTAATCACTTAAAACTTGTCACTTGGGGGTTTTTGGGATCGCTGATTACGAAAATAAAGTCAGTTTTTAAAAATTCAAAATAGCGGATCCAATATGGTGGACAAAATCTTTGAACATTCGTCGCAGTCACTTAAAAGTCACTCGGGTGTTTTTGGGGTCGCTGATTACGAATCTGATGTCAGTTTTTAAAATGTCCAAATGGCGTATCCAATATGTCGGACAAAATTTTTGAAATTTGTCGTTGTCACTTAAAACTCGTTACTCGTGAGGATTACTCGAGGAATACTGGTATCTCTGATTAGAAATCTAATGTCTATTTTTCAAAATTCAAAAAGACGGTTCAATTTAGAGTTTAAATTTTAAAGATTTTTACGTTCTTTGGCCATCATAACATTATGATTTTTTTCGACTCCAACCGCGAGGAGGTAAACGTAAAATGAAGAGTCTTATTTTTTTGTATTTTAATTATTTATAATCTTTTTTAATTATCTTTATGATTATCATGCCACCTTTTCCTACAAAAAACTTTTTGTAAACTTTACAGAACAGCAATACCTCGACAGACTTTTTACAAATAAAAACAAACATTTAATGCTCTTAAAGTAATGATTAAACTCCATAAAACCCAGCACAAGTTCACAGAATTTTAGAAACATTTCGTAAAAAAATAAATATTTGTTCTTTTTGTAAAGTGCTGAATTCTTTAAGAAGATGATTATATTTTACGAACGATATTTATTGCGGGACATGAGCTGAACATAATAATGTATTGAGTAAACCTGCTTTTAGAAGAAGCATTGTACTAAAAATGGTAGGACGTTTACTACTGTTGACTGCTCCCAAACAATGGCTTAATTATCACATCTTCTGTGATAATCTCGTTCGTACCCCTTACGAATTTTAAGTGACTACGAAGAATTTCAAAAATTTTTTCCGACCTCAGATTCGTAATCAGCGACGCCAAAAACTCCCGAGTAACGAGTTTTAAGTGACTACGACGAGTTTTCAAAGATTTTGTCTGCCATATTGGATCCGCCATTTTGAATTTTTAAAAACTGACATCATATTCGTAATCAGCGGCCCTAAAAACCTCCAAGTGACAAGTTTTAAGTGACTACGACAAATTATTAAAAATTTTGTCTGCCATATTGGATCCGCCATTTTAAATTTTTAAAAACTGACATTAGATGTGTAATTAGCGACCCCAAAAACACCCGAGTGACTTTTAAGTGACTGCGACGAATGTTCAAAGATTTTGTCCGCCATATTGGATCCGCCATTTTGAATTTTTAAAAACTGACATCAGATTCGTAATCAGCGACCGAAAAACATTTGGATAATAAGTATCAAAGAAATTAAAATTTTTTTGTTTTTGGAAAATAAAATTATATTGTTATTTGAAAAAATTCCTTCTACCGCCATTTTAAAACCGCCATTTTTAAATTTTTTTAAACGCGTTTCATGTTAGTAAAGCTTGGGTATTTCGGACGCGATATTTTTAGGTAAGCAGCTTATATTTTAACTTTTAGTCTATGAAAAAAAAAATTTTTGACAAAAAACTTTTAAAATTTCGTGTTTTTGTTTAAAAAAATGTCAACAACTTTTTTAAATTTAGTTTTTTTGCAGTTTTAATGACGAATTCTGAAAGAGGGTAAAAAATACTTAAGAAATGGTGCCTGACAAATTTTTGCCATACGTGAATACAGAGAACCACGACCTTGAATCTTTGATAAAAAATCTGTTCTTCCCGTCCTTAAAGGGCTAAATCTATAATATATAAAACTAGATATATTGCAAAAATCTGAAAACGTATTGACCATAATAATCCAGAATCAAGAGATAGTTCCTGATAAAAAAAGTGATTATTCAAAGTGAACGAGATAAAAACTAAATAGAGATACAGAATGATCCATATCTAAACAGAGGTATTCAGATATCCAGATCTATGACGTAGTTTTCCAGATTTGGTTTATCCATCCCTGGTACTGGTTGTACTAGGGATGAACGATTCTACTTGATGCTGTTTAGAATCGCAACGATTCTCATATTGAGAATCGATACTTTTTCGATTCTTTGGGTATTCGATACTTTTTTATAGGAGAATCGAATACATATATTGTGATGACTATTTTCATTGCATTTTTTACTTTTTTTACTTAAAAATAAAAAATTAATAATTTAAAGTTATATACAATGGAAGGCGGCGAAAGTGAACAGTTTTCACTAAAAATTACTTCAGATTTAAATTAATATTTGTATAATTTTTTGTAATTAAATTCAATTTCTATTATTTCTTACACTTATTACACCCAAACAGATATATGCTTGTCTTCCGTTTAGGTTATGCGCATCAAAAATCAATGTAGAAACGATGAGCAGAACTAAACCGGAAGGAAAGCATATATGGATTTGGGTATATATATTTAAAAGGAACGCAATTTGTATTGTACTCGATTCCCCGATACTTTTCAAAAAGAATCTATTCTTAGGAATCGATTCTTTTTTGAGGTATCGTCCATCCTTAACCAGTACTACAATCCAGACCAACATTCACAAGCACAATTGAAATAGGGTATTTGAAACAAAAGTACGAATCTTCAGAACAAGATTTTACGCACTATTGTACTACTGAACCAGCCCGGTACCAGGCCGGCACAAATAAATTGCATTTCGGTCTATTTAATTGTTTAATTATTATTATATATTATTAATTTATTATTAATTAGTAACAGTAAATATATTGAGTACTGAAACATCGCCTATGTAGTTTAACGTGCAGTACCTCCCAATACTGGTATACCCAACAATGGCTCGCCTACGACCAAGATGTTCTGATCGTCTACCGATTCCTGCAAGGTCTGAATACTAAAACAGAGAAACATAAAAAAAATAATGAAAAATCTGAAGTCTCGAGGACTTGAACTCCGGTCCCTGAGGCTGCAAATTTGACACCACATGCGCTGACCTAAACATGCATGTGAATAGTAAATGCAATATGAGCATATAAAGTCAAACGGCACTCCCGCTGTTAGTGATACCGGGCTGTCACTAATTTACAAATAGGGTTATACCGGGCTCGTTACCTGATTTTTTAAGATTATAAATTTATTAAAAATAAATAAAATAATAATAATAATAATAATAATTTCCGGCATATAATAAATTAACTAATTTATACATCAATTTATTTATTTTTTACTCTTTTTATGCCGTTTGTATTCCGACAAGGTCCGACATCGGCAGAACTTCGACTTTTCTGCCTGGTTTGTTTTTAAAAATAGTTGGTGCACTCCATGAATTTATGAGTATTGCTGTCGTCAATTAATAAAAAGCGAATTTTATATTTTTGTGTACTCCTTGTAGCAGGATTGTAGGTTGAGTTGAGAAATATTTTAGTGGTGTTAAATAATTGTCCCTCTGATTCTCTATCTTATTTGCTTCCCACAATTTACAAGGCAGAATCCACATTTTGCTCGAATTCCGACTCCGAGACTTCAATGCAAAGTTTTTTAATTTCACATTTTTAAATACTGTGGCGTTGTAACATAATTAAGAAAAAAAAATTTATATGTGCAAAAATAAGAATCTATATTGGAGAAATAGTGGGGTGATTCATAGTGGACTGCAGTTCTGTGATCTATAAGTCTTTGGTAGGTTTTTTCCTGCTCTTTTAAATGGTAGAAAAATGTTTTTAAGAAATTCAAAATTGAACCCTTTTTTAAAATTAAATTTTTTTGATTTGTTTTTAAGAAGGACTCTTTTTAGGATTTCGAACACCATATGTGTACTGACAGAACCCTTATAAAAAATCCCTACTAAAAAAATTGTGGTGGCTACCATAAAAAGTTGCAAGTCACCATGAGTGGACCACTTTTTATAATCATGATTGGACTGCAAACATTTCGACACGCACATGGTCTGAAGCTGCATAAGCATATATATCAAAAGTATTAAATTTTTTCTTACAAACAAAAAAAATCAAAGCCGTTATAGTATAAACACTTGTCTAAAGATCTATACTAAAACTTGGAATACTCAAGATGACATTACCCTATGTTGTTAACCTTATGTTTCGTAAATATTATACTAATAAATATCACTTATTAATTTTTTAAGGCTTATAAATGCTTTCTTTTAGAAATACACTGAAACTCCACTTATTTGAACATGGCTCACGCAATTCGACACGAAGTGTCGCGTTTATTTTCATTTTGGTCGACATAACCTATGTTGGTGACGTAATTCGATAAATTGACGTGATTGGATGGTTTTGTTTGATCTCAACCAATGTGAATCTAAGTATCTTTTAATTGGTCGGGTACTGTGCATGAGCTAAAGTAAGTAGGGTTAGGGAACCGCGTGAACTTAGCACCTTTATTTAAAAAAATCAGTTTTTCTTTAGAGTTCTTTGTAGATGAACCATAGTTCTACAGTTCTATAACGATACTTTCAATAGTTCTGTCAATTAAATAAGAAAAAATTAAAAAAACAAGAATAAGGCTATAATTTCATGCAGCACCTTTTTACAGTTAAAAAAAGTTCTAACACGATAAATAGCTTTTAAATCAATAGTTCTTCAGTTCTATAATGAACAAATTAATAGTTCTGCAGTTTAGAAAAAAAAATTTCAAATTTTTGTTCAAATTTCAAAAAAAATTCTTATCACTCTAATCTAAAAATGTTTACCTTCCTCAACATTTATACAGAATATAAACTAATTAAACTTAACTAAAACTGAACCGAACTACTAATCAGTTTTATATTTATAGAATGTTTTTTCAAAAACATGAGTGCACTGAGATTAAAAAAAATACTGAATATAATACACTAAAAACTAGAGTTCGATTTTAACTCCCCAGAAAAATCTATAAAATTTCCACTAATTTGGGAGTTAAAATGTCTTATTTTTTATAGATTAAGTTGAAAGAAAAATATTAAAAATCACAAGGCTCATTCTTGAGAAAAAACATTTTTTAAGGTAAATATAAGTTCTTTTATATTTCTTTTGCAGTTTTGTTATTTTTTATAGTAGATATGTTTAAGAAATTTATGAAATTTAAAACAACTTTCATGTAGCATATACTTTTAATTTTATTTTGATATTGAGGAAAGAAAATTTGTTTAATGAAATACACTCTTAAAAAAATGAAATGAAAAAAGTGAGAAAATTTTATCAAAAGGAGTGAAAAATATTTCTCGAAATGCTACAAAAATTATTCTTTTTGTTTTCTTTTGGATATTTTAAAAATCGTAAATTGTCACTGAATTTTCTTTTTCACTTTAAATAGTGTACAAATTAACAAAAGAGGTTACAAATGCAATTTTTTAATTAACCAATTGTAATCATGAATAAATTTCTGAAAATTATTTAAAATAATTACTTTACATAGGAATTATAGTAAAAATTCTAAAAAATAATTGAGTATTGAAAGAATTTATAAAAATAAATAAATTTTATAAAGTTTAAAATTAAAATTTTTTAAAAAATTAATTTTGAATAATTGTTATTAATTGTTATTAATATAGAAATATTTAAAAAATTGTATTAAAATAGGTACCATAATTTTGAAATTAACTTTACGTATTTTAACAAATGTTTCTAAAATATACATTTATTAATTTTTTAAATTATTTTAAAACAATAAGAAATACTTGTTTACAAATTTTCAACACTCTAATAAGTATATGAGAAGAATTTTATGATTAATTGTATTTTAATTCATCATAAATTAAAAATTTCTATCCATGCAGATGACTGCGCTATTAAAGCAAATTTAACCTTCATTATTTTAAATATTAAGTTTAATTAACTATTACAAGTTTTTTTAAAAAATAAATTTTATTAACTACTATCGTGACATATTAATACTTTGCAAATAGAAAAAAAAGAGTTTATACTTTATAAACTTTATAAGGATTCAATTTGGGAAAAGAATGAAAAACATCAAGAATAAGAATCTTTTAAATTCAATTTTGATCGCGACATTCTGAGTTCATTTGAAAACGACACTGTATCATAATAAAAACCGGACAAGTGCGACCACTCGTACTATTTCTTCTTTTTAGCTAAAATAATGAATGATACATTTATGAAGATAAATTATAACTATTTCAACACTATTTTTATTGTAATCTGCACGTGAAAATACAAAAGGGGACCAATTTTCATCTCGTGAGATAAAAAACTGTGGGTGCTAGGGCAAAAAACACGCTTTTTGACGAAATTTTTAAAAACTTTGAGTTTTTCGCTGAAAAAATATGAAGATCAAATCCATTTATATTCGATGTATTTTTTTTAAATCTACACATGAAAATACATAAAATAAGAAAAACTGTAGTCCAATAGACCAAAAATTGTGAAAACCAAGGGGAGGAGACACACTTTTTTCAAAATCATAAAAATTTCTAGTTTTTCTCAAAAAATATGAAGATGAACTCCAATAATTTTTTCTGTATATTTGTTGAAATCTGCACGAAAAAATAAATAAAAATTTATAAGCAATGTAAAATTATTACACTGGTCGAAAAAAGTTACTTTTTCTCTGATTCAAAGATCGGACAGTGACATTTGTAATGATCTTTAATTTTGCCAATTAGGATTTGCTTGCCGGATGGAGTCCAGGTCTCTAGTTTTGAAAATTCTATTAATTTACAGTGACGCAAGCACCATCTATTACACATACTAATTTAAGAGAAATTTGTGAATAGGTAAAATCAAATAAAGAAAACATAATGTAAACCTTCGAAAGTAAATATATTAACAGAATAAAATAGAAATAATAACAAAATTAAAAATCAACAAATGAAATTTAAACCATAAAAATACAATAAAAATATTAAAATAATAAAACTGACTTGATACAATGCAAAGAAAAATTAATAAAAAAAGAATTAGATAATTTAATTAATAAACTAAAATTTTTTTCCCCTCAACAGGGGAATTGTGTATATGTGTGTAAGGATGGTAAAAAAAATAACATGGATGTCTTATCGTCCCGGGTTAGCTCTCCACGTTCGGACGAAACTAAGGTACACAGGGTACAAAGCATACACGGTGGAGTTCCTCACGGTCTACCTTGCACCAGGTAAAAATTATAATCAGAAATCGAAGGGTGTTACTGAGACTCGTTAGCTCCCGAAGTCTATACAACTCCTTCTAGGAATTTGTGAGAGTTGGTGAACAGATTAGCTCCTCATGTTCTCCAGCTCTTCCGAAGGAAATCATCCCTTGGCCAGGATTAGCTCATCACTGTCCAAGAAATAGATCGAGGGTGAAGGAAAAGAGTGTGAGCTGCTGTCAATTGGCCTTGGAGCAAGCCCCGAGTCCGGTCGTAGGCAGACTGGTGAAAAGGAATGTGCAACCAAGTATTATAGATCGCTGGCTCTCCTCAGGTATGGTGAGAGTTAAGAGCGACACACGTTATGCGCGGCAGTGAGTAGTGAGTAGCGGCAGTGCGCCATCGGTACTTCTCTCTCGTCAGCCAGGCAGTGAATACAGCGATATATATAGATATACTAGCTGTCGTACCCGTCTTCGACGGGTTTTAGTTTCTACAGATACATTTAATAGTGTGTCTACCAGTCTCGAAAAATAGGAAATAGTGGAAAATTTAATTTGACTGGAGAAATTATGATTAGCTACCATTAACTATTTCATTATAAAAATATTACTATTTTAAAACAGTGATTAAATTTTTATCATCAAATAATTAATTTTTTATTTATTAAAATGCAGAAAACAATGTTTTTCAATTATTTGAAGAAATTTAATTATAGTATTATAAGTTAATCCTAAATTTCGACCAGTTTTTGGAGTTATAGTAAAGTCGAATTCGAACTAATTGTATCATAATTGCTTAAATGTAAAATAAGACCTATAGTGCAAGCTGAATTCACAATTTTTCCCGATTAAATAAAATTCCTGCCTATTTCCCGTTTTTCCCCGTTCGTAGATCTCCTGTTAAAAGTATTTGTAAAAACAAAAACCCGTCGAAGAGTATTTTCATAAAATATGTGAATTTTTGTAGCCATTTGTAGTTTTGTTTATCGTTTATTCTTATCGAAAAAATGTATACTTGATGAGAAAAAATACACCTGGAAAAATTTGGACAAAGATGGGAAAAGCCGGATAGTTTGTTACACAAAAATAATAATAGACACTCTGTTTAACTTTTGCCTTTACAATGCTCAAAACATTCATAATAGTTAAAGCTAGAAGTATAATAACAAAACTTTTGACTATCTAAGTTTTTCTCCAGTAGCATAATGCAAATATAGTTTCACAGGTATTCTTGAATTTCTGTAGTATGAATTTTATCATAAAAAATCTCCATTTTGAATCTCCTTTAAAAATAATTTTAAAGCTATGAATTAATGTTTTCTCACATTGTTTACCATTTATCATTTACCATTTTTAATATTTTCGAAGTTTTAGGATTAAATTAGTTATAGGACACAATTTTTGAAAAAATTATACTAAAATTTGAGCAATTAACATGTAACAATCAATTATAGATAATTTAAACGCATTCATTACAAAATATAAAATTGGGATATTTGCGATTTTTTATTTTTTTAAAAATCATGTTTATATTTACATCTTAGTTATAGGACATTTTATTGGCAAATCTATTATAGAATGTTACTAAATATGATGTTATACTTAATTATACAAAGTTTAAAAGTATTTTTTTAAAAAAGGTAAAATTTGAAAATTTCTGATTTTTGAATTTTTTGAAACAATTTTATATCTCCCGTTCTAATTAATATTTTTCAAATCTGTAAATTTAAAAACCTTCCTTGGCCTAAGGTCAAACATTCTGCCAAATTTGGTTTCAAACGGTTGAACCGTTTTTAAGTGATTCGCGAACAAAGATTCTGTGACATACGGACAAATTACGTAACATACGGAAATTTCGTGTATGTATGTATGTATATACATACATACATACATACACGAAATTTTTTATTGCATTTTTGGAATCCTGGATGCTCAAAACGAATAAGTATGTGTAAAATTTTAAGTTCTGAGCAATATACAGACAAAAATCTCATCTTATATATATATATATATATATATATATATATATATATATATATATATATATATATAAATATAAAAAATTGATAATTAAACAAAAATTGGATAAAAATCGGACTTTTTCAATAAAAAACATTAATAACTTTTTGTTTATAAATTTTTAAAGTTTTTCTTAACATCATTTGATAGAGCGCATATGAAAACATAAGAAATTATTATTCGCGAATTTTCTATTGATTTTTAGGTACCAAAACAAGTCCTCAAACTTCATGCCAAAATTTTGTCCATTTAGGCGTTAAAGGGTTAAATAAAATTTTTGGACTGATTCAGAAATTTTTCGATTAGATTATTATAGTTGACATTTCGAGCTTTAATTTAATCCTAATTAGAGACTTCAAGCATGTCAGCATCTTTCTCTACACGTTATAAAGAAGGCCAATAACAGGATTTTTGAAAATTTGAGTCCATTTTTTGCAAAACCTCGACGTGATGGGCACTTTTGGAGGTCACTTTCGTGTTCAGCGAAGAAAATTCTATAACAATGTGTAATGTTGGACATAATTTTTAATTCAAATTTATTTCGTGTCGAATTTATTTATTTCAAATTCTATACGCTTAATCTATATATATATATATATATATATATATATATATATATATATATATATATATAGATTAAGCGTATAGAATTTGAAATAAATAAAATTCAAATTTATTTCGTGTCGAATTTATTTATTTCAAATTCTATACGCTTAATCTATATATATATATATATATATATATATATATATATATATATATATAGATTAAGCGTATAGAATTTGAAATAAATAAATTCGACACGAAATAAATTTGAATTAAAAATTATGTCCAACATTACACATTGTTATAGAATTTTCTTCGCTGAACACGAAAGTGACCTCCAAAAGTGCCCATCACGTCGAGGTTTTGCAAAAAATGGACTCAAATTTTCAAAAATCCTGTTATTGGCCTTCTTTATAACGTGTAGAGAAAGATGCTGACATGCTTGAAGTCTCTAATTAGGATTAAATTAAAGCTCGAAATGTCAACTATAATAATCTAATCGAAAAATTTCTGAATCAGTCCAAAAATTTTATTTAACCCTTTAACGCCTAAATGGACAAAATTTTGGCATGAAGTTTGAGGACTTGTTTTGGTACCTAAAAATCAATAGAAAATTCGCGAATAATAATTTCTTATGTTTTCATATGCGCTCTATCAAATGATGTTAAGAAAAACTTTAAAAATTTATAAACAAAAAGTTATTAATGTTTTTTATTGAAAAAGTCCGATTTTTATCCAATTTTTGTTTAATTATCAATTTTTTCTACAATGAAATAGCGTAAAAATGAATGCAAATCCAATTGTAAAAGTTCAAAATGGCGAATCTAATGTGGCCGACAAATTTTTAAAAACTCATTGGATTCGATTGAAATTTGATACTCGGGGGTTAAATTAAAATACTTAAAATATTTTTAATGTTTCCAACCTTTACCACGTGTAGGTAAACGTGAACTGGAAAGACTTTTTTAATTTTTAAATTTTATTCTTTTTTGTTGATGTTTTTTTAATTTTTATGTCATTTTTTCTTTTTAATTGTTATTATAATTTTTTAATTTAAAGGTTAAAAAATGGAAATATATATGTTTTATTTTAATCATTACTTATTTTAAGGTCAAATTGAGAAACAAATTTTTTTTTATCTCAAGCTTGTAACTCTTGTAAAACCTTTCAAAAATCATTATTCACAGTTTTAATTCGAATAATTTTATTTACTAATATATTAAATCGAAAAAAAGATTTTTTAAAGTAAGAGAAAACTTTGAAATTCCGTAACTTAAAAAATATTTTATTAATTTTAATAATGTTTTATATAAATATTTTTACTAGTAATAGTAACATGCTAACAATGTTTCGAGAAAATGAATTTTTTTACATGTGCAGTTGAGAAAATGTGACCCATATTCAATATGAATATACAATTTTTAGAATTTATTTCTTAAAAGTTATGAACATTTTTAAAAGACTGTTACTTTACAAAAGTTTCATTTTCCTCGATCTTGACCACATATTAATTTACCAGAGTTAAAATTGGAAAAACTATACACAACAGAAAGCGTACAAATCTGCGGTAACAAGTTTTAAGCGAATCTAATGATTTTTTTTAAAAATTGGCCGCCATGTTGGACATATTGGATTCACCATTTTGAATTTTGAAAATTGGACTCCATATTCGTTACCAGCGACCACAAAAACCACCGAGTAACAAATTTCAAGCTAATCTAATAAGTTTTTGAAAATTTGTCGGCCATATTGAATCCGACATTTTAACTTTTAAAATTAGATTGCAGATTCATAATCAGCGATCCCAAAAACCCCTGAGCAACAAGTTTCAAGCAAATTTAATGAGTTTTTAAAAAAAATGTCCGACATATTGGATCCTCTATTTTGAATTTTGAAAATTAGACTTAAGATTCGTGATTAGCGACCCCTTAAACCTCCGAGTAACAAACAAGCCGATCTAAAAACTTGTAACAATTTTGTACTTTCGAATCAAATTTTGAGAAAATTTTGAACTTCAAACTTCATTTTTGAGCCGCCATTTAAATTTTTAATTTTCTCTATAGTCCTATCTTCTAGGTTATATATCTATGTCACGTTATTTGTAACACTTGCAATTATTTTTACGCTATTTCATAGTAGAAAAATTGGTAATTAAACAAAAATTGAAAAAAATCGGACTTTTTAAATAAAAAACATTAATAACTTTTTGTTTATAAATTTTTAAAGTTTTTCTTCTTTCTACTTGTAATTATAGAACGGTAGACTACATAGCACTCTTACTTTTTTAATTTTATTTACGCTATTTATATTTATTTATTATTTTTATGATCGCTAATTAATACGAATTTTGAAACCACTATTTTGAATTTTTTAATTTTGATTTAAGATTCGTAATCATTTGGAGAGGCAGGCCATGTTCGAAGGTGTAAGCAGTCGAGTTACACCAGAGAACATGGTATCGCTGATGACCCAGTCAGAAGAAAATTGGAGGCATGTCGAGAACTTTATAATCTCGGTTATGTCGAGAAAGGATCTCGACGACCGCCAAAAAGCGTAATTTACACATCTTTTAATTTGTTTGTTTGTTTTTTATTAATTTATTTTGTGATTTATTTGTCCTTTTACAATTTTAATTTATTTTGTTATTTTTATTTTTCCTTATACACTTTTAATTTATTTTGTGTTTTATTTGTCCTTATACACTTCTAATTTATTTTGTGTTTTATTCGTCCTTATACAATTTTTTACTTTTTGACATTATATGTGACGCTCCACGGTGAAAGGGACCTAAGGTGACAAATGCTGATTTTTCAGGAAAAGCATTTAAAAGTCGAGCGTTCTGATTGGTTGAGATACTCTAGCGAAAATCAGCCCCACTACTCGCTACACATTGATAGTTGTCCGTGTTACACAAAGCGCACGAATTGTACGTACATAAGCAGTGTAGTAGTATTGGAAAGTAGAGGGGCTAATTTTCTGAGTAACCATGTGTAAACACTCAACAAGCTCATTCTTAATCATTAATAACAACAAAACCTGTAAGTAGAAAATATTTTTGCCTTTTGTATATGAAAGAGCAACTCAAAAATTATAGAATGATGTAAAGAACTCAAAATTATTTTTTTGTCACGTAAGGTCCCTTTCACCGTGGAGCGTCACATATATTTGTTAGTTTTATACGTTTCTTTTTTAGACCCTTTTAATATTTTATCTATTGACATCTTAAACTATTTTAACATTTGTTTTTTTTTACTTTTGTTGTGCTGTTAATTCCGCTTTTATATTGAAATAGTTTTGAACTTTTTAACTATTGACGCAGGAGAACCGCAGGTAAAGAACAAAGTCGCAGCAGCGACAGAGTTGGAGCGCCACCCTCGAAGGCTAAAGTCTTGCGACAGTTCCGAGGGAGGGTAAAGGGCTCCAAAAGAAGGGTTACGGGTTTTAGTGGGTCGGGCTGGCAGTAGGTCGCCAGTATTCTAAATTTACTATATTATTTATTTATTTTTTCTTTATTTTCTTTTGTTTTATTATACCAACCCCACATAACCTTGGAGTGCGGAATCCAAGGTATCTGTAGGCAGATTTCCTAAAATTCCCTAAGCAAAAAAAAAAAAAAAAGATTCGTAATCATCGAGCACGAAAACCCCCAAATACCAAGTTTCAGTCAAATCCATAAATTTTCAAAATTTATATGTCCGCTATTTGGAATTTCGAGCTTTAATTTAATCCTAATTAGAGACTTCTAGCACGTCAGCAACTTTCTCTATACGTTATAAAGAAGGCCAAAAACAGGGTTTTTGAAACTTTGAGTCCATTTTTTGCAAAATTTCGACGTGATGGGCACTTTTGGAGGTCATTTTCGTGTTCAGCAACGAAATTCCTATGAGAATATCAGTGTCTGATCTTTGAATCATTTTTCGTGTCGACCAGTGTTATCAAAAATTGAAAAAAAATTTAGGTTTTTGCTCAAAACGTAAGGAAGATCAATTCTTATCATTTCCGCTATATTTTCCCTGTAATATATACGTAAAAATTCAAAAGTTTTCCAATTTTCAGCTCTCTAGGTAAAAAACTGTAGGCGCGAGAGTGAAATACGCGTTTTTTTGACGACATTTTCAAAAACTTTGAGTTTTTCGCTGATAGAAATATGAAGATCAAATCCAATCATGTTTACTATATTTGTCCTGAAATTTACACACGAAAAAACACAAAATAAGTCAAAGTGCAGTCCAATAGGTCAAGAATTGTGAAAACCCAGGGGGGTGTATACACTTTTTTTCTAAAACGAAAAAAAATTTTAGTTTTTCGTAAAAAAATATGAAGATGAACTCCAATAATTTTTTTGTATGTTTGTTGAAATCTGCACGTAAAAATAAATAAAAATGTATAACGCCAGGATATCAATTGTGAGAACCATTAAGGGTTAAAGAATTTTCGACTTTGCAAAAAGAGATTTTAGTTTTTCAAAGAAAACACCATAAATATCAATTCTAATCACTTCTGCTATATTGTTCCTGTAATCTACGCGTCAAAATGAATAAGTAAGCCTATTTTCAGCTCTCTGGGAAAAAACTGTGGGTGCCAGGGGGGGTACATGCCTTTTTTTGCGAAAAACGGCTAAAATTTCATGTTTTTTGGGGAAAACTGTATGAAGATCAACTCCAATCACGTACGCTATATTTTTCGTGCAATCTACGCGTGAAAATACACATGTGTACCAATTTTTAGCTCTCTAGATGAAAAACTGTGAGCGCTAGGAGGGGGGGGGGGGTACAAGGTCATTTTCCGTAACCGTTTTAACCCTTTAAGGACCAAATTTACAAAAATTTTACCTGAACTTTGACAGAACTTTTTAGTATGAAAACGAAGAGACAAAAAATTTGAAATAAACATTTCTTAAAGCTCTGAAACCGCTCTTTCGAATGATCTAATAAAAAATATTGTAAATTTATAAATAAACAAATTACATATAAGTAATTAATCAAAAACACGATTTTTTAAATATTTTTATTTAGAAATCAAATTTTTTTCAAAGGTATAAATATCGCGTCAAAAATTATCGACCTAAAATTTAGTAACATATAAAATAAAAAAACAAAGTTGTGGATTAAACATGGCGTTTAAAGCTGACTTTTTAATAAATAATATACACCAAGTGCACATATTTTCAGAACTTCATCAGATTCATTTAAAACAGGTTACTCTGGGGTTTAGGGGGTCGCTGATTACAAATATAATAGTAGTTTTAAAAAAATTCATAATGGCGGGTCCAATGGCGGACTTTTTTTCGAAACTTCTTCGCATTCACTTGAAACTGGATACTCGGGGGTTTTTGGGGTCGCTGATTAGGAATATGATTGAAGCTTATAAAAATTCAAAATGGTGGAATCAATATGTCGGACACATTTTTCAAAATTTGTATCAGATTCACTTGAAATTGGTTACTTGGGGTTTTTCGGGGTCTCTGATTATGAATATTATAGTTGTTTTCAAACATTTAAAATGTCAGACTCAATATGATTGACATTTTTTTAAAATTTAATCGGTTTCCTTGGAAAGTGGATACTCGGGGGTTTTTGGGAATGCTGATCATGTGTTGCACGCAAACGTAAACGTAGATTTTAAAGTCTAATTACTTTTGAATTTTTACTGTTTTTTAAATTTGTTTTCTCAATACCGTTTTCTATTTTTGAATTCACATCCCTTGATTAAATTTAAAACATTCTTTGCAAAAGTATGGTTTGCTTATATTGCAATTTAAAATATTCTAATATCACAATCTGCAATGCAGATGCAATGCAGTTGATAAATAAGTCAAGAAAAACTTATTTATTTACAAAAAAATAGTTAGAAAAAAGGGAAATTGGTATTCCTAAAGGCAACAAATTATCAACAATGTAAAAAATTAAAAATTTATCTAATGACAGCTGTAATATTAAAACATTCTTACAGTGCAATTTGTGCAAATCATACTTATGCAAAAAATGTTTTAATTTTATTAATAAGGAGTAAATTTAAAAATAGAAAACTGTATTGAAAAAAAAATAAAAAAACAAAAAAAGTAAAAAATAAAATATCATAATTATAAGACTCTCTATAATCTACGTTTACCACTACACGGAGAGAGTTGATAACGTCATTATTAGTAGAGACGTTTTGATAGCTGAAGAACGTGTAAAACATGATCAGCATTTCCAAAAACCAGCAAGTATCCAGTTTCAAGTAAATCCGATACAATTTTGAAAAAATGTCAGCCATATTGAATCCGTTATTTTGAATTTTTGAAAAGTACTATCATATTTGAAATTCGCGACCTCAAAAACCCCCGAGTAACTAATTTTAAGTAAATCCGATGAAGTTTCGAAAACAAGTCCGCCATATTGGATCCGCCATTTTGAATTTTGGAAAACTACTATTATATTCGTAGTCAGCGACCCCAAAAACCCCCGAGTAACCAGTTTAAGGTGAATCCGAAGAAGTTTCGATAAAAGTCCGCCATATTGGATCCGCCATTTTGAATTTTTGAAAACTACTATTATATTGAGACAGAAAATTTTTTTAGGTTTAATAAAACGTGGAATATATTATTAACTTTCCTTCACCCGGGGCGGCCGGATTCAAAGCTGCCGGGGCTCTAGTTTGACGAATAAATATATATGAAGATACGCGGACGCCAGTTAATTTACTCAAATTAACAAAGATCAAGTAAAATTTAATACGAATGAGCATAAGATCACAGGGAAGGAAACGTCGGTGAATCCACAAAACAATAAAAAAATAAAACCAAGCGACTTCCAGAAAATCAGATTTATTCAAAAAGAGAACACTTATCATTTACTTTTGTCTGTCGAATATCGACTCTTTCGACGATCACAATATGTCCTTGCACACTTGTTTACATTTATACAAAAGATACGACGATCACATTCAACAACAATTGCCACAGTCAACGGTCTAACAAAGAGTAAGTCTCTCGCCTTTTTCGATTTTTGGCAATGCGGCCATCGATCAAAACCACCGCGCTAGGGTCGATTTTTGTTACATGGGCGAATAATTATTTTCACAACCCCTTTTCTTAAATTTTGGGATATTCGACAGATTGAAAAGGAACGTAACGTGAGAATTATTCTCCCGTCCGCTGCGCACTGGGCCTTACCGCACCACCCACTCCCACTACCCACTACGTCTGCGCGGTATCTCGCGAACACTTGGTCCCTCGCGGTTCTCTATACGATTTTTGAAATTTCTGGTTTATACAAAGTGTGTGGTGGTAGGTGGTAGTATAGAAAATATAAAGGAAAAAAGTGGGTGGGTGGGAGGGGGTGGTGAACTAAAAGTAATGTATTTTTACATAGGTAACTGGTGAAAGTGGGTGGTATTTGCATATTCCACGTCTAAAAGGGTGGATTTTGCATACAACTTAAAGAGGGAAGGAGAAAAGTGGGAGGTATATACATAAACTGAAAGAGGTAGGGAGAAAAAAATATATACAAATTAGACCCTCTGCAAGCAACGCCATCTAGCGGCAGAAATGATCAACAACATACCCTCGCGATCGGTATTGCAGATTTAGGGAGAAAAAATATATACAAACTAGACCCTCTGCAAGCAACGCCATCTAGCGGCAGAAATGATCAACAACATACCCTCGCGATCGGTATTGCGGATTTAGGGAGAAAAAAATATATACAAATTAAACCCTCTGCAAGCAACGCCATCTAGCGACAGGAACGATCAACAACTTACCCGATATGTCTGTATTACAGATTGCGTGTAAGTTACCGACTGTCGGTAAGTAGGAATATGCATTACCAATAAAATTATCCAGAACCGGCGTAGCTATACTACTTAAAATGTCATAGAAAAATTTCACGTGGAATTGACTATATGTATATGTGACGCGGTACGAAGAAAGGAACCTTAGAAGCAAAAAATTATAGGTTAGGTTTGCAATTTTTTAAATGAAAATACAAAAAAGGATCAACTGTCAATATGAATCATTAATGTTTAAGTTTAAACATTTGTTTTTGTAATAAATTACAACTAAAAAAATTAAAAAACACTGATTGTAATTTACAAAAAGTAAAAGAAAACTTTTAAGCACCAAAAAAGTAGTAATAACATAAACTTAAAGTGATTTGCTTCTAAGGTCCCTTTCTTTAGATCGCGTCACATATACATTATGTAACTTATTAATTTATTGCCATTCTTTGTTATGATTTTTGTTTAATTGAAAAACGCTTCGAGAGAATCCTAGTTTTTAGTGATAATTTCAGTATTGTTTAAATTTTCCATTGGTGTTCCTGGGATTTCCCAGAATTCGTCATTATTAATAGTATTTTTCTCGTTTTTTAGCATTCATTTTTTATTTCTTATTGATCTTGTGCATTTATTTTTTGTATGCCCTCTTAGAAAGCAAAATTCACAACAATTAATCCATTTATAAAGTTTAAGATTTAACATTTTAGGGTTTTCGTAATAGGATTCATTCTCTTGTTTTGAGAAGTAATAAGTATCGTTCAATAATTTTAATATTTGTCTGGCAGTAGTGTGTTCTCCATCTTTTATCTTTCTTTCATTTCTAGACCTGGCAACAAATATATTATCATGATTTGTGTCTTTAACGGTGCATTTAATATTATATCGTCTATTATTCGGATGTCCGGATACAGATTCTACTGTGTAATTCGGCTTCATTAAGTCATATTCTGCAGTAAATTCTTTCAAAATTCCTTTAGATAACTCAATCGAGTCAATGTCTTTCTTTGGAAATGTGTTTACATGGAAGATTTCTCAATTGAATGAAATTGTTTTGAGGATTGCTTCGGCCATCTATAAACATAAAAGTATGTTATTATTTTTATTCGTAATCTAATTATAATTTATCAACATGTTTTTGAAACCTTTGACCTTCATTCGTTATTAAAATTGCGGTATGCTTGTCTAAGAGATCCACAATTTCATATGGCCCGTGATAATATGACTCGAATTTGCTCTTTTTAACTTCTCTTAGGACAAATGCTTTATCTCCAATTTTTACTAAAAAAGGGTTTTGTCTTTTTGTCGTAGATTTGTTTGGATTTAAGCTTGGACTGTATAAGATTTTTCGCTGCCAAGTTTCTTATCTCTGTTAGCCTTGATATTAATTCAACTCAATAGGAACCGTAAGTTTCGAGTTTCTCTTCTGAAGGAAAGAAAGTCGGAATTCTGTCTATTTTTCCGAATACTAATTCGAAAGAAGTGAAATTTGTAGCTTCATGAACTGATGTATTATAAGCAAACATACAAAATGGTAGTAATTTGTCCCAATCGTCGTAGTTTTTCGAATATTGTTTTAGAAAATCTACGAGAACTATATGGCATCTTTCTAAACTGACATTTATTTGAGATCTATATCCTGAAGTTGTAACTTGTTGAACTCCAAAGATTTTCGACAATTTTCTCACGAGTTTATTTATGAAGCCTCCTCCTTTGTCAGTTAAAATTGACTTAGGAGCTCCATATTTGGAATATAATTCTGTAGGTATAGCATGTGCTATTGTTGTGGTTGAAACATCAGGGATTGCTACTGCAATACAATATTTTGATAAATGGTCTTGCATGGTAATTATGTGGCAATTACCATCAGGAGTCGTAGGAAGTTTTCCTACTGTATCCAAGGATACTTTATCAAAAGCATCTAATGGAGTGTCCGTAATTAGCATTGGTTCTCTGGTTTTTACTCAAACCAGTTTTTGTTCTTGACAAGTAGGACATTTTCTTATGAATTCAGTTACTTGATCCTTGAGACCAGTCTAAAAGAATTTCTCACGTATTCTTCGATAAGTTTTTGTTACTCCTTTATGTCCTCCAATCTTGCTGCTATGGTATTCTTTGATTATATCTTCCCGAAGTTCTTCTTTTGGAATTGTAGCTTGACCATAACATATAGTGACTTTTATGTCGCTATTTTGGAAAATTGTTTCTATCATGTGTAAAAATTCTCCTTTCATTAATTCGTCAGTTAGGTCATTCTTTCTGGAAATTCTAATTTCCTTTGAATTTTCTTTTTGAAGGATGATTTTTAAGTTTTGTAATGTATCGAGGACATCTTGTTTCAATAGTGGATCAAAGTAATTATGCTTTACTATGAAAGTATAGATTTTATATTGTCCTCGAGGGGTAATTAGTATTTGTCCTTTTTGAGGATTTTTTAATTTTATTTCTTGAGGATCAATTGCTCCAATGTCAATGAGTAATCTTCCAGTGAGGGTTACAAATTCACAATCTGCGGATAGAAAATGAGCGTAGTTGTTTCGATAGTAAGTTATGTTTTCCCTAAAACTGTTTATATTTTTTGTTAAGAAATCTTTTACATCATCTTTTAAATTTTGAATTTCTGGTGGAATACTAGCAATAGATGTTTCTAATTTTGGCCTGACCGTTTGGTTTTTTAGTGATTCGTTAGGTGATGATTGATTTTCTCTATCTTCATCTTCGGATTCAGAAGTTTCTTCTCTCATTACAGGATGTTTATTAGCTGTTGATATTGCAAGAGGTTGATTAAAGCTTAAAGGTGTTAATGACTTTCTTGTTTGGTCTGCAAAAGTTACATTCTTTCCTTTATATAATTCTTCTGTCATTTGCTTCTTTTTACTTACGTTATCGCTTTCTATGTTTTGAATTATGTCAGTTAATTCTTGTAATTCCTTGTGAGTACCTTTTAGAATTTCGTTTAGCTTTTCTGCAAAATCCGAATGACTCCTAGGTATATATTCGTTTGCGGCTTTGTGGACGTCGGAATCATCATCTCCAACCGATGCATTAAGCCACTCTCTTGCTGGTAATTCTTCCTCTGTCAACCAATCTTCATGTTGAGCCATTGATTCATCAAATAGGGCAATTGATTTTTCTAATTCCTTTGCTATTTCTTTTCTAGTTTTTGGAACATCTTGTTCTTCTTCAGATGAACTATCTTCGCTTCCACTTCTCGGAGGGCTTACTATTTTTACTACTCCTTTATTTTCTGTAGTTGGTTTGGCGATGATCTCGTACGGTTCAAAAGGTATGACAAGGGGTGCACTTTTTGGAGCATATGGATCATACAAGGGAGTAGGTATGACTAAACTAGGTAGAACGCTAGTGCTTTTCTTGCGTATAGGTGGTTTCTCACTTTCCTCTGAATTGGAACTTCAAGATGTATCTTTGATAATTTTGGTTTTTATAAGTCTTGGTTGGTTTTTATTTCGTTGAGAGACACGTTGTCCAATCGAGCTAGTTTCTAGCAATTTTGTATTCGTAGTATATTTCTTTGTAGGTTTTATGATGCTTTTAATTTTTGTTGGTTGTTTAAGAATTCCTTGTTTTTGAGTTGACGTGCTAGCAATTCCTGAACTTGTGGATGGAGCTGTAGGTTTAGAATTTTTAGATTGTCTGGTCTGTACAAGAATTCTTGCTTGTTTCTTCATATTCGGTTCTTCTATTACTGTTTCTATGGGATTCCTTGATAATGCGTCCGCATTATGATTTAGTTTTCCTGGTTTGTACTTAAACTCGTATTCGTAATCTCTTAGTTTTAATCTCCAACGAACTAGTCTTTGTCTGGGTTTTTTAATTGAGTCAATCCATTTTAGTGGTTCGCGGTCGCTAACTAATGTAAACTTTTTGCCGTAAATATATGGTCTAAAATGGTTAACTGTGTAAAGAACAGCTAGACATTCTTTTTCAGTTGTAGAGTAATTTTGTTCAGGTGCATTTAATACTCTTGATAAGTATGCTATAGGTAGGTCTATTCCATCCTTGTTTTGACTGAGAACGGCACCTATTGCAAAATCTGATGCATCTGTTGTTATTGTGAACATTTTAGAATAATCTGGATATTGTAATATTGGGCTATTGCATAACATCGATCGAAGTTCTTTAAAACTTTTATCTTCTTCTGGTCCCCACTTGAATTTGACGTTCTTTTTCAATAAGTTTGAAAGTGGTTTTGCTATTGTGGAGAAGTCTTTTATGAATCTTCGATAATAACCTGCGAGGCTTAGAAATTGTTTTACATTTCTGGGGGTTTTTGGTGTTGGAAATTGCTTTACTGCTTCTATCTTTTTAGGATTGGGTTTAACTCCATCGCCACTAATTATGTGTCCTAAATATGCTACTTCTCTGCACAGGAATTCGCATTTTTCAGGTTGCAATGTCAAATCAGCGCCTTTTAATCTTTGCAATAATCGTTTGACTTTTGTGCCATGTTCTTCTAAGGTTTCAGCATAAATCACTATGTCATCTAGATAAACAAATAGTTCTACACCTTGCAATCCGAGTAAAAATTGGTCCATTAATCTTTGAAATGTTGCTGGTGAATTTTTTAATCCCATCGGCATTCGTACGTATTCGTAATGTCCATGTACTGTTGAAAACGCTGCTTTCTGTCTGTCTTCAGGATCTAGTTCTATTTGATGAAATCCACTTGCTAAATCAAAAACTGAAAAATATTGTGCTTGTCCCAGGGAATCAATTACGCTACTAATATGAGGCAGTGGGTAAAAGTCACCTACTGTTTTGTCATTAAGTGCTCTAAAATCTATAACTATTCTCCATTTTTTCTTTCCCGTGGCATCAATTTTCTTGAGTATAATAAGTAAGGGTGAATTGTAAGGTGAAGCAGAAGGTTTCATTGCTCCTTCTGAATTCATTCGATCAATGACCTTGTCTATTTCTTCTTTTTGGTCAGGAGAGAATCTATAGGGTCTGGTATGAATTGGAATTTCATCTATAGTTATAATTTTGTTTTGTACCTTATTGGTTGGTTTTAAAGGTTCTCCTGTTAAGTGAAAACTTTCAGGAAACTCTCTTACTATATCCTTAACATGTTCTTGTTCTTCCTCGTTTAAGTGATCTAATCTTAGATTGTCAATAATAGCTGAAATGCGATCTATTGGTTCTTCATATTCTTCATCTGAGGAGTCCTCATCTATTTCTTCGCCTGGTAATGGATAATATTCGAAATGTATGAGTTCTTGGGGCGGAACATCTATTTCCACGTCTTCTGTTGTCGTATTTATCGCAAAAATGTGGCACAATCCATTGTTGTTGCTTACTATACCTTCTCCTATTATTAATCCTTCTTGTTAATTAATCTTAATTGTTAATTAATCTTGTTAATACTAATTGTTAATTCTCGTCTTTTATTTTCTTTGTTTTCCACTAAATTTTCCCTAAATTTTATTGATTCTATATCTTGACAGAATATGGGGCTTACTGGATTTGTATGTGTTACAATGCTATTATGCCAAAATGAAATTTCGGATTTTTCTTGTCTAAGATATTCTCGACCTAATATTCCATCAGAATGTAAAGGAAAGTCAGAAGAAACCACTTGAAATTTTATGGGTTTTTTATTTACATTAATCTCTACTGTTCCTAGTGTAGGTATTTTTATAGGGGCGATTCCTTTAAGTTATATAGCTTCGTTTATGGTAACATTTAATTGGGGTTGTAAGACATCTAGTTTTATTAAATTTACGTCAGCTCCAGTATCTACTAGTAATGATGCCTTCGAGTTCAAGAAATCTAGGGACTTTAGGATTATTACTGGGGAATCATTGCTGTGTTGAGCTTGCAGGATTGTTCTTGTTTTTGTAGTATCCTCACAGTTGCTTGACGCTCTTGCTTTTCCTGACTCGTCGTCGCGTCTGTCAGTCGAGCTGGATAGGAGTTTAAATGTTTCTCGTTAATTGGAGCTGGCGATTGAGCACGTGGGGGCGTCTTAGATCCTCAATATGAATTATTATGTCCGTCCATTTTTTGTGGTTGTGGATAAAACGGGTAAGGATGATAGGGTATTGTAGTGCAGCTTCTACAGCATCTTTCATGTTTCTTATATTGCGTGCTTCTATTAAACTTGCAATAGAATCGGGTAGGCCGTTAATGAATGCTTCTAAAGCGCAATCGTTTAAAGGTTCTAGCATGTTTTTCATTTTGTCTGCGCCATATGAGTTTACGAGGGCAGAAGTAGCTCCGGCTACCAAAAGAGTTAATCTATCATAAAATTCGCTTACACTTTCACCTCGGGTCATACGAATCGTGGATATCTCATGAAGATACCATACATAAGACTTTTTCGGAGCATATCTTTGTTTTAAATGTTGAATTAGATCGTCAAGAGTATCAAAGGTTTTACCATATGTGCTGTCGCGTGCGACACCTTTTAATTTGGATAACACAAGTTTAATATATTGTCTTTCACAATTAATGGGAATAGAAGCTTCCCCGTTAGTTATATCTTCAATAAATTCTCTTAAAGGCATGTTTTTACTATCATAAAAAGGAATATGCATAGTTCCTTGTTGAAGTGCAAAACATTCCGCCATGGTAGTAATCATGGGGTCATTATTGGTATATTCGTTATCGTCAGTCATTTTGCTGATTTGATTGCCTATTTTCATATAAATCTAACTAATTTATTATCTAAATTTCGTTAATAATGTCAAAATTGAAGGGTAACCCTAAAACGCCGGTTATGTCCGTAAAACCAGTATAATTAATAGAGTGGAATTCTAATACCGTGTGATTAACACAAACCTGAGCTTGCCCTAAGGTTTCTATTGTACCTTCTCTGAGAGAGAGAGAGAGAGTTTTAGTGAAGTCAATTCCAAAGAAAGAGTTTAATTCTTTGCTTTTTATTAAATTTATAGGTAATGAATAATCGATAATAAATTTTGCTTCAAATTCCTTAAACAATGTTGATTTTAATAAGATAAGTGGGTATAAATTATTGTATCTTTCTATGAAATAAAAATATGAACTCATAAGGGGTTTGCTTGTGGAGACCGCTTAAAGGCTTAAGCCTATTAAATGCAGTTGTTTCCGCGGTATGGGCGTCCGACTTGACTCGACTAGAACTACTGCGGGATGTATCCGTTTGTACCAAAATGGATTTCACGAATGACTATTACGTCGAATCCATAACCTCAGAATCTGTATTGTTAGAAATTTATTTTTATCGAATTTTAAATGTAATTAAATTTTAGTTTCTGGAATTAACATTTTACCGAAAATGAATATGAGAGAATAATTTATGATCGAATCGACATGTGCTGTAATTATAAATTATCATAATTTCTGTTTGTCTGAATTTTAACATAACCTAATTTTAAATGTTAGAATTCCTAAAGTTTGTAAGGAAGATAGAACCGAAATTTAATGTAGAGTAAAAGCATTTTCATAGAATTAGTTTTGGTCGAATATTAAAACGTCGAATTCTCAAATGCTCGAATGCTCAAAACGTCGAATTATCAAATCGTCGAATGTTCAAAACGTCGAATTATCAAATCGTCGAATGTTCAAAACGTCGAATTATCAACTGGTCGAATGCTAAAACATCGAATTCTCATTTCGTCGAATGCTAAAACATCGAATTATCAACTGGTCGAATGCTTAAAACTTCGAATCGGCAAAAAGTCGAAAAATTTACTTGATTTAAGTAAAAATTAACTTAAACCAAGCAAATTTTTACTTAAATCAAGTAAATTTTTCGACTTTTTGCCGATTCGAAGTTTTAAGCATTCGACCAGTTGATAATTCGACGTTTTAGCATTCGACGAAATGAGAATTCGATGTTTTAGCATTCGACCAGTTGATAATTCGACGTTTTGAACATTCGACGATTTGATAATTCGACGTTTTGAGCATTCGAGCATTTGAGAATTCGACATTTTAATATTCGACCAAAACTAATTCTATGAAAATACCTTTACTCTATATTAAATTTCGGTTCCATCTTCCTTACAAACTTTAGGAATTCTAACATTTAAAATTAGGTTATGTTAAAATTCAGACAAACAGAAATTGTGATAATTTATAATTACAGCACATGTCGATTCGATCATAAATTATTCTCTCATATTCATTTTCGGTAAAATGTTAATTCCAGAAAATAAAATTTCCTTACATTTAAAATTCGATAAAAATAAATTTCTAACAATACAGATTCTGAGGTTATGGATTCGACGTAATAGTCATTCGTGAAATCCATTTTGGTACAAACGGATACATCCCACTACTGCGAGTGAACCGCCCGCGAAGTCAGTGAGTAGTTATGGTCAATCGTATGATTTTTCGCGCTATATTTGAATTTAAATTTATTAATATTTTTATGAAATTCTCGTTTAATATGAATTACTTCGATTTATTATTAATTATACTCAACGCTGTTGGACTTTTGGCTATTGACTTAAGACCACTTTTGAATCTATTTATTGTTACGTTTTCATCCCAGTTTCCGTCCTGAGTAGTTGTTTTGTTGACAAAATAATTAAATTGACAAAATTGATCAAAACTGTCGGCTCCTAAAATTGCAATAATATTATAATTGGCTTGATATTCAACTACTCCAAATTTTAACTGTACTGTTTCACTTAATTCTCCTAACGAATAGAAATCGCTTGTTATATGAACAGGTAAAATTACTTCGCCAAAAGTTTTAACTTCTCCGTTAAAAAGTGAATGTATTTTACTTTTATTAATATTAACAAAAGGTTGTAATTCGAAATGTTTTATTAAGGTAATAGTGTTACATCCCGAGCGGAAAGCGAGGTTATTTAGATTTTTAATTATTATTTAATTTATTTCGGAGGAATGGTAGGCTGATTAATTCAAGTTGGTAAAGCTTGACCATTTATTTTTATGTGGGTACGTTCTCTTCTATCGATCCTACGGGGGTCGTCTTGCAATTATTTCAAATATAATTGTTGTATAATTACCTTTTCTTAATAATTTAGTAATTTTAATGATTTTGAATTAAGTAAATGAATGAATTAAAATTTTTCTGGTAAAATTATTTATGATCTTTGATTACAAGAAAGAATGAAATGTATAAATTTAGAATGTATTTATGGTGTAAAATTACAATTTGTTTAAAATGGTACTTACAATTACCTCTGTTTTGAGGGCAGATACAATGATGAATTTTTGACAAGAAATATATTTCCTATAGTCGTTGACACTGCGAGGTTTTACAACTCTTGAAAAAGAATGGTTGAGACTTTGTCACAGTTTTTAGTTCTTATTCTCCGAAAGCACACACGTCACGTTTGCAAATCGTATCTCGAGAATAGACTAGACTACGACGGAAAATCTATTAATATTTTGTTAATGCCGACTCACAAGTCTGGCGATAATGAATACTTGTTCAATATTTTAGAACAACGAGTAAACTTTATACTGTTTGAAAATGCAAGATTTACGGCCAAAATTATGATTACCGAAGGGTCAAGCTTAAAGATGAAGCTGTCACGACGCGAACGTAACGATGACTTTGTATCGAAAGAAACTGACGAACGACAATGGATTTGCATGGGTTTTTATAGTAGCAAATCTTCCCTAGTGGGAGACAAAAGATCAAAGATCATCCCCATCTCTAAGCTTGACTCCTAGGTCATCCCAAGAATTGAGTCACTTCTTGGAGCTTTGTGACCACCTGCAACACATATAGTATATCGCGAGTATCACTATTCCATGAGATAGTAAACTTTCTCAGGAAGAAAACTAAGCTCGTGCCCTCGCAACATACTAATATGAGTCAAGTCCACTCATATATGTGTATAATATGGTTTACAATTTATGTTGGTGTGCATCTAAATATCGAATCTCATAGCTTTAGTTCTATGAAAAGTAAGATAATTACATTGTATTTTGTCAACTATGAGGATCGATATACAGATCAACTATTTCAAAAGTAACATTCCATACTCTATGCAGCTGCAAAATAATTCTTAGAAAATAATGCATAGAGAATAGAAGGATACATATTGTAAGAATCATATAATATTAATTTTGAAACAAGAGTATTGCGTGAGAAATAATTAGTTACTTAGATATTATTTCTTATTTAATGACCTTTTGTTCTATCATAAAATTATATTTATTTAAAGGTTTATTTTAATTTTGATGAATTATTAAAAGAAATAATATCGTTTCTCCAATAATTTTCTTATTAATTTAATATCTATTGTCTTTCGTTTGTTATACTTATTTCAAATGCAGTATCTCTATTATTGACATTCTAGTTGTGCGATAATCAACAATGATTCATTGCTAATGTCTTCAATTTCAAAAAGAGAATTTTGTTACTGGAATGTAACAGTCCTCCCTCCTTAAATTTGTTCATCGTCCCAATTGAACACTATAATTTTTGAATATTTGCAAACGTGCACATTTTGACAATTTTAAACCCATTCGTTCATTCCATTCATTGATATAATATAAAACATTATTGTAAGTTATGACATTCAGAATTAGGAAGCCAATGCGTTTTCAATAGTAAACATATATCTATATGTGGGACGTGTAGTGTAATTAGAGTAAGTGTTATCAGTGATACCTTTAGAGCAATGACTTCTATCATCGTAAGTATGATCTTAACTTCTTTGTCATATAGTCCTTGATGCTATGAATCAGTATACCCCTTTTCTCCCTTTGTCTTTATCATAATTCAATTTGTCATTAGTATTTATTCATTCACCATGGAGAGCAGACCATCTTCAGCAGAAACTGTGAATTTTGAAAATTTTATTGCAGGTAATTTAAATATAACATATATACATATATGTGTGTAATTACAAAATTTTATTTTCCTTCAAAATAAATTTTTCTTTATTGTTTCTTTTGTAGGGCGGGTTCCTCCGATATGCCCTGTTTATCAAAGGGACTTCTTGGTCAGAATCATGGTTCTGTCAACTGTGTTGCATCATAATATACAGGTGTGGCAAGAAATAGATGATGCAGCTTGAGAAAACCCTTTGTTTTTACGTCGTTGTAGTAGAAGGAACCGTACAGGCAACGAAAATTCAGGTCCACTTGTAAATTTGGAAGAATTTAGAGTCTTGCGAACGGAAACCTTAGAGACTTCGACGGGGCTTGCAGAGTTGATGATCTCCATGACGTATTTTAGTTGTGAAGTATTTTGCAAATTTCTTAAGTTTTTTTTTATAATTATAACTTGATTGTTATTCTTATGTTGTTTCAGAAATCCTTCCCGTCCTCCCAGGTGCTGGTGTGGAGGTTGCAGTAATGAGGAGTCAGCTACGGAAACTCCAGTACCAATGGTGGTGGGGGGGGTGGCTTCTTCCCAATTTTCTGAAGACATGGAGTCTGAGATAGAAGTCAAGGACGAAATCTTAGACGTAGAAATGCCATATTTTGAGGAAGTGTGGATTGATGACATCCCCAATACTTTTGAAGGACCTTGTTTGGAGGAAAATGACCCTCTCCAGTTGGACTGAATTGTGTAGTGTGCCAGTGTTGTGTTTAATTTAGACTGAATTGAGTATTATTAATTGTGTAGTGTATTTTATGTAAATATCGTGTAAGTGTCAATGTTTGTAAGTACTTTGTTAAATAGATTTATATATTTTTCTCAAAAACGCAGTACCTCTCTCTATTTGGATGTCTCAAATTTTAAAACATTTCCTTTCTCTTATTCTTTTTAATTTTTCTTTCTTTTGTCAAAGACTTTCTTTTGTTTTTATATAAATACATATGTATATAGATAGATACATATATAATCATGTTTAAGTATAAAAAATATTATTTTTTGTTTTATATATAGAGTGATCATTTTATCATATACTTTCATTTATTTATTTTATGTTTTACTACTTAAAATTCTTCTTTAACTTCTTTTGTAATTGAGAAAATGATCAAACATTATTTCCTATAAAAACAATAAAATAAGATTTTCGCATAATGAAATATATATACATATATCGCTTTATCCCTTATCGCCTTGTATCGATGTTAGAGTGTTGCGATGGTTCTTTCTTCTTCTTTTGCTATGCGTTCTGTCGCGTAACAGATGCTGGTCGTTGATGACGCATTGGAAGACTAGTGCTTGTATTATTCAATTTTATGTATATATATAAATTTGTTTTTGATGAATTGTTGATATTAGAATTTTTATTTGGATTTTGAAATTTTGTGTCGTCCTCCCTCCTTAAAATTTTACATCGTCCTCGATGTAATCAAGAAAATGGTATATTTATTTGACTTTGATTGGAATTTCGATGCCTTTGACGTCTCATATAAATGGCCTTGGAGAAATTATATACATATCGCAATATGATAAGTGCAGCAATAACAAGCATGATACGGAAGACAGTTAAGATATTGTCCTTGATCTTGATGAACCAGTCAGGGATGAATATGTCCATCTGCGAAATAACTGAATTTTAATATTTTTATTTATTTAAGCTGGTAGAAAGAGGAAGGGAAAAATGTTTACAAAATTTAATATTTAATTTAAAAGAAAAAATTTTTTTTAATCCTTTCGTCTTTCTATCATATGTAATGGAAAAATTATTTATTTATTTTATTTATTTGTAATATATATATATATATATATATATATATATATATATATATATATATATATATATATATAGTTCAATAAAACATCTCATATAGTTGGGTTGTTTTATTGACATTAATGTAGTTGATAGTGTTTTCTTGTTTGATTATATGTTTTTGTTAATATCTATATGCTGGTTGTGGATAGATATATATAGAATTTATTTTTAAAATATGAATGATTAAGATTATCTTATTGCTTATGTGCAAAAGTTATAGTATGCACATGCAATTATATAATAAAATGTGACAAAAAAATTTATTTTATTTTAGTAATTATTGAATAATGTGTAATAATATAATTGAACTGGTAAAATAATTCTTATTATTTATTAACTATAATTAGACTAATATATTGATTAACATAATATAAAGTAATGAAATATTATTTAAAAGTGATTATTTTAGTTCCTTGTATATAAAGATATGAAACTGTTTTAAATTAAAAATAAATGTATTCTTTTATTTAGTATTTAATTATTATTATTATTATTATTATTATTATTATTATTATTATTATTATTATTAGAATTGTATTTTGGATTAATACATTTCTAACAATTAAAAGATTATATATGCTTAAAATGTATTTATTAATTTTTTTTGTTGTAAAAGTGCTTGAATGCTAAATTAGATATATGTAATTGTAAAAGTATTATTAATTTAAATATTTTATTTAAGCACTTAAAATCATAAAAAATGTTTATTTTTAAATGTTTTTATTTGCTTTTAATAATATGTTTTAGTGTTTAATTGTAAATTAATCTTTTAATAACTCTGACACCATAGTGTATGTAATATGATACTTTATTGTAACATTCATTTTCTTTATGTGATAATACTTGTAAAGGATAGTTACTGCGACATTTTCCCTTTTTCATAAGCTGTATATTTGTAGCATTTTCTTAATTCTAGTTTATTAATGTATAATGTTTTTTATATATGAATTATGCTTTTAGGCGGAAACAAAATAATTTGATTATAACTAGTACTGGCATTATAAAAGTGTGACGAATATCTTAATATTAGTAATAAAAACTTCACGCCTATATGTTTGATTAATTATATTGATTATTATAATTATTTATATAAGAATTAGGTCTGAGAAAATATTAAGTCACAATTAAAAATAATAATAGTTATGTAGCTGTGATAATAGTTAGTATAATTGTAATGCGAATATTATATTTTTCTTTATATGTTAAAGTATGTAGTTATATATAAAATTTATATTTACTTATTTTTTAATGTTAAAATGGTTAACGATTAGATATAAGTAGAATATGCAGAATTGTATATTTAAAAATGTCTTTATTTATAATTATATCAATAACTTTGTGTATTCTAGTTATTGGTATAATTATTGTATTTATTAGATTAAGGGTAGTGGGTATTTTCTTCATTTGGTCATGCACACTTCTTTAGACTGGTGAAAACTTAGGTTTTTCAAAGTTAATGTTATTTTCGCAAGGCAACGCATCGTAATTAAAATAGTATTTTCCTTAACTAAACATTGTCTGAATGAATAGAGTGAATAAAATATAAAGTTAAATCTAGTTTAATGTATAAGCAGCAACGAACAAAGTAAAATTTGTGTAAATGATTAAATAGTTTTTTCCTATATTTAGTTTATTATGCATTTTATCAAAATGTGATTACTTCAATGGTAATCATAATTGCAACTATCAAGCTTGATTATTTGATTAAGCACTCTAAAAGCGAAATTGTATATGTGTATTATACATATATATATTTTGTCATGAATAAATGCATATAGGATGTTCGAATGTTCGAATGTTCGAATACTGTCTCGCGACTCGACACGCCTTTACGCTTGATAGAAAGTTTGTAGGTGCTCAGAGGTAGTGGTGAAACGCCGGGGTGACTAGCGGGGTTGAGGAAGCGGGAGACGGTAGTATAGAGATGGACGTTGCGTATAGATGACTGAGGAGTGAGAGAAATGTCTGGCGAACGTGAGGAAGCAGTGAACAGGCGAGGAATCGTACAGAGCGTATATCCATATAGAGTCTCATATATATAGATATACAGATTGAGCACTTCACTAGCTAAGCCATATAGCGAGTACTTATATATAGATATACTTCTCAATAAGCATTATAGAATCCACAACACAGCTCTCCAACATTCAAACTATTAATTATAATTTATATATATATATATATATATATATATATATATTGTTAGTAATTCATAAAATATATTTTTTTATTAGTAATTTCAAGAATATTTACACCTTCGAGTAATTTTAATTTTACTCAAACAATCAATATATATATATATATATATATATATATATTTTAATGATTTCTTATTTACCTGTTTGGTGTTGATCTTAAATGCGAAAATTTTTTGTTTCCTACCGCTCCTTGACAATTATACATAATGTGTCCTCTGGAATAGCATAATTGACAAGCATTTTCCCATTTGTATAATTTTAATCTTAACATCTTTGAAGGACAATCCAAACAGTAAACATAACTTTTTTCTGGATTATCATCCAGAAAAAAGTTATGTTTACTGTTTAGTTCTTTCAATAGTTCTTTCAATAGTTCTTTCAATCTTTTCAATAGTTCTTTCCTCCTCACTAAAATAATATATACCTTGCATCTTGGTTAAAATTTTTTTAGCTGCAGAATGCATAGATTGTTTTTTTGTAGTTGCTCCATCTCCGATTTCCACAAATCTATTTCCATTTATTTTATCTTCTACAATACATTTTATATAAAACATTTTATTATTTTTAGATCCATTTTCCTCACGTTCCAAAGTGAAGATTGGTGGAGAAAAATTATACTCAATTGACAATTCGGAAAGTTGAGCCTTAGGAAATTCATATTCCTCTATTCTTCCCTTGGGAAGAATAGAAGATGGGGAAATTTCTCCTTGCAATGGTTTTGTTTGAATGTATTCCATTTTCCTAGACAAATAATGCATATTAGTTTCATTTATAAATAAGCAAGTTTTAATTTGTCCATGTGTTTTTGAAAAAGTTTCCCTTCTGTATTTTCAAAAAGAACGTTATGTTTATCTAAAATTTTATTAATCTTATAAGGTCCGTGATAATGGCTATCTAACTTTTTATGTAATTTAACCTCCTTTTGAACATAGACCATATCTTCCACTTTCCCTAAAAATGGTTTAACCTTTTTGTCATAATTTAATTTTGAATTTTGCTGGTGCTTTATTAAATTTTCTGCAGCTAATTCTTTTAATTCATTTAATCTATTAATAAGTTCTTGCAAATATGATCCATATGTCTCTAGATTTTCGTTAATAGGGTAGGATATAGGGGTACGAGCTGGTTTTCCATATATTAACTCAAAAGGGGTAAAATCTGTTGACTGGTGTATAGACGTATTATAACTGAACATGGCAAAAGGTAATAATCTATCCCAATCGTCAAAATTTTCAGCATATGATCTTACAAAATCCATTAAAACTGCGTGACTTCTTTCTAATGCTCCATTTGACTGAGGTCTATATCCTGACGTAGTCACTTGTTTAATTCCAAATATTTTTGAAAGCTTTGAAATAATATACTTGTAAATGCAGTTCCTCGATCTGATAAAATTATTTTCGGTGAACCAAATTGACAAAACAAATTTGTAGCTAATGCATGTGTATTTGTAGTTGCTGTAATATCTGGTATAGGTACAGCAATACAATATTTAGATAAATTGTCTTGCATAGTAAGAATGGGCTTATTGCCATCTGGAGTAGTAGGCAATTTTCCAACAGTATCTATTGATATTTTATCAAAAGCATCGAGAGCGGTGTCAGTGATTATCATAGGCTCATGTGTTTTTGCTCTTACCAATTTTTGTTCTTGACATGTAGTGCATTTTCTTACAAATTCTGTAATTTGATCTTTCATACTTGGCCAATAATATTTTTCTCGAATTCGTCTATAAGTTTTATTCATACCTTTGTGACCTCCAAATTTACTAGAATGGTTTTCTATTATAATTTGTTTTTTTAGTTCTTCTTTTGGAATTAGTACATTTCCATAACAGACGATTACATTAATTTCATGAGGTGGAAATACTTTTGACAATATGTTTAAAAATTGCTCTTTTGGTCATTCATCCGTTAAATCACCACAAAGTGAAATTCTAAAATAATTTACTTTATCATAATTCAAAACTTGTAATAAATTTTGAAAACATCTTTCTAGATTTTCCTTACGTATTTCATCAAAATATTTTTCTTGTATTATTAAGGTATATATTTTATATTTTCCTCGAGGTGTAATTATTACTTGTCCTATTGTAGGATTTTTATTTTTAATCTCTTGAGGATCTAACATTCCAGTTTCTATTAAAAGTCTACTAATAGGAGTGTTAAACTCACAATCGGCGGCTAAAAAATGAACATAGTTACTTTTCACATATGTCAAATTTTCTCTACTACTATTTAATTTATTTCGTTGTTCAGTAATATAGAGTGGTAAAGTTGAAATTTCCATCTCAGGATGTTCAGTAATTTCAGTTTTCGTTGAGTCAGTGATTGTACTTGGTGTTGGATCAAATTTCACTTTTCGAGGTAATTCTTTGCTTCTTTCAGTATGTGGTGTTAAAACTGCTCTAGGTTCAATATGAGTAGAGGGAATAGTCTCGGAAAGGAAGGATTGGATTTCTAAATTTGGATTAAAAACTACGCTTTTTCGTTTTTGGCATTTTTATCTGCTTTGAATCATTATCGCTATCTGAATCTTCTTGATACTTTTCTTTGGAATCATGTTGTTCTTCTAGTTTTTGTTGAGTCTAATTTATAACTTTTTCAACTCGTTGATCAAATTCTTTATCATCATCAATACTTAGTTCTTCCATTGCATTCAAAATAAAACTGTCTTCTTCTCCTTCTGATACACCTGTGACATCTGGTATTATTTTTTCAGTTGTTTCAAAATATTCATTTTGCGGTTTTGTTTTTTGAGATTGTATATAGTCATCGAATTTTGAAAAGGACTCTTGTAATTGTTCTTTTGTTGTGGCTGAAATTCTATCTCCAACAGATGATTGAACTTCTTCTCTTTCTTCTTCTGTACTGCTTTCATCGCTGTCAGACATAGGAGGGTTAATTGTTACTACATGTTCTATTTCTTCCACTGGATCAAAAAATAAATTTTCATTTGCAGAAGACTTAATAGGAGCACTTTTAGATATGGGATCATCAATAATTGTTACCTTAGGAATATCTAAACTAGGTAAAACGCTTTTTCTTCTTCTTAATATAGGTGGTGCTTCTTGATCGGTATCTATGTCCTGGCTTATATTTAAAGAGATAGTCGTAGTCACGCAATTTTAACCTCCATCGTATTAATCGCTGGCCTGGTTCTTTGACTGAATTAATCCATCGTAAAGGCTCGTGGGCACTTATTAATGTGAATTTTTGTCCATATAAAAAGGTTCTAAAATGTCTAATAGCATGTAATACTGCGAGGCATTCCTTTTCTGTTGTTGAATAATTTTCTTCTGCAGGCGTCATGACTTATGAATAATACGCTACTGGTAATTCTACTCCATCTTTTTCTTGACTTAAAACAGCTCCTATTGCATAATCTGAAGCATCAGTAGTAAGTGAAAATGGTTTATTAAATTCAGGATATTGCAAAATGGGACTGGCACACAATGCTGCTCTTAAATCCTTAAAACTTTCTTCTTCTTTTTCTCCCCATGTAAATGTAATTCCTTTCTTTAAAAGATTTGTTAAGGATTTTGCACGTCCAGAGAAATTTTTAATAAATCTACGATAGTAACCTGCAAGTCCTAGAAACTGTTTTATGTTTCGAGGTGTTTTCGGTGTTGGAAAACAACTAACCGCTTCTATCTTTTTTGGATCTGGTTTTACACCTTCGCTACTAATTATATGGCCCAAATACTGTACTCCTTTGAAAAGGAATTCACACTTTTTCGGTTGTAAGGAAAGATTAGCACTTCTGAATTTGAAAAATAGTCTCTTTAATTTTTTTCCATGATTTTCTAAATCGGTTGCAAATACTACGATGTCGTCAAGGTAGACAAATACTTCCATTCCTTGAAGTCCTAATAGTGTTTGGTCCATTAGTCTTTGAAAGGTTGCAGGAGAATTTTTTAATCCCATAGGCATCCTTACATATTCATAATGACCGTTCAAAGTTGAAAAGGCTGTTTTTACAGAATCTTTTGGAGATAATTCTATTTGATGAAAACCACAAGCGAAATCAAATATAGAAAAATAAGAAGCCCCTCCGAGATTTTGAAGAATTTCTGAAATACAGGGAAGAGGATAAGCATCACCTACTGTTTTCTCATTTAACCTTCGCGCTACCAATACTTTTTGTACACGCGGACTACCGGACGGCCACCCGGGGTGGCCAAACGCTTTTTTACTATTATGTTCTCAAAACGATTAAAATTCATCAAAAGTTTTGAATATAATTATGTATTAATACAAATACTGTATCTTAATAATGTTTTATGACATTTATGACACAAAACATTTGTTTTATTATTAAAAAATTATTTAAACAAATTATTGTTATTATTTACCAACTTTTTACAGAATACACCTAGAAAGTTGCAGATTTTTCCTAATTTTGCATTTTACTAAATCTTATATGACTACAGATAAAAAATAAAAGTTGAATAAAAATTAAACTATTTTTTAAACAATTTTTAAACAAATTATTGTTGTTATTTAGGGATCTTCCATAAACCACGTGGCCCATTTAGGGGGAGGGGGGTGTCAGCAAAATGCTACTCTTGACCACGAGAGGGGGGGGGTTCCTCTTCATGACACGTGGCTTTATTTTACATCTCTTTTCGAATTTACGCGGGCTATGTCGAACGCAAACTAAACGACGGAACGAACGGAACTCCGAAGAATCGCGCTCATGCGCATTGTTGCAAATTGTGGATGTTCTTCCCTCGCCTCACTTACTTGTTATAACCTGTGTTTTTTTACATATGACAAGTTTTATAAACCGGTGTACTTGGCATGTGAACAAATAAAAGTGAATGTTTTAAAATAAAAGTTACAGATAAAAATGTCACTTTATAATAAACTTTTTGAAGCATATGGGTGATTTTCAAATAACTGTGATTTTTTTAAATAAGACATTTTACTGCTAAAATAGTGAACCAAATTTGACATTCATTACATATTCCAGTACATTTTTGTTATTGAAGTATATGTTTAAATGGAAACTACAAGATTTTTAAATATTTTTAAAGTTACGATGGAAAACGCAAAGAAAATGCAAAAGTTACATACCACGGACCTGACATTTTTCCACGGTCCTGACATGTATGTCATAGTTAAAACACGTAAAGAAATAAAAATTCAAATAAATATTTTCTTTTTAATGTTCGCACTTCAAAATAATACCAGTAGAAGTCAATTAAACATAAAATTGAGTAATAAAATGACGATGACGTTAACATGTGTTGGTAGAAAGTAATTAACAATTTAAAACATGAAAAAAGTGCTCGTGTACGTAGAAAATCATTGTAATAAAAATATTTTTATATGTAAAACATCTGGTTAGATTTGGCCTACAAAGTACTTAAAAGATAGTTTTAATATTTGCTTACGTGAAAATTTCAAAACAAAATTTTAAAAAAACGTATGCCACCGACCTGACAATTTAACCCCATTTTCTTAATTTTAACTATGATAATGTTAATGTTAACAAACTGAATATTAAGTATCTTTAAGAAGAGACTTCTATTAAGTGATTTATGAAGTGAGTGTCAAAAAATAATAATTTTATTAGTCATTTATCTATGGGGACATACAAATATGACAGTTATTTGAAAATCACCCATATAAGAAGTGCTATTCTGGCGAATTTTCTAAATTGAAAATACAGAACGATGTCAATGAAATTTGGAAATCGTTTAAACAAGATAAAAAAACATTAGACGATAATGTAAATAAAAAAATAACAGAATTGCTTCAAAACAAAACAAAAAAAGATGCATCTCGTTTAAGTTTTTTTACTCAGCAGGTACGTATTTATTTGTTATCTTAGAAATAAAAAAATTGAATATGTGGATTTTTATCGTTTTTACAGTTTAAGTAATGTTAAAGAATAAATTTTTGTATTTGTATTATAATATTTCTTTTATTTTAAAATGGTTTTTTTTCTTGAAAATGTTATGCGAATTGGTGCTCTTTGTACGACTAAATCTTATTTAAGAACAAAAAAATTGTGTTTCCTTTTTCTGATTTTAATAAAATAGAGAGGAATATAAGTCAAAATTTAAAGATTTATTTATAAGAATGATAAATGTTTGACGCAAAATCGCAATTTAACGAACTTTTCTTCTAGAAACCAACAAGAAATATTAGCACCCCATCTACTTCTCGTGATATAGCAAAAAACATTGATAATGATTCTCGTAACAGTGACGAAACACCAGTTTCAATAGAACTTGACAGTCCTATAAGAGGTATTAATATGGAAATTAAATTTATTATTTAATTAAAAATCTGCAATAACCTGAACACTTTTTTTGTTTAGAAAATAAACGTAGAAAAATCGACAAAATTGTGACAAGCAGTGATGAAGCGACTGATGAAGAATCCACAGAAACCAGTACTGACGAAACACAAAAATTTAATACTCCTGCTCAAGATACCCTGAAGATACAAATAAGCTTCATAGAAAAAAAACTCATTGCATTAGTTGAGGAACGTGATTCAGGTCTTGCTGGGCCTGAAATTCAGAAAGAAATTAATAAAATGAGAAAAGATCTTGAAGAAAAGAAAAAGTCATTAGTTGCAAAAAAGGCCAAAGCCGAACGTGAAAAGAAATACAGACTGAAAAAAAAGGAAACGTTAAATGTGCTGAGAAAAGAGAATCCGGATGTGACAAAAGACTTGCATGTAAGATGGAGTATTGATTGTGAGTAATTCTCATAATTACAATTTAATTGTTTGTATTTATAGTACAGTAATTCTTCTTTGATTTTATTCTATACTTAAAAAATATTTTTTCCAGAAAATGCACAAATAGAAAAGTCGATTTTTAAAAATTCTGACAGCGAATACATTTTTAATTCATTTATTTTGAAAGAAAATTCTACTTAATCATTAGATTCGAGAAACTTCTGGTAGGCCGCGTGTGGAAGATGACCAGTCGGAATTGCTAAAAGCAATAATTGATATTGCAATGTTTGGTGGAGCAGCGGATAGTCGACGACGGACGGAACTAGTGCGTAGCTGCAAAACTTTGCAGGATCTACACACTGAGCTTCAAGCCCAAGGCTTTAAGATTTCTCAAAGTGGAGTATACCTTCGACTTCTACCACGAAACTGTGCCACAATTGAAGGCAAAAAACATATAAAGATAGTACCGGTAAAACTCTGTCGACCACAAACAAAGTTAAGAAAAGACCATTGCGATGGAAAATTTTGTGCTGCGTCGATAAAGTAATTGAATTACATTTTTTATATTTGATGTTTATATTGATATTTCTTTTTTCAAAGGTGTTCTTTTTAATTCAATTATTTCCATTTTCACAGATCTTTAGAACAAGTCGTCGCGATAGTAGGCCCTCATCAGGTAGCTCTCATCTCACAGGATGATAAAAGCAGAGTCCCTCTTGGTCTCACTGCTGCCAAACACCAAGCACCAATATTGATGCACCTGGAGTATAGAGTCACATTGCCAGACCATGACTGGGTGGTAGCACCAAGGCATAAACTTATTCCGAGCGTTTATGCTGGAATTATTATTGAAAATAATAAAATCGGCGACGCTAAATCAGTCAGTTATTCTGGACCCACGTACATTGCTATTCGCAGCGGAAAACACTGTTCCAGCACTGCTGCAACACATGCTTTGGATTTCGAAAGACTCTTACATTTAGAGTCATTCAAAACTATATATTATGGTGAAAAAAATTGATATAATATACTGAAAAATTTTTTTCCAAATTAAACTTCATATTTTCGAGTTAATCTTATTTTATCTTTGCTATACAATCAAACATATTTAAGTTTAATTCAAACTTATTTTTTTGTTTGATTTAATATGTTCAATTTAAAAATATATTTTGTTTGTTTCAAATTTATTTTATTTTTTTCTATTTATATGTACACTTCTTAAACATATTTTTTATTTAATTGAAATATATTATTATAAATTGTGTTCAATTAAATTAAATCATAAAATTTATCTTTAACTTTAAAATGAAAAAATATTTTTCTCAGTACATTTTCAATATTAATTTTCATAGGTGAACATAACAATAGCGAAAAAATAAAACCAGTAGTCGTAATTATGTCAGATGGTGGGTCGGATGAAAATCCACGCTATGAAAAAGTAATTTCTCAATCTATAAACCATTTTAAAAAGTACGACTTAGATGGAATGTTTATTATCACAAATGCTCCAGGCCGAAGTGCCTATAACCGCGTCGAGAGGCGTATGGCTCCCTTAAGTCGTGAATTATCCGGCCTGATACTGCCTCATGATCATTTTGGCTCTCACCTCAGCAACGACGCTAAAACAATTGATGTGGAGCTAGAATTAAAAAACTTTGAATTTGCTGGAAATACACTTGCTGAGATGTGGAGCAGTATGGTTATAGATCAACATCCAGTCACTGCAGAATATATTAGTCCGCAGTGTATTACTCCAGTACCAGAACTTGTATCGCCTGAATGGTACAATACGCATGTTCAAGAAAGCCAATATTTCCTCCAGGTATGAGATACCAGCATCAGTCATCTTTGTTATAATTTTCGAAACCATTTGATTTTTATGTTTTTTCATTGTAGATTGTAAAGTGTATTGATAGAGATTGTTGTGGAGAGTGGAGGTGTAATTTAAAAGATATTCTTCCCCTCAGTAATGGTTTTTTCCCACCACCATTCCCGTTACGCAGAACTACTGAAGGTACGATAGTGATTCCAAATCCTAAAGACGTCGATGTAAATACAGACCATTTTCATGACCTCTGTCTGAACCAATCCATAGGTTTAAAACCAGTGACATCAAACGGTTTCCCTGTACCTTATGATTATTATTGCCCTTCAGTGCAAAATCAAATTGAAGGTGAGTATTCTTTTAAAATTAATCTTCAGTGTCTAAACTTGAGTAAGTCAATTTTTTAATTATATCCTAAGTCAGTAATTGTTATATAATTTAAAGTAAACAAAAATTGTTTTTTATTTTTAGATAGGACTTGCTATTTCTGTGGATCATATTTCGCTTCTAAGAAGCAAAAGCTTATCCACACAAAACCAATGCACGCTGACGTTAGATTTAATGGAAAACAACGAGTAAAAAAAGTTCTTGCAAAGCGTGAAAATGAATTATTATGTGAGATGGATTCACTGACTCCTATAATTGAGTGGATTGACGAAGATGAAATCGACATAGAACAAAGTATTATACCCGCCTTCGAAGAAGAAAATACCTTTCCAATCATAAATGATTTACACGAGTGGCTAATATCACCATTTACAACCGCAGATTTCTAATGTTTAAACTTATCTATTGATCTCTACCTCTGTTTTCGAGGCAATTTATTTATAATTAAAATGTGATAATATAATAATATGGTGTTTTAAATATAATTATGAAAACAATCTATTCAGTTTTATAAAATCTAATTTTTAATATCCTTCTTTTTCACTATTAGTAAAATAAAACAATAAATGCCGATATTTGTATACGTACAGTGCCTTGGTGCGAAAAAATAAAATTAAACGTTTGAGCCACGTGGTACAATAGGGTGGGGGGGTTCAGTGTAAAACCACTCTTGGACACGCAGGGGGAGGGAGGGGTCAAAAAGTTGGAAAAAGAGGACCACGTGGTTTATGGAAAGCCCCTTACCAACTTTTTCCAGAATGCACCTAGAAAGTTGCAGTTTTTTCCTAATTTTGAATTCAACTAAATCTTATATAATTACTAATAAAGAATAAAAATTTTACTATTGTTTAAACAATGTTTAAACAAATTATTGTTGTTACTTACCAACTTTTTACAGAATACACCTAGAAAGTTGCAGATTTTTCCTAATTTTGCATTTTACTAAATCTTATATGACTACAGATAAAAAATAAAAGTTGAATAAAAATTAAACTATTTTTTAAACAATTTTTAAACAAATTATTGTTGTTATTTACCAACTTTTTCCAGAATGCACCTAGAAAGTTGCAGTTTTTTCCTAATTTTGCATTCAACTAAATCTTATATAATTACTAATAAAGAATAAAAATTTTACTATTGTTTAAACAATGTTTAAACAAATTATTGTTGTTACTTACCAACTTTTTCCAGAATACACCTAGAAAGTTAGTTTTTTCCTAATTTTGCAATTTACTAAATCTTTTATGATTACAGATAAAGAATAAAAGTTAAAAATTAAACTATTTTTTAAACAATTTAACTGCAGCTTTGTAGGTGCATTCTGGAAAAAGTTGGTAAATAACAACAATAATTTGTTTAAAAATTGTTTAAAAAATAGTTTAATTTTTATTCAACTTTTATTCTTTATCTGTAATCATAAAATATTTAGTAAATTGCAAAATTAGGAAAAAACTGCAACTTTCTAGGTGGATTTTAGAGAAAGTTGATAAATAACAACAATAATTTGTTTAAACAAATAAAAAATGTATTATAGCATCACAATATATTTTATTTATTGATATAAAACAATTTTACTGTAAAAGTTTAACGATTTTATTTTTGTTTTTTAGCAATATACAAAAACAAACACTTGGTCAATTTTCAGTATTCTTGTACATACTTTTTTAATTGTTATAAATAAACAAGAAGTGTAAAAAAAATTTATTTTTGTTTTTTTCGAAAGTAGATAAAATTTTGTTAAGTGAGTTAAAATGGCGATTCGATTGATACAAAATTCGAGGAGATATTCAACATTATGTATTAGTTGGCCACCCCGGGTGGCCGTCCGGTAGCGCGAAGGTTAACATTCTGAAATCAATAACAATTCTCCATTTTTCCTTTCCCTAATTGCATATACATGACAACAACTATTAGAATTTGTTACAATTGCTTCTCCAATAAATACTCCCTTTGTGTTTTTATGAATGGTAAATATCCTTCATTAATTTTTTAATTTAAAACTTTTACAGGTATTACATGTCTAGTCCTAAATTTTAGTGTGATAGACCTAATTTGTTTCTTTTCAGATTCTAATATTTTATTATATTCTAATGATTCCTTATTTACATATGGAATTAGATTTATAGGATTCGATTGGGTAACTATGGTATTATGCCAGAAAGATAATTAATCTTGTTCTTGTCGTAGATATTCTCTACCTAAAATTCCATCTGCACATAAAGTAATATAAGTTGAAACAACATGAAATTGTACATCTATATCTCCAAGTTGTAATGTAACAGTACCTAAAGTATTTATTTTAGATTCGGTTATTCCAGTTATTTCGAAGGCATCGTTCTCAGTAACTAATACTTCCTCATCTAAAGAATTTAATTTGATTATGTTGACATCTGCTCCAGTATCTATAAGGAAGTATCCTTGTTTGTTTTTCATGTACGGGGAAGTAAACATTATGATGGGTGATTCACTATTGAGTCTTGTTTTGCAGACTCGCGTTTCAATAGAACTCGAACACTTGATTGACGCTCTATCTTCTCTTCGCTCGCCACTGCGTCTGGGCGACGAGCACTGTTGTAGTTTAAAGTATCAGTTGGTCGTGGTGATAAGGGTGACTGACTTCTCGGCGGTGTCATGTATCCACTCCTATTAAATCTGTTACCTTGAAATCCTTGACAATTATAATTGTTGCTTTTTTCTGTAGTTATATTATTTCCTGGTGGGTATTGTTTTGGGAAATGGCTTTTTTCTGGTAATGATGCAAATCTTACCTAAGGACTTAAACTTCGATCTCGATAGTTTGACTGAGAATATCTATAATCTTGATAACCATGATATTGAACCTGATATCTTGTTTCATATTTAATTGCAAAAGCTAAAGCATCTTCTAATTTTTTTGGATTTTGAGCTTCTACCATACTAGATATATTGTCGGGTAATCCACGAAAAAATGCCTCTAGTGAACAATCAATTAATGGTTTTTCCATTTGTTGTGCGTCAATAGGATATTTATCTTTTAATGCAGCTTGCGCGCCTGATAATAGTGCAGTAATTCTATCATAAAATTCGCTCACATTTTACGTTCGATACATCCTAATCGTAGAAATTTCATACAAATACCAAGCGTATGTTTTTCTTGGAGCAAAACGTTGTCTAAGGTGTTGAATTAAAGAATTTACAGTATTAAATTCTTTTCCATGAGTGCAATTTTTAGCGGCACCCTTAAGACGTGATAATATAATTTTTATATATTGCTTTTCACAATTAGGGGGTACACTAGCTTCTCCATTTTGTATATCTTCTACGAAATCTCTAATAGGCATATTTTTCCGTCAAAAATTGGTACATTTATTGTTGCTTGTTGTAGGACGAAACATTCAGCCATAGTAGCTACCATAGAATCATTAAGAGTACGATTAATTGTACCAGTTAAATTATTCGCAGCATTTTCTGTGAAATTATTTCCAGCATTATTAATGGAGTTTTCTCCGCGATTTAATCTTGGGTCAATTGTGTGGTCTTCTCCGCCTTTGCTCTCAGAATCACTATCTGATCCTTTGTCAGACATTTTGTTTAAAAATAAAATTTATGTATTATTAATATATATATTTAATTATTTTTGTTTTAATTAAAATTGTTGGGAATAGGTAAGCACAATTCTTTTAAAAGAGGACCCCCAATAAAACCTGCTATATTTGAATTAGGTATACTATCTACAACATTAAATTTAACAATTTTGTTTAACACAGCAATTTCCAGTACTCCTATAGTTGATATCATATACCTTTTTAATATATATATTTTTGAGTAATTAATAGGTGAAAATTCTGTTATTTTATTTTTACTTATTAAATTTATTTTTATATCTGGATTATAAATGAAATCTCCGTCTTTTATAATTAAGTAGTCTGTTAATAAAGAGAGTACAATATTAGTAGGTCGTTTTAAAATTTGTTGTGACCAATGTTTAAGCATACCTTTTAGACAAATTTTAGATTGAATTAGATTCAAAATTTGAATCAAAATCAAAAATAGATCCTAAGATGCCTGATAGTCGAGAGTTATTATCATAAGAAATTACTTGAAACTTTATTAAAGAATCTCCTACTTGTATATCAACTTCACCACTTGTTACTATTGTCGCACTTCTAAGAACGTAAACCTGAGATCTGTCTATGCTCACGGAGGAAGCCAACTCACTTTCTCTTATCAAATTAATTGGTAGATTTATATCTACAATAAAATTTCCTTCTAAATATTTTAGTTGTTGTGATATTATATTAATAAATGAATAAGCATATTTTCGCCGTTCCAAAAATGCAAAATATGATGACATTTATTATTAGAAATTAGTATTTTAATTTAATTTTAATTTATTTTCTTGAAAAGGCAATTATTTTAACAATTTTAGGATTTTGGAAATTTATCAGGAAATAAATTAAAACAATTTTAATTTATACAACTTTATATTTTAAATAAACAATACGATACACATTTTTCGTAGTATTTATTTATTGTCAATAATTTCTTGAGTTTTATTTAATATTACTTCGAAAAATTGAGAAAATTCTTGATCTGATTTGAAAGTTTTTAATTTTAATTTACGTGGTGAAAGGTTATTTATTTCGTTATTTTTTAAATTTAATTTATTCTCGAATCGCCTTTGAGCCTTTGAGCCTACACGTTTCTTAATTTTTAGAATTTTTACATCAGGTCTGTCACCCATGTTTTTGATTTTACTGTAAAAAGAAACATAATGGACTTAGAAAATTTTGAATTTAATTATATTATTTTTGTTTGTTTCTTTGTTTGTAATTTTATTGTATATAATAATTTTTAATTAAAATTTATAATAAATTTTTTTAAAACTTATTTTTATTTATTTTTTAATGGATCGAAATATTAAGAAATTTTCTTGAAAACCTTAATAGACAAGTTTGCCGGACGGCATAAAATGTCTATTGCAGTACTATAATTTGCCGAACGGCATAAGAACAGTTCTGTTAAGGCTCTAAAGAATTTTTCGACAGGAAATTACTTTTAATAATTAAAGAATCCCAGCTTGACAAATTTGCCGGACGGCATAAGATGTCAATTTAGTACTGCAGTTTGCCGAACGGCATAAAAACAATACCTGATGAATTTCTTATGATTATTAAAATTTTTGGATTGGAATTAACAAAGAAAGATTACAAGCTTAACAAGTTTGCCGGACGGCATAAAATGTTATTTATAGAAATGTAGTTTGCCGGACGGCATAAGAACACTTCCAGCTATGCAGTCTTAATATTGTTAATATGGATAATGAATTTTATTAACATTGCAAAGAATGTAGCATGACAAGTTTGCCGGACGACATAAATTGTCAAACGTGGAAATGTAATTTGCCGAACGGCATAAGAACAATTCCAGCCACACTTCTTAACTATGTTAATATAAAATGGATTTGTTTAAAAATAAAACAAGGTAAAACAATCAAATTTTGATAATATTTAAGAAAGAACAGAATCCCACCGCTGCCACCAAATCAGCTGTTACATCCTGAGCGGAAAGTGAGGTTATTTAGATTTTTAATTATTATTTAATTTATTTCGGAGGAATGGTAGGCTGATTAAGTCAAGTTGGTAACGCTTGACCATTTATTTTTATGTGGGTACGTTCTCTTTTATCGATCCTACGGGAGTCGTCTTGCAATTATTTCAAATATAATTGTTATATAATTACCTTTTCTTAATAATTTAGTATTTTTAATGATTTTGAATTAAGTAAATAAATGAATTAAAATTTTTCTGGTAAAATTATTTATGATCTTTGATTACAAGAAAGAATGAAATGTATAAATTTAGAATGTATTTATGGTGTGAAATTACAATTTGTTTAAAATGGTACTTACAATTACCTCTGTTTTGAGGGCAGATACAATGATGAATTTTTGACAAGAAATATATTTCCTATAGTCGTTGACACTGCGAGGTTTTACAACTCTTGAAAAAGAATGGTTGAGACTTTGTCACAGTTTTTAGTTCTTATTCTCCGAAAGCACACACGTCACGTTTGCAAATCGTATCTCGAGAATAGACTAGACTACGACGGAAAATCTATTAATTTTTTGTTAATGCCGACTCACAAGTCTGGCGATAATGAATACTTGTTCAATATTTTAGAACAACGAGTAAACTTTATACTGTTTAAAAATGCAAGATTTACGGCCAAAATTATGATTACCGAAGGGTCAAGCTTAAAGATAAAGCTGTCACGACGCGAACGTAACGATGACTTTGTATCGAAAGAAACTGACGGACGACAATGGATTTGCATGGGTTTTTATAGTAGCAAATCTTCCCTAGTGGGAGACAAAAGATCAAGGATCATCCCCATCTCTAAGCTTGACTCCTAGGTCATCCCAAGAATTGAGTCACTTCTTGGAGCTTTGTGACCACCTGCAACACATATAGTATATCGCGAGTATCACTATTCCATGAGATAGTAAACTTTCTCAGGAAGAAAACTAAGCTCGTGCCCTCGCAACATACTAATATGAGTCAAGTCCACTCATATATGTGTATAATATGGTTTACAATTTATGTTGGTGTGCATCTGAATATGGAATCTCATAGCTTTAGTTCTATGAAAAGTAAGATAATTACATTGTATTTTGTGAACTATGAGGATCGATATACAGATCAACTATTTCAAAAATAGCATTCCATACTCTATGCAGCTGCAAAATAATTCTTAGAAAATAATGCATAGAGAATAGAAGGATACATATTGTTAGAATCATATAATATTAATTTTAAAACAAGAGTATTGCGTGAGAAATAATTAGTTACTTAGATATTATTTCATATTTAATGACCTTTTGTTCTATCATAAAATTATATTTATTTAAAGGTTTATTCTAATTTTGATGAATTATTAAAAGAAATAATATCATTTCTCCAATGATTTTCTTATTAATTTAATATCTATTGCCTTTCGTTTGTTATAATTATTTCAAATGCATTATCTCTATTATTGACATTCTAATTGTGCGATCATCAACAATGATTCGTTACTAATGTCTTCAATTTCAAAAAGAGAATTTTTTTTTACTGGGATGTAACAATAGATATAGTAGGATCAATTAGAAATCTTTTATTTTGAGAAACACAATGATAAGATATAAAATGTCCACTAGCATAATTGAAAGAGGAATTAATGTAATTATTCATGAATATACCTTGAATTATTAAACCTGTTTAATTATTATTTGCGCGTGTTATCCACCAAATAAGAACAAAGAAAGCAATATACATTAAAGTAAAACTCAAGTAAACGAAACACATTAGTGATTTTTACTGTTTACTCGAAATTATTTTTCAAAAAAATTTTTTTTTATATGTATAAGATTCTGAATTAATGTTGTTAGGATAAAAAAATTTTTTTTTGTGTATCTATATCTATATATGTTCGTATTAAACATGGATCCCCAGTCCAACTTTAATTAGTTCGTACTACTGTGAGACAGTTTGCCTAAAGGCGAGATACAGTAGTTTGAGTAAATGCAATTCTTGTCCAAGAGAAACACGCGGGAATTTTCAAATTAAACACTGATCACTTGAATTATTGTCTTATAATTTTCAGACTTGTTTTTATTAAATTAAATCTCTATTGTATATTCTAATTTAATTTCTTCACAAAGAACACAGGCACACAAAAAAAAGTTGTCTGTTTTTTGAACCAGACATACATATCTTATAGTATTTTTGCCCGCTGAAAACGAATCTGAAGTCAGAATTGCTCCACCACCCTCAGTTTTTTTTAAATCGACAAAACTACCCTTAAATTCAAATTTTAAAGTAAAAAAATTAAATAACAGATTTCTCTCTAAAACAAAACAATAAATTTATCTACTTTTGCTACAACAACTCAGATACAATGTCAACATTGCTTAAACACCCTTTGTTTTTTATTAAATCGAAAAAACTACCCCTAAAATGTAAAAATTCAAAATTATAATGTAAAAACCCACATTGGTTTTGAAAGCAACAAAATAAATTTATGTACTTCTCTTTTTAAATTTCAAAAGCAATATCAAAATTACTTTATCACCCCCTTTGTTTTTAAACTTAAAAACCACCCTAATATGTAAAAATTTAAAATGTATAAAAAAAATTAAAAACCACATTGTTTTTTGAAACAGAACAATAAATTTATGTACTTCTCATTCAACAACTTAAAAGCAATGTCAAAATTACTTCATCCCTCTCTGTTTTTTTTTTTGAAAAACCTACCCTTAAATTCACAAAATAAAACTTTAAAGTAAAAAAATTAAAAACCACATTGTTTTTCAAAATAAAACAATAAATTTATGTACATCTTTTTTAACAACTCAAAAGCATTTTCAAAATTGCTCCATCACCCTTTGTTTTTTCAAATTGAAATAACTACCCCTAATATGTACACTGAAAGAAAATGTATATTAAATTTTGTAAAAGTATTTTACAATTTTGGGAAAAAGTGCAACAAACCGAAATTTTGATATAAAAATATTAAACTTCAAAAAAGATTATATCGAATTTAGTATAATTATATCAAATATGAAGAATTTAAATCCAATTTTAAATATTTTTAATATAACTTTACTAAATTCTACATATTTTTTTTAAGTTTAGTATTTTTGTATCAAAATTTCGGTTTGTTGCATTTTTTTCCCAAATTGTAAAATACTTTTACAGAATTTAATATACATTTTCTTTCAGTGTACACATTAGGGGTAGATATTTCAATTTGACAAAACAAAGGGTGGTGGAGCAATTTTGATAATGCTTTTGACTTGTTGTTTGTTGTTTTGACTTATTTTTGTTAAAAAGAAGTACATAAATTTATTATTCTATTTTGAAAAACAATGTGGTTTTTAATTTTTTTACTTTAAAGTTTTATTTTATGAATTTAAGGGTAGGTTTTTCAATTAAAAAAAAACAGAGGGTGATGGAGCAATTTTGACATTGCTTTTAAGTTGTTGAAAGAGAAGTACATAAATTTATTGTTCTATTTTAAAAAACAATGTGGTTTTTAATTTTTTTATGATACATTTTTAATTTTTACATATTAGGGGTGGTTTTTTCAATTTAAAAACAAAGGGGGTGATAAAGTAATTTTGATATTACTTTTGAAATTTTAAAAGAGAAGTACATAAATTTATTTTGTTGTTTTGAAAACCAATGTGGGTTTTTATATTATATTTTTGAATTTTTACATTTTAGGGGTAGTTTTTTCGATTTAATAAAAAACAAACGGTGTTTAAGCAATGTTGACATTGTTTCTGAGTTGTTGTAGCAAAAGTAGATAAATTTATTGTTTTGTTTTGGAGAGAAATCTGATATTCAATTTTTTTACTTTAAAATTTGAATTTAAGGGTAGTTTTGCCGATTTAAAAAAAACTGAGGGTGATGGAGTAATTCTGACTTCAGATTCGTTTTCAGCGGGCAAAAATACTATAAGATATGTATGTCTGGTTCAAAAAACAGACAACTTTTTTTATTTTGTGTGCCTGTGTAATAGGAATGATAATGCTTTTAGAGTTATAATTCTTTGATTGACTAAATGGAAATAGTATAGTTTTTTCTATTAAATTATAGTCTATTGTGTGATCAATAATGAAATTAGCTAACCTGTTTTGCAAATAGTTAGAGTAATTTGTTACAATATTATAATTTTTTTATTGGAAAACAGCACGAGTAAATTAAAATAAATATATAACAGTAATTGTCATTTTGTCCACTTAGTTTATTTCTATATTTTAATACCGAATTATAATTTTTGTTCTTAGAATTTACTTTTGTTGTTTATTAATTTTTCTGTGTTTTCCAGCAATTTTTCAAAGAATTCGGAAAACTCTTGCTTAGTATTTAAAGTTTTAACTTCTAATAATTTTTCTACAATTTCTAAGGACTTTTCCTGTTGTCTCTTTTGAACCTTTCTTCCTCTTCTGCTTCTAGTCTTTTTGAAGACTTTTTCTTCGTTTTGCATGATATTTAAACTGAAAAGAAAGACAATTTGTCTTTAATTCGTTTAACTGGTTGTATTTATGATTAATTAAAAAGAGAATTATTTATTAAAGTAAAACAAAGGATTTTCCCGCCGAGCGGCGTAGAACTTCAGTGTATTAAGGTCGAAATTCGCCGAAAAGGCGTAAAATAACCCTAATTATGTTTTAACTTCATTAATTCTCAATTGTTACCTTTGAATTAACAAATTCGCCGAAAGGCGTAAAATGCTACTTTCAAAGATTAACAGTGAATGTGTAATGAAATCGTTTTATTAACAACTTCGCAAGAGCAAGATTGCAAGATCAAGATTCGTCGAAAAGGCGTAAAATCAACCTTTAAAACGATTCGTGTGTGGTAAAGTAATGTGTTATATGTTTTGTATGTAATAGTTGTAGTGTAATTGTATGATTTTTGTTAAGCTAACATGTTATCCTAAGTGTAATTGAATTTTAACTTGCACCACGTGAATGGAAAAAAAGGTTTCGTATAACTCCTAACCGCGAGTAGAAACAACAATTCTAAGTGTTAATTTTCAATTACTTGCACAATAACCGAGTACAATTCTATCCGCAATTGCCGATTAAAGAAAGGAATAACTTATTAGTTACTAGACAATAAAAGTGAATAAAAGGGTTTTTTTAAAATTTAAATAATTTTGGAATAATTAATAATTATTAACAAAAGTAGCAAATCCCACCCCTGCCACCAAATCAGCTGTTACGACCGAGCTAAGGTTTAAAAGTTAGTTTACTAAATAGTTAGTAAAGTGGAGACAAGTTGCTGATTAGTCAATTTGGTAAGACTTGACATTTATTTTTAGTGTGGATTCGTTTTGACTTTAAAAGAACTACAGGTCCTCGTTAAATAAATTTATGCATATTCCTTTTATGTGATTGTTTATTGGTAACATATAGTTTAATTAATTACAATTACTTACAATTTTGAAGTTTCGTTGTCGATGAAATTACAAATGTGTGACTGCAACCAGGCTTGCGTCACCGTAGTATAAGTAGTATGTCGTTATAAGATTTTCAGTTCGTATTTTAGCACTTTGAAGCACTAAACGACTATTTCAATAGTTGTTTTCACAAACTCTAATTGTCCTTTCTGACACGGTACCTTGATACCAAAAGAAAACTTGTTCTCTTTGTAATCGGAAAGAACTTGCACTAATTTTACTAAATTAGTAAGAGAATTGTAAAAGTGAACTATTATACGACGAAAGCAATAACTTAAATTTGAGAATAGTGCAAGTTATTTCCTTACAGAAGACAATTATTCTTTTAATGTTTGACACTGATTCTACAACTCAATATTACAATCGAAGGGCCGACTCGACGATACCGTTCGGGCAGAAACACACCGGAGCCTTTGACAACTTTTAATAATGCAACAGGGTTTTTATAGGAACGATCATAGATTCATTGAACTTCAATTCAGTGAAATTTGTACTAAGCACGTTTGATTTAAAAATTTGTAAAAGTCACGTTCGGTTTGAAAATTTGTAATAAACACGTTCGATTTGAAAATTTGTAAAAGTCACGTTCGGTTTGAACATTTGCAATAAACACGTTTGGATTGAAAATTTGTAATGCCTGAAGTTCATACTTGATCATTCCTATAAGGGCATACTTATTTATTTCCCTACATGTATATAAATTACCTTTACATAAGAACTTTTCTAGTTTATTTTAATCATGAACTTATACGTATTTTTACCTATTTATTGATTATAATATTGATTACTGATTTGATTTATCTTATGGTCTATTTCGTTAAATGTCGACTGAGAATAACTTACCATGCAGCAACAATCGGCGTAGATAATTAACCGACTGTTGCTTCGTGTTGTTAAATTATTTTATGCGGATAACCGTTCTTACTCTTATTCCCTTCCTTATCATAATTATACAAATCCCTACTCACACACTTCTAATTTGAATTATTGATGATAGCCTTAATTTTTATTTGATAGTTACATGAATAATAATAAAAAATTATATATGGGGATGTAACATTTTTAACAATAACTTTTATAAATAAAAAAATATCACCAATCCGATAAATCCGGCGCATTCCTGTAGAAATTTTAAACAGATTTAAAAATATAGTTTAAATTCATCAATTACAGCCCAAGATACAGGCGATCAAAGTTGCTGGGTTACGCTAACCCATGTCAGTACGGAACGTTACATTTTTATAGTCAGTACCCTGAGGGTTCAAAAAATTAAAATACAAAAAAATAAGACTCTTCATTTCACGTTTACCTCTTCGCGGATAAAGTTAGAAACATCATAATATTATGATGGCCAAAGAACCAAAAAATCTTTCAAATTCAAACTCTAAATTGTACCGTCTTTTTGAATTTTGAAAAATAGACATTAGATTTCTAATCAGAGATACCAGCATTCCTCGAGTAATGAACTTCTCGCTAATCCAATAAATTTTTAAAAACTTTGTCGCACATATTGTATCCGTCATTTTGAATGTTTAAAAACTGACATCAGATTCGTAATCAGCGACCCCAAAAACTCCCGAGTGACGAATTTTAAGTGACTACGACAAATTTTCAAAAATTTTTTCCGACATATTGAATCCGCCAATTTGAATTTTTAAAAACTGACATCATATTCGTAATCAGCGGCCCAAAAACCCCCGAGTGACGACTTTTAAGTGACTACGACGAATTCTCAAAGATTTTGTCCACCACATTGGATCCGCCATTTTGAAATTTTAAAAACTGACATCAGATTCGTTATCAGCGGCCCCAAAAACCCCCGAGTGACAAGTTTTAAGTGACTACGACAAATTTTCAAAAATTTTCTCCGCTTTATTGGATCCGCCATTTTGAATTTTTAAAATCTGACATCAGATTCGTAATCAGCGACCCAAAAATATTTGGATAATAAGTGTCAAAAAAATTAATTTTTTTTTTGTTTTTGGAATATAAAATTATATTATTATTTGAAAAAATTTCTTCTACCGCCATTTTAAAACCACCATCTTGAAATTTTTTAAACGCGTTTCACATTGGTAAAGCTTGGGTATTGCGGACGCGATATTTTCAGATGAGCAACTTATATTTTAACTTTTAGTCTATGAAAAAAAAAATTTTTTGACAAAAAACTTTTAAAATTTCGTGTTTTTGTTTAAAAAAATGGCCACATTTTTTTAGAATTTAGTTTTTTTGCAATTTCAAGGACGGATTCTGAAAGAGGGCAAAAAAATACTTAAGGAATGGTGCCTAATAAATTTTTGTCATACGTGAATACAGAGAACCACGATCTTGAATCTTCGATAAAAAATCTGTCCTTCCCGTCCTTAAAGAGTTAATTGGTCTAAAATATCTATTATTTCTTTTGAGGGCTGGAATTACATGTTTTATTTTATAAATATAAATTTTTTTCTCTTTTTTGTGTAACTTAACCAGTAAATAAAAAATGACTTTCTTTACGAGGGAGGAGTTTCAACTTTATTTTTATTGGTCTAAAACATCCATTTTTTCTTTTGGGAGTTGGAACTATGTGTTATGAATTATAATATATTTATATAAAATTCATCTTGAAAATTTCGTTTTCCTATTTCTTGTTTTGAATGTGATAAAACAGAACAGCGTACAAATGCCAGTCCGCCATCTGTCGTCACAAATGCGCGGCTATCTATTATTGTTATCGACACTTTACACAAAAAGTGAAAATTATTACTTTACTTTATTACTGTTTCTATTATTAATATGCAATAATTAACAAAACTAAATGATAAATAAAATACTTTAAATATTAAAGAATATTTATTGGCTGCTGTTTTTAACATTTCACACTAATTTGCATTAAAAATTAATTAATTTCACACACTATGTCAACTGTCAGGTTAGCTCTCTCACACTTTACAGATGAATATTTAATTATTTACAACATAATTTATCCTAATTATTAGATAAATTAACACTATAACACTTTATTTATTATTTTCAATGGTTTCTTTTTACATTTTCTGCTTTTTTATTTATATTTTCGAACAATTACCGAACATCTACCAAACGTCTACCGAATTCGGTAGATGTTCAGTGAAACCCGCCCGCCAGGGAACTGCCTCTATCGTAGCTTGAAGAATATAAACAGAATCTCATATAAACAGTTGACATCTATCTAAAGCTGCTACCAATTTTGGAGTAACAAAAGTTTTTCTTCCTCGTTTTCTATCTTTCTTGGGTGATGTTTCTTTAGAATTAGGAGATAAATATTCTTTTTCACTTTCGTCATAGGAGGAAAGCATATCATCTTTTTCCTAATCCGTACTACAACGGAAAAACAGAGGTGACATTTTGGTGAACATTTTTATTTGCTATCAATGAATTCATTCTTTGCGTTGTCCCTAAATTGAAAAAATCGTCAAATATAGCACGAAATTTAAAATCAAAATTCATACAAATAGTTTTGCAATTTTTTTAATTTATAAATTATTTTTTTCTATATATATATATCCGAACTACTATAAAGTTACCTGTGTTTTTCCTTTTCAGAGTAGTTTTCTTGTAAATGTAAAAATTAATTTTTTAATGAAGAATTTGTTGGCGATGGCGTGTTTTCTTTTTCTATTATTACCGATTCTCTCAATCTCTTTTCTCTTTTTGCAAATTTTTCATCCACTCCGACCAAGAAACCCAGACGTCCTGTCTCCCGTTGTTGTTGTAAAAAAAAATTGTTCTCTTCTATTTCTATTTTTTGAAAGGCATCAGCGTGTGCGATGTCAAACAAATTATCCAAATGTTTTTGGTAATCTTCTTCACGTTGCCTGTAAATATCTTGAGTTTTTTTTTAATTTTTTGTCCTCCAAACATTGGCAAAGCTCTACAAGTTTTTTTACACGATTTCGTAGCGTTTTTGTAGGTTTACTTCCTTTTTTCCAAAATATTAATCATTCACGGATAACAAGGTTAGCACATTCGTTAACTGTTAATTTAACTTCTCGAATATCAAAAAACAAAACTTGAAGAGCTTGTCAATATGATGTTAAATTTAAACATGTTATTTGATGATTTACCTCTCCCACTAAAAATATACTTTGTTTCTCATTTTTAACTTGCAGTGACATCTTACAACTTTTTGATCAACTTTATCGCATATCATTAAACCAAAATGACAAACACATCGAATGTAAAATTAGCTACATAGAAACAATTATCATTTGTTTAAACAGGTTTTAAAATATTAACGTTAAAAGAAATTAATGCGTTAACGTATTGCTTATTCTACCTGAGAAATAATTATTTTAAACAAAACGAGATACGAGTACATAAGGCTGATGAAAACTTTGAAATTTTTAAAGTATAAGAAACTTATAATGCTTCTTAGTAAAATTAAAGGGTTTTAAAAATATGTAATGAATTAGAATATTCTTGAAAAAAAATATCCAATGAAATTCAATAATTAAAAAAAAATTCTTTTTTAGAATTTTGAAAATATGATATTTTATTCATAGTAAATAACTCCAAAAAACCCGGGAGAATGAGATTTTAGAAAATCCGTTTAAATTAAAACAAAAAAAATTCATTATTTTTGTTCTACTTTCCTAAATATTTTAAATCTGATCCCGAAATTGACAACAGAGACAGAAAAAGCACTTAAATATGTAACGTCATGAGAAAAAAACACCTTTTGATGAAAGTCGGCACGGGTTAATATTTACCAAATGGCATAAAACTCATTTTCCAACTTTTTTACGATGAAATGAACAAAATTAGACCCTATGCGATAGAAAAAATATATATATATATATAAAATATATAATATATATAACTTAGTGAATATAATAACATATAATAAATTATTTATACCTTATTTTACTATTATTTCTAGAATTAATAAGAATTAAAGAAAAAGTTATATCTCGAGATGTAACAAATTCTAGTCCTTTAAAGTTTGGGAAATGATGATTATCTATTTGCCGTCCGAATAAGGCAAAATACAAATAAAATCCATCAGAAGTACACAACGAAAAAATGTTGGTCTAAATCTAATTGGCGTTGATAAATTGTTTGAAATTGTTTTTTTATTTTTGGCATTCTACATAAATCCTTAGCAACTACATTGTAATGAACTTGCTGAGGATTAATACAAAACTGTAATCGTCTTTGCTTTCTGTAAGTTAGTTTTTTTAATTGGTAACCCAGCAATACATGGCAAACAAATGAATATCTTGGTTCTGTTATTTTTTTCATAAAAGGTATTCTTGAATTCAACATTATTATTTATACCTCTGTACTTTTTGCTGCATTTTATTCTTAAGAAAATACAATGCTATAAAGAAAACAAGTTGAATCTGAAACGACAACGACTTCATTACTAAAATGAATTATGCGAAGGTGTATAAAAACTATATAGATTTGTTTATACCTTCTTTCAGTTAGTTGGAAAATGATCATTAATATCACTGGGACAGTGGTAAAAAACTTTATTCTGATGAAATTGAAGATAAAATTCTATTATCTGAAACATAAAAAAGTATTAAAAGTCCGCCTGTTCAACTTTTTGAAACGTTTTTCTCTGATGAAATGAAAAACTATTATTTCATCAACAAAAGAAAATGGATATGATTTCAATTTACACGATTTAAATACATTGATGGGGATTATAATTTACTTCTCGTTCTATAGAAGAAAGTCACAACGAGACTGTTGGTCGACTGATAAGGATCATTATCTATGATCTTAAAATGTTTCGTCAGCAATGTCACGTGATAAGTTTGAAAGTATAAAGTCGAAAATTAAGTATTCTAAATTAAAAGATAGTGATCCTAATGATATATGACAGAGAGTTCGTGCTCTAATGAAATTGTTTCAAAAGAATATACTTTTATTCGGATCTATAAATATTATAAAATTAAAAAACCTTACAATATTAATTGAAGTTTAAATTAAGTAAATTTACACACAAAAATATAATAACTTCGTCTTTTTTTCTTAACAAAAGCATATTATTAGAATCCCATTCTACTTTCATAAAAAATAACAAATTAATATTATTCGGAAAAGAAAAATTATAAAAAATGAGGCGAACTAATTAGAACAGGATCTGTTTCATTGCGACCGACTTGTAAACAGTAACATTTGAAGTACAACATCTGTACCTTAAACCAAAGTCAAAATACGTTTCACATTTTAGCGCGACACCTATCACACAGTGGCACTGCTGCTGCGTTCAATTGGAGTACTGATACTGAACTTTTATATTTCAGAATCTGTGCTTTTCTTCTCTCAGTGTACTAAAACTTCTAACCTCAAAATGATATGAGACATTTTTTATATTTTTTTACCAGTTTCTACCTTAACCTGTGTATTGTCAAGCGAAACTGCAATGAATGTGTGATATTTTTAAACTAACATTTCTAAACACTAAATGTTCACTTTCAATTTTCAAAATAACCATCAATTTAAGTGTGAATTTAAAACCTAATATTTTTAACCTTAAAATGTTTTTAAATTAATAAATATTAACATCAATGAATGTACAATTCAAGAATAATATTAACCCTTTAAGTCCTATGAAGAAACCAGCCATTGTATTAAAAAGCTAACAATTGGATTCATAGGCAAATGAAAAAAAAGATATACCTGTTTTTTTATTTTAAATTTCCATTTATTTAACAACAATTGTTTAAACAAATTAACAAAAATTAAAATTTTTTTGAAATCTGTTACCGCCAATCGATTCTACGTGAAAAAATAAAAATATTTTGCATGGATCATTTTTCTGTCCAAGTCGTATTTTGTTTATAAAATTGTTATAAACAAATTAAGCTGGGAAAGGGTGTTTCATCCCAGGCATAAACAAATAGATTTTAAGTAAAACTAAAAATTTGATTTATAGGCAAATGAAAAAAAGGTATACCTGTTTTTTGTTTTTAATTTCAAATTGTTTAACAACAATTATTCACCCAGCTTAATTTGTTTATAACAATTTTATAAACAAAATACGACTTGGAGAGAAAAATGATCCATGCAAAATATTCTTATTTTTTCACGTAGAATTGATTGGCGGTAATAGATTTCAAAAATTTTTTAAATTTTTGTTAAGTTGTTTAAACAATTGTTGTTAAACAATTAGAAATTAAAAACAATAAAACAGGTATATCTTTTTTTCCATATTCCTATAAATCCCATTTTTAGTTTTACTTAAAATATATTTGTTTATGCTTGGGATGAAACACCCTTTACGCAGCCTAATTTGTTTATAACAATTTGATAAACAAAATACGACTTGGAGAGAAAAATGACCTATTCAAAATATTCTTATTTTTGTACGTAGATTCGATTGGCGTTAACAAATGTCAAAACACTTGAATTTTTGTTAATTTATTTATGCGGTTTTTTTCTGTTTTAATTGAATGTAATGCTATGTCTCCGCATTAGTTAGACTGAAAATGCTTTTAAAAATACGCGTCTTTTCACAATAGTTCCGTTTGCGTTTGCAAGGTGTTGCTGTCTTAATGATAGAACGTCCAAGCTTGGTAGCCTTTTAAACAAAGCGAAAAGCGTCCTGCCGGCAGGACCGGGTTTCATCATTTTGTGACTAAAACTTACATGCATTTTTGGAAAATTCAACTTCTTTAAGCTACCCTGCTCTTCAGGTTGAACTTACGAGCTCGACATTTACATGCGCTGAAAGCTTGTTTCATCACCTTTCCAACGATATATTTTACTTTTTGTTTATGTCAATCCATGTTAGTTTTATTTAGCGATTTCGGACGAACTCACCTGAGTCTTTTTGGTCCTGCCGGAAGGACGTTGGACGTTCTATCATTAAGCTTAATAAGTCCTCTTACAGGCAAGGAGCGTTTCTGAGCTTATAAGTACAGAAAACTATACATTGTAATTTTTCGAATTTTGCGTATAGTTTCTCAGGTAAGTTGTATTTCCATATTCTTGTTTTTACAGTTTTACTTTCGAATATCAATCAGTTCTTTTCAGAGCTACTTTATGCTATATTTTTTCAAAGTTATTGTTTTTAAAATCTGTTTCTTATCGTTGTTTTGTTTAAATTTATTATCTTTGAACGACGTTTGCTTTGTTTCTTTCAATTTTTTATTTTTGTTAAAAGATAAGTTTCTTTAAATCAAGAAACTGTAATCTACATAAACAAGATGAGTTCTAGAGTTTGTTGTAACCCATTCCCCAAGGAGAACCATGCAAAAAATTAACAAGCATAAACTTCGTTCTTTAGGTAAATCATTTCTAGAAGCTTTAAAACTGTCAGAAGAGAGTTTTATCTGTGACACTTGCCGACTTGCTCTTCGGACTAAAAGGGACTCTACTGAACAGAATAGAAATGAAAATAGTCTTGCTTTGTCTTCTACGACTTCACAAATATTAAATTAACCCTTCTTATTCTGTAGAAGAAATTGAAGATGAATTTGATGAATCAGATGAACTATGACTTAAATGAAAACCTAATAATAGATAAGCATATTTTGAAATTGGATAATATTCTTTCGCTTCTCGAAGTTCCGGATATTATTTAGCACATCGATCTTCGATCAAAATTATCTCAAATAAGGAAAATTAAGGAAATAAGGGATGCTTTTGAGGTTAAATTAAAATCTGTTTTCAATGCTGCAGACAGTGAATTTGAATCAAATATTTCTGAAACTGTTTCTGAGATTAAAGAAAAAATACATAAGCCAAAGGTGAAGTAGTGAGATTGTTGACTATGGTTTCAAAAAGTTGGACAAGTCGTAAAATAGAAAAAGAATTTGATGTCACGTATAGCTTAGCAAGAAAGGCACACGATCTTCCTAATGAAACAGGAATTGGTTCATCTCCTAATCCTCCCACAAGAAAATCTCTTCCTCAAGATATCATAGATTTATTAAATCAATTTTATTTTGATAGTGACATTAGCCGATTGTTACCAGTAAAAAAAGATTATGTTTCTTGTGTTAAAAATGGAGTGCGTGCTCATGTACGTTTATTGCTGGGAAATATAAAAGAATTCCATTTACTCTTTCTAGATAAATATCCAAGTGTTAAAATAAGTTTATCTAAGTTCACTGTTGTCCGACCAAAGGAATGCGTTTTAGCTGGGAATGATGGTACTCATTCTGTTTGCGTTTGCAAAATCCATTAAAATGTGAAACTAAAGATAGAAGACGCCTCTTTAGGAAAATTAACAAATGGAAATCCCGAAATTTCTTTACTGTACCAACTGTGTAGGAATTAAAAAAGTTATCGATGTTTTCATTAAACATTTTTGATGAAAAGTGGATTGACACAGTCATATACAGAAGTTGGGTATCCACTGATCGTACCATGCCTCAAACTTGCTATGACACAGTAGATGAATTTATTGAAATTTTTAAAATAAATTTACAAATTCTTTAAAAACATGATTTAATTGCAAAGCAACAAAGTAAATTTTTTTGTAAATTAGAAAAATCTTTAAAACCGGGTGAGTTTATTGTAAAAGGAGATTTTTCAGAAAATTATCAGGCTGTGATTTAAGATGCTATTCAAAGCCAGTATTGGGTGAAAGACCAAATTACTCTGCATCCTTTCGTTGTCTATTATAAAGAAGAAGAAAACACAAAACATGATTCATTCGCAATAATTTCGGAAGATCTTACTCATGATTCAAATGCAGTGAATTTATTTATTAAAATTAAAAAATTAATTAATGAATTGCAGAAAAACCATAAATTAAAAAATGACATATATCACTGATGGATGTGCTGGGCAATATAAAAATAAAATTTTTTTATTAACTTAGCACATCATTACGTTGATTTTAAAATTCAATCAGAATGGCATTTCTATGCCACATCACATGGAAAAGGTCCATGTGATGGAATTGGAGGTATTCTAAAACGTATGGTGTACAAACAGCAAAACAGTTCTATGATTGGACGTCAAAAGCCATGGAAAATATAAAAATGGTTTTTTGCACCAAGTAAGAACATCAACTTAACGAAAAACGACTTCAAAAACGATTTTCAAAAGCGCAAACAATCGCAGATTCTAGAAGCATACATTGTTTCATCCCTGTGAATACAAAAAAAAATTATTTGTAAAGAATATTCTGCTTCAACTGACTTTAAAGTAGTGGATATTCAATAAACCTTAAACAGGTTTGTGCGCGTGGAGCGCGTAACGTATACTAAGCGTATCTCACATGTGCACCCTCGAACTAAAATTTGAATGACTTCTATAGTTTTAGACCCTTCATCAATTTTTTTAATCAAAAAACGCGGGAAATCATAAGGAATCTGAAAATTTTTGTTTTATTAAAATAGGTCATGGCCAAATAAGTGTAAAACTAATTTCACAAAATGTTTTGGCTTTTTTCCGGACAAATTTTTAAAAATTTTTAAAATTAAAATTTTTATTTTAAACGGTTATAAATCTTAAGATCATCCTGAAAAAATGAAAAAGATTCATTAAAATTTGTCAAAAATATTGCATTTCAAAGAAACTCTAACCTAAAAATTAAAAGCACCGTAGCTCTAACAATTTTGAAAATTTTTGAAAACCTTTTGACCTACAATCACATCTTTTCTAACACTAAAGATATGCCCATTTTCAAAAAAATCCCCGACCAACATTGATATTATTAAAAACTAGTGAAAATTAATGTTAGTGTACTGCTTGAATAAAAAAAATAAACAGGTAAAATTTTTAAAATTATAAACAAATTAAGTTAACAAACATTGACAGCTAGAACAAATTGTAAATAAAGACAATATCTTTAATGGATTTTAACGAAATTCGTTACTCGGGGTTTTTTGGAGTCGCTAATTACGAATCAAATGTCAGTTTTTTAAATCTGCCTTTTTCAGATCAAATACATTATTTCAAACTACGAAAAGTAAATAATCATCAGCCTTGATTAGTTGGAACTCCGGAGTAATTATTTTAAAGTAAAACAGATACATTTTGTATCTTTAACGTCCGCTATTTTGAATTTAAAAAAACTAATATCTGATTCGCTATCAGCGACCCCAAAAACCCCCGAGTAACAAATTTCAAGTAAATCAGATGAATTTTTAACCTTAACGTCTGCCATATTGGATCCGCCTTTTTGAATTTTTAAAAAACTATCATCTGATTCGTAATCAGCGACCCCAAAAACCCATGAGTAACGAATTTCAAGTAAATCAGATGAATTCTTAACACCGATGTCCGCCATATTGGATCCGCCAGTCTAATTTAAAATTGTTTTCTGATAATTTTGAATGAAAATGTATCTTGCATTTAATTTTTTTTTAAGTTTTGTACATGTATATTTGTATAAGTAGTGAACATTTTGTAATTTTTTCAAAGAAAAATATTTTTTTTAAAGAGTTATTCGCTATCTCCTGAATATCTAAAAAAGTTCTCCCACTGCTGCAGTGATTGCGACCTTCTCAGTGACTGAAATAAAAAAACCAAAAAGATTATTAAACCAGAAGATATTTGTCGTACTATGACCCCCAGATGTCAAAAAATTTTTAATTTCAACAAAATAATGGAGTTTTGAAAAAAGCTTTTAAATTTCGTCAAAAAAATCCGAGGGTTCTTGGCATCCCAAAATTTTATTTCTACAACACATGCACGAAAAACTCGTGTTTTTACCCTGTTAACGTGGCAAGAAACAGACTTTTCTAGACTAGTAACTCGCAGCGGGAAAAAAACTCTTTCAGCCGGGAAAAAAACTTTTGCGCAGGGAAAAAACATTCACGCAGGGAAAAAAACTCTCAATCTTCAATTTCATTGGCTCAAGTCGCTCGTGTGAAGTGTACAATGTTTTCAGAAATATTCTTTCACGATTCAGAGGTACCAACTTTTATATTCGAAATATTACTATAAATCACTATACTTGCACGTTATGTTCAAAGTTGGCAACATTGAAATATAGTCAAATTGATAACTTCGTGATGACAAAACTGGAATGTGTAGCCAACTAACCTAAAAATTATCATTAAAAATTATTCTAAGTTGGTTTTTTTGCAGTCGGAGGGCACCGCCCCCCGAACCCCCCCGCGCGATCAAACAGCTGAGTACGTTTCAATGTATATCGGTACACTAGTCTGTACCACAGTGTCTCATTTCTGACAGGCGAAACAGCTATCCAAATAAATCATTCCTCTCTTTTTAAAATATTAGATACAATAATTTCCCTAAAAAAAAATTCCTGAAAATCACCGCTTTTTTCAGTCACTCACACTAGATGTGCCCCTTAATTATTTCATATAAGCATAATTAAACATTCTACATACAAAAATAATTTATAAGCAGGCAATCTATTTGATGTAAAACTATTTGAAATTTTTACTGGAACAAAGTTATTTACATCTTCTGAATTATTAATGCTGCAATGTAAATCAACACTATATAGTAAATCACTTCTTCTCCTTTTAAGTTTGATCAAATGTCTGCATTCAATTTAATTCAATTTCATAAAAGTTTAATAATGAGGAACACGAAATACCCCCACGAACTAAAATAATTTAAAATCTATTAATTCAAAAAAATTTGTATGTCTGACATATTGGATCCGACATTTAAAATTTTTAAAGTCAGATTCGTAATGAAGCTACACTTTAATACATTTTATTCTGTTAAACAGACTATTGATTTCGTCGCTTGGGGACAGCAACATGCCGACTCAGCTAAACGGTGAAAAAGATGCCGTTTCAAAAAGAAAAGTGATTCATATTATATTAATAATATTATATTAATTATAAATAATTAATAATATTATATTTATTATAAACAATTAATGATTAATTAATTAATTAAATTAATTGATTAATTTATAATTATTAATAATATTATATTAATTATTTATTTAATTAATATTATATTTAATATTAACGGTTGAAAAGGCATGTTCTTCACCGTTCGTTTGAAGGAGGTATGTTTCTCAGCGCTTTCGCGAAATGGCATGTTTTTCACTTTACTTTTTGAAACGGCATCTTTTTCACCGTTTAGCTGAGTCGGCATGTTGCTGCCCCCAAGTGACGATTTGTTCACTTAAATATGTATATTAATGACAAAAAATTAGTTATTTATAAGGAACTAAGTTATTTTTTCAAATATTTTAAATACTTCAATGAAAAATGTTGATCATGATTATTCTGTAAATGTCATTTAAAACCTGATGTCCTTTTGTAAACCAAAGTTATAGGCATTATCTTTTGTATACTATCCCTCTCTTTCACTCTTTCTCTAACCTCTCATTCTCTTTATCAATGTTTCTCTCTCAATTTTTTCTTTTTAAAACTATACTTTGATCTTCATATGAACCACATTACCTATTAAGAAATATATTAATTTAGTTGTATTTAGGTAGGTAATGATATGCAGATGCCGGTTCCTTCATCATATAATGATATCACAACTTCCAAAGATTTAAGAGATCACATTGGTTCTGTTTGGTACAAGAGAAGTTTTTATGTACCAATTTCGTGGCACGAACAACGAGTTTTCTTAACATTTGGATCTGTAAATTATCTTGCACAAGTAGTAAGTATTTTTAATAAATATTTAGTTGTAAGTTACGTATAAATAGACTATTTTTAATTTTGTAAATTAAACCTTTTTAATTTATTTTAATTTTTGTCTGATTGACTACAATTGTAAAATGACAGATTCATGCTCTGTTTTCACTCAGTTCGTAATTTACATTCAGAGTGAAAACTGAAAACAAAATTGTCAATTTAGAGTTTTAACAAATTGAATTTCACACTTTCCTTAACCCACCCAATTACGATTCTTATCAATTAACAATTGTGTACAGATTTATTCTTTACAGTGGGGTTTTTCGGCAAATGCTCGGATTATACTCTAGGTTACTTCAATAGTGCTTACTTTAATTTTTTCAATATGGTTTCTGTTACTATTTAAGTAATTCAGAGTGAAAACTGAAAACAAAATTGTCAATTTAGAGTTTTAACAAATTGAATTTCACACTTTCCTTAACCCACCTAATTACGATTCTTATCAATTAACAATTGTGTACAGATTTATTCTTTACAGTGGGGTTTTTCGGCAAATGCTCGGATTATACTCTAGGTTACTTCAATAGTGCTTACTTTAATTTTTTAAATATGGTTTCTGTTACTATTTAAGTAATACGTTGTAACTGGTTACTTCGTTAAGCTCTTAATTTATATTGGTTCAAATTTTGTGAATTATCACAATGCACGACATATACCTTAGGTTCTAGAAATATTGTTTCAAATCTTAACCTTCCGTTTAATTGTCTAATTTTGTTATTGTATGCAAAAAATTAAAATCTATAATATTCAATTAAAACATAATAACTATAACTTTTTAAGAATCTATCGTTTTAACGAAGAAATGTAAAGTTATTTTGATTAAAAGTTGCATTATTTTTGACAAATTTTGCAAAATTTATTACTTATTTTTTATATAAACGATACTACTCAGAGATAACGACAAATATTTTTTAGCCCTGAAAAACCTGGAAAAGTCATCGAATTTTATATGAACGAAAATCATAGCAACCTTCTACGCAAGAATACTAGAGACAGAAGGGCTAGCTGTTGTTTTCTTACTCACATCAGTGAGTCAGAATTAGTGGGATTATGAAGGCGTGGTAAGATTGTGAAGAATATCTTGTTTCGGTTATGCACACCTCGCACACTCTTACGTTATATATTTAAATACGTGACACGCGTGTGTGAGTGGAATTACAGAATCAAAAACATTGTTAGATTTTGTTGAAAGTTGTTACTTGGGGGTTTTTGCGGTTGCTGATCACGAATCTTATATTAGTTTTTTAAAATACAAAATGTCGGATCGAATATCAAATATTATATTGAATAAAGTCGTTAAAAAATTTAACATTTCTTTGTGGATCCGACATTTTGAATTTTAGAAAACTAATATCAGATTTGTAATCACCAACGCCGAAAACCCCTGAGTAGGAGGTTTCATACATATTTTGTCAAATTTAAAAAAAATATTCCGCCATATTGAATCCGCCATTTAAAATTTTGAAAAACTGATATCAGATTCGTAATCAGCAACCTCAAAAACTCCTAAATACAAATTAACAAGATTATCCAAATTAATTTTAAATTTAGAATCGAGCGACTTCATTAGGCAATTCGCATCCAAAATAAAATAATACATATAATTTAAAATTATATTATTCTATTCACGTAAGATGCAAGCCCTTGGAATCAACACGGACAATAAAGACGTATCAACTAATGAAGGATAATAATTTAGGACCTTCATTGATTGATACTCTTTATAACAAAAGCATATGGTGGTATAAACTTACAATTCAAATACAATGTTAATAAAAATAAAAAAGGAAAATTGGGAATGAACGAATTTAAAAATAATATAATTAAAATAATATCGCATTGTGGCAGACGGGCAGGAGTCTTCACTCAACGCGTTCTGTGGAGACCCCTCCCGCTCCCCACGCATCCCTCGGCATCGTGCGAGAGAGAACGAAGATTGTGTTCAACGGCAAAGCGTTCTCTCTCGCTCTAATGGAATGTTCGCGACTCTTTACTCCCATAGCCACAAATGCACGGCGGGTTCTCTCTCGCTCTAATGGAATGTTCGCGACTCTTTACTCCTATAGCCATAAATGCATGAAGGATTCTCACTCGCTCTCATTTAAGAATCTAGTATAGAAAACATACATACCCTGGGACCTTTATGAAATACGTACTCGCTTGTGTTCCTATGCCTATCCTTTCCTTACCCCGCTATACTCCCCGGACCAACAAGCTATGCTGCCATGCTAACACCAAGCATGTGCAATTTTTATCTAAATAATTGATCAATTCTATATCAATATTGGGACAAATAATTTAATGTTGGATTTGTAGCAACCTTTAAAGGGATACAAAATAGAATGGAGTTTCTATATTTGAAATGTCCATTATTTCCAACTTACATCAATCCTATTTTCAAAAAAAAAGAAAAAGAAAAAAAATTTTAATTTTGAAAATAAATAAACAAATTAATATTTATTTCCAAAAATCAAAACAATATTTGAAATATTCTTTTCTAAGAATAAAAGAAAAGGAATGCCTTTCAACATAGTGCATTGAACTTGCACTTGCAAAATTACAAGTTCAGCAATTTCGGCATGGCAACAGGTCCAACGCCCTGTCCCCACCTTTCCATATTTCCCAAGGAAGTAAACTATAAAAACCAATTAATTAAACACCTAAATTGAACAGTACGGTTTCTACTCGCGAATAAGCGCGTACGATTAAAAGTCCCAGGCAGTCTCCCGTCCGGTAACTAGGACACTTTATTGTTTGTATTGTAATATAAACAATATTGTTCGGACGAAAATAAAATTCAATTTACTCCAAAGTCCGTGGGGGCAGCCTAAAAAAAATCAAATCAGAGAAGATATAGTTTATCTTGTTGAAAGACCGGCCGGATCCGCGAAGTTTCCGCGTTCGCCCTGCATTTGGTGGTTTAGGAGTTAGGATAAGAGACAATAGTGAAAATTTTGTTCTACGCCCGTTGACAAGTGTAACGGTAGTTCTTAAGTGCGAACGCCAGAACGGTAAGTACCAAGTATCGTTCCAGGCCAATTGAATCCTTTTCTACCCTTCCTAAAAAATTTGTACGAGGGGCAGAAAATTAGAGTCAGCTTAAATTAAATAAACAACCATACAACCAATATATTCAACTGTTTAAAATTTTCTTTATTTCCTTCTTGAGATCTGATAGGGTAGATTTTTCTAGATTTTCTAAGAAAATCTCGGTTTCGCGGATATAAATCGAATCCCATAATAATAAACAAGACCTTTGGTCTTGTCAGTTTGAACCTCCGAGAACCTTTAAAGTAGGACCAACTCAAAAGTTTACAATATTTTAAATAACTAATCAATTATCAATTATTTAAGAATATTAAATATTTTACCGGTTCGTAACAAACTGATGGTGGCAGCGGTGGGATTTTACCCCAGCGAGGCCATCGTGCCCTAAAGATCACATTTAAAAATTTTTTTTATTATTCGTTCTTTTTCCTATACTATCTGTTTCCAATTTAATTTCGTAGTCAACTCAAGAAAAGTAACGATTGGGATTTAATATTAAATCCTAATTTTCAAGCTCTTAATGAGGCTAATTAAGACAAGGCTCCGTGGTTCGCCCATTGGTAGACATGTCTGCCTAGACTCAACCAAGGCTTGAATAGCTATTCTTAATTCGGCTATGCGATTTTATTCCATCTTTATTAAAGCAATTCCCTAATCCTAAGACAGGCTCCGTGGTTCGCCCATTGGTAGACAAGTCTTAAAAATCTTCTTACACTTTTCTTTAGTTCTCCAAGTCTTTTATTCCACTATTTTTCTTCTCAATTTTTTTTTTGAAATGTTTTACAATGCCTCATAGATGCAAAAACGTTTATAAAAAAAAACAATTAAAGAACTTGATAAGAATTAGGAGCCACGCTAAATTAGAAGAAGAACTTTTTAGTGACAAAAATTTAAATAAACGTATAGCATCAAGACGTAAATCCGAGAATCAAATTGAAGCCTCGTCAGAGGACTCGGGAAATTCTCTAAGTTCATGGAAAGAATTTTATGACTGTCTTGACTACGTGACGAACAAAGTCAATGCCGAAACAGCTCTTTTAAACAAACGAAAAGAAATCGAGCGTCGAGTAAAATTAGCTTTTGAAAATAAGGAAAGAGAAAATTAAAATAAACTTTTCTTTTGATTTAATTTTCTTTATTAATGTCGGGAAGTTTTAGAAAGAGGGGAAAACGATCTAGAAGGAAGGGCAGAACAGAAAGATCAACAAGGGTCTGTTCAAAGAAACGAGAAAGAGTTTCTGTTAACAGAAAAACCATAGAAATTTTAGATTCTGCCTCCTCACAAACAATCCTCCCAGAAACCTTTCCTTCTCCAACTGTTATTTATCGTCGACTTACCTTAGTCGATTGGAAGGAAAAATACCCAGAAAATTTGCATTATTTCGTGGTATTTCACCAAAGGTTTCCATTCCATAAAGGTAGTGTCATTAACCGCGGAGACTTAAAGAAATTCTCCCTAACCCTAGTACGATCAGCCGATATCCTCACTGACACCCCTACTTTAAATCTAAGAGTGAGACGGATCGAAAACTTTAATGATCAGAAAGTAAGAGTAATTCAAGCTCCCGTTACAGTTCCAGATTCAGATAATGACAGTTACGACAGTGACGCTACTGTTTTGAGAAGTGATTAAATTACCTCATATCTATTTAGATTTTGTAGAGAATTTCTAGCAGTTACCCATTAAAATATTCTCTCCCTACAATTAAATTAAGCAGTTGAATTGTGGTGGGGACGCGACTGCGCGTAATTTGGATGGATTAACACTGATCGAGTTGAGAAACATGTCCTACCACAACACTGACTCCCCCTTTTCGACGCCTATCGTGCACATTAAAAGATTCCCCACCTCTCGTGATCGCCTTGTTGTGAACTTCACCTCCTTAAATGATAAAGTGTCGCGTTACGGAAAATTGCCAACGAAAGTGACCCCCAAACAATAGTTCGTGTCTTTTACGTATTCAGTTCGATTTTATCTCATCAAGTTATTTTCAATTCCGATTTTAGTGATATCGTACACTTAGCAAGAATATTCCGTGGTGGTGAAAGAACTAAAAACTGGACTATTAAAAACTCAATTTGTGCGTGATTATCTATTATCTTGTATATTCCCAAAATTCAACATGTCTCGTCCCGAAGAAGGAAATGGTAGCATACATTTTGTCGCCGACCAAGCAAATTTGCAGAGACAGCAAAATGCGTTCCAGCATGACACAACAGCAGCGATGGCCTCGGTACTCGAATGTATGACCTTGCAGCGTAGTACATTCCACATTCCGTGTTTTGATGGGCGAAACCCACCTCTAAAAGAATTTTTGCAGGATGTTGCGAACGGAGCAGTCTTCATTACTGAACAAACTGAACCAGGTTTTATTAAAGCTATTTTAAGCAAACTAAAGGGTGCAGCACGAGAGAGTGTCAGAGATAAACAATTTCTGACGACTCAAGAATTGATAAATCACCTTACTAAAAGATTTGCCACATCGAAAAAGTACCAGTGGTACTTAGAAAACATTATCAATATTCGTCAGAAACAGTCAGAAACGGTCAGCGATTATCACGATCGCCTACAGGGATTAATCAGTGGAGCGAAACACGCATTGGACGCAAAATATCAACACAAGTACCGACAGGTAGAGGGCGCTGCTGTTCGTGTACAAGAAGAAGCTGAAAGTACCATCATGATGCGACCCATTATCGAGTGTGCACGAGAAGCCTTTATGAGAGGATTGCCCGAAGAGATGTCGATCTTCGTTGACACCCGAAACCCTGCCAACATAGAAGAAGCTTTCGACTACGCTCTGCGCGCCGAAGAAAGGCAGGAATATTCAGAGAAGTCACGAAGCTCATCTTACCGTATCTCACGACGTGACGATCCCCCTCGCCCACCTAGTCCATACTCACGCCAAATGGATCAACCAGCTCAAGAAAGGTCGCGCCGAGAAACTGAACGGGATCATCACCCCTTTAAGCAACATAAAAATTCGGCCAATGACATGCTCCATTTCACCCCAGAGCAATTAGCCACCTTTTATCGATCCTTAGTGCCAACTTTCGGGAATGCTCAGCCGTGTATGTCGTCAGCACAGCCATCCCCTCCCTCTCAGCAAATGAACTATCAACTACATACAGCTCAGCATCAATCCATGCCTTATGCACCACAAGCTACGCAACAATTTCAACAAACGAATTACCCTAGGCAAAATACGAATTTTAAACCTAGCCCTACTCCGCCTCGCTCAGCATCACCTGGTCCACAGAACGATTTAAACTCGCAGCAGATTCGACGCTCAGACGCGGCACCGAGTCCAATACCCCAGCGTCATCGGAGTGTCCAGTTCGGAGAAACTACGGTAAGGTCCTTCGAGCAGGATCAACGGTCGAGGACTCCCCAGTAGTGGAACTTTCTGGACCAGAATTTCGAAAATCAAAAATCCGATTCTTTATTGATCCGGGCTCTGACTCTAATATTATCAAATTGTGCGCCCTGAAACCTGATCTTATCATCAACCCTTATGAATCCATCGAAATCACAGGTATCAATAAACATCCAGTTATAACACTCGGTACCATTGACCTTACAATTTTGAAATCCACTGTCGAATTTCATGTTGTAAGGGATGACTTTCCGATTTCATCACAAGGGATTCTGGGAAGACACTACATCCGCAAGGAGAAGGCCCAGATATCATTTTGGCATAATGCCCTAATAATAATGTCTGATCCAATCAACCCTATTCCTTTCGTGGATAAAGAATCGCGCGCCGAAAAAGAACTTCTGAAACCAATTATTAAACCCTTCAAAAGAGTGTTTCGAATTCATGCAAGGACGCGTAGTCCGATTGCAATCGACGTCATCAATCCTGATCTGCCTCAAGGCTACCTCCCACGGATCAAGGCTCCAGAAGGAGTGTTTATTGGTGAAGCTGTCGTGAATAGCAAGGATGGCGTTTGTCATGCCCTTGCAATTAATACTACCGAGATGGACGTAGACTTCGAACTCACCCCCCAAGAACTAATACCTTTTGACTTCTGCGAATTGCCTGGAGAAGAATCTTCTGAGATCGAAAATGAAAATTTTCCAACTCCAACGATTTCATATGCAGAACGCGTAAAAAGGGTAAAGGAGGCCCTTTTTGTATCCCATCTAACTCAGGAGGAGAAGGACCTTGTTTTTAAATGGGCAGAAGACTACGCGGACATTTTTCATCTCAACGGAGAGCAACTATCCTGTACTCATTTGATCCAGCATCGGATCCCCACCATCGATGATAAGGTGATACATAAGAAGCAGTACCGATCACCATATGAGGCCCTTGAGCAAATTGACGAACAACTACGTAAGCAGCTCGATAGTGAAATAATAACAAATTCCACTTCTCCTTACAACTCTCCACTGCTAATAGTGCCGAAGAAACTCGACGCATCCGGAAAAAGGAAATGGCGCGTAGTCATAGATTATCGGGCCCTTAACGAAAAGGTAATAGGAGACGCATATCCCCTCCCTAATATCGCCGCTATCTTTGATAAACTTGGGTCCGCGAGATTCTTTACAGTCTTCGATCTTGCAAGCGGTTTCCACCAAGTCGAAACACACCCCGACGACAGATACAAAACCGCTTTTTCATCTCGAAACGGGCACTTCGAATATGAGCGCATGCCTATGGGGATTAAAAACGCACCTCCAACATTTCAGGGCCTTCTAAACAATGTCCTTGGTGGAATGCTTGATTCAGAAGCATTTGTGTACCTAGATGATATTATTATCTATTCGGACACCCTTGAGGAACATGACAAACGAGCACGAAGATTGTATAATCGACTTCGAGATGCAAACCTCAAGCTTCAACCCGACAAATGCGAATTCATGAAAAAGGAAGTTGCATACCTCGGTCACATAGTGGGAGAAGACGGAGTGAAACCAAATCCAGCAAAGATCAAGGCCATCAAACATTTCCCCGTGCCGAAAACTCAAAAGGAAGTTAGAAGCTTTCTAGGTCTCTCAGGTTACTATCGACGCTTTCTAAAAAATTACGCTATGGTGGCGAAACCCTTATCCGACCTATTGAAGAAAACAAAAGAGTGGAAGTGGATGGACCAACAGCAGAGAAGTTTCAAAAAGCTCCGAAAATATCTGTGCAGAAGACCTATTCTCCAATATCCAGATTTCACGCAGCCCTTTAAACTTACAACCGACGCTTCGGAACACGCAATTGGAGCTATGCTGACGCAAGAAAAGAATGGTATTGACCTCCCTGTCGCGTACTACTCTAAAGTGTTGAATGCAACTGAGCAAAAATATCTTAAGACAGAGAAGGAATGTCTTGCTACGCTATATGCTGTGGAGCATTTTCGTCCATACCTGTACAGTCAGGACAAGGAATTTATTCTTTCATGTGACTGTGAACCAGTTCATTGGATAAGTTATGTGGAAAATCCTGGAACCAGGCTCGAAAAGTGTCGACTCAAACTTCGAGGATATAGATACAGATTTGAGTATAAACCAGGGAAAATAAATCGAATCGTCGAGGCCCTCTCAAACAACCCTGTCGATGACACCAACCCTCAGGACAAAGGGGATGGTATACAATCCTTTGAATCAGAATGGTCAGAATCTTCCGAAGAATCCAATCAAGAGGAAAATCAACATTCCGGGCCACAAGATCCTTCATCCCCGTCACGAGCATTTCCCATCACGCGAAGGCAAGCTGAAAAGAATGACGGTGCGCGAGTGAAACCTAATTCATCTCAGAATAAAATCAGCTCAACAGTTCCCCCACCAACTAAAACACTGACCCGAGCAACAGAAAAGATAACGAGTCTGAGACCTAATCCGACCTTCAAGCTTCCATTGACTTCAAAATTACCTACTGCAAACAAGCAATTACGAAACCCTTCATCCTCATCTTCTGAACTCCGAACAACAAGGTCCACCAGAGACACAATAAAAAAAGGTGCGTTTGCCCCAAAGACAATTCTCTCAAGGCCAACAACAGTTCCCCCATTCAAACCTTTACAAAAAAATCCAAAGGATTTCCCAGACACTGAAAAACCCTTAAACCCAAATTTGCCCGGTGCGAGAAAAAGAGGTAGACCTCTAGGAAGCACAAAATCTAAGAAGAAAGAAGACGATTATGTTGTCCCTTCCAGCAGCAAAGTCACTGACCTGGATACTAGCTGTGTCGCAAGCAGAACACGAAAGAGGAAACGCGAATCTCTCACTGAGGCCAGACCACGAGAGGAAAGGGAATTCTCATCATCCGATGAATCCGCTACGGAAAGCGGAAACGAGGAAAGTTCCGATCCTCCAGTCTTCCGAAAAAGCTATAGTGTATTTCCCAGCCTACCATTGCATCCCTCGATAAGACAATCTCCCTCCGCGAGTGACAACAATCCAAAACCACCCCTGCAATCTGAAATTCTCCTTTTATCAAATAAATACACGGACGTTTATGTAGATGGCGCGTGTTGTGATAATGGAGGTGTGAGACCACGTGCGGGAATAGGTGTATGGTTCGGGCCAGATCATCCCTTAAATGTCTCCCGTAGGTATCGAGGAAGGCAAACAAACAATGCTTTAGAAATTGAAGCTGCAACGGAAGCCATCAGACAAGCAAAGCGTGCTGGCATCGATCATTTAAGAATAAAAACTGACTCCAAGGTTCTTTTGCAAGGAATACAAGAATGGGTTCCAAAATGGCAAACAAATGATTGGAAAACAAACGAAAATAAACCAGTCAAAAACAAAAAGGTTTATGAACGTTTAGTTGACGCATTAAAAAACATAGATGTCATTTGGGAACATGTACCCGGTCACGGCGGAATAGATGGGAACGAGAATGCTGACTGCTTGGCAAGAGAAGGCGCCATGCTGGAGCCTGATTCCAGTTCTTCCGACACCGAATCATCGGACGAGGAACAGACTAACGAGCTTCCGTTGGAACAGATAATTGTAGCTGGATCCTCTCAGCCTGTCGACAGTGAAGAAAGTTCTGAAATAGCCGAAGGAGCCAATCAAGAACAAGAAAATATAATACCCGTTTCAGGCGACCATGAGAACTCTATTAATCTATCGATCAGAAGATTTGATGAATCTCTACAACAACGAAGATTAAATCACACTAACAACACTCTGGCGTGGGACCACGAAGGTATGGACAAAACTCCACGAAGAAAGGCCCACGTTTCCGATGATGAAAGTGATGAAGAACACTTGGCATACTTGAAATCACTGGACCCTTGCCAAGGTCTCGACGATGACGTTTTCGCAGGGCGACTAAAAAAATTCCTTGAAGGTTTCGACAAGTATCGAGCAGAAAGTCAAGAAACTACGGAGATACCGCATCCCGAATCTGGACCTCACTTGATATCGCAACCATCCCCATCTGCACTCCCCGCCTCTGGAATTTTAAAAGATACACCGCTGACTAGCCGCGCCCCCTCCAAAAGAAAGGGAAGTGTAGTTCAATTTAAGAACATACCGGAAGTAAGTGAAGTGCTAAGTGTCAACGAAAACCCACCGATATTCACCCCGGCCCCTTTAACCTCCCCAAGGGCCCAATCTACCCCTTTCACTCAATTTCGTGCTAAGAAGGATGAACTAGTGACCGACAACCGGAAACAAATCCCCCACTCCTCGACATCAGTAAACCTTAAAATCCCGGTCCTGGACTCGTCATGTTCATCATCCACGGAGAATTCAGATAATGAATGTGTGATTACCCATAATCCTCGCGATTCTGCGAAAAACTCGGAAAATGTTTTCCACGAGTGGACAGAACCACTGACGTATAAGAAAGACAATATAGCACATTTCATATCAGAAGATTATGAACCAATTGACTCAGTTGCAAAACTTTTAATTGCTACAGAGAAGATTGATTTTCAAGACATCCGGGATAATAAACCAGTGAAAGGTCAAGTCCATGTTACACTTTGCGGTCGATACAAAGTGTACTCGATTGTTGTAAAAAAGAGACATTCTGACGAACTAGACTAGAACGACGTCACGACGGGGTTAAAGAACCTGAAGTATGCACTAACCTTAGACAATCAAACACACTGCCGTATGGCTAATTCGGGAGATTTGTTAGGAAATTTGCCACAAACAACAATGGCGGGCATCTTAGCAGGAATATTCCATGGTGGTGATATGAAAATAACTCTTTGCCACGGTAAAATTGAGGTTCCTGCTGAGAGCCTGCGACCAAAAATTATTGCCGAATTTCATGCCAGTCTGGTCGGAGGTCACAAGGGCATAACAAAGACATATCGTCGAATTAGGGAACGCTATTATTGGCCTAGAATGCGAGACGAGGTCACTCAGTTTGTGCGAAAGTGCAAAAGTTGCCTTGAGAACAAACTTGTTAGGGCACGAACTCGAGAGCCTATGCTAATAACAGATACCCCAGCAACCCCATTCGACAAAGTGTCATTGGATACAGTGGGAAAATTAAGAACCACCCCTAATGGGAACCGATACATTCTCACGATGCAAGACAATTTTAGCAAATACTGCATCGCGGTTCCCATCCCAGACATTAAGACCACAACTATTGCACACGCAGTGGCAACGAACCTTTTCTCCTTGTATGGAGCACCACGGTGCGTGCTTACTGACAGGGGAGGGAGCTTTGTGAGTTCCCTTATGCGTAAACTCGAGAGACTTTTCGGCGTGAGGCAACTCACAACTTCCGGTTATCGTCCTCAAACCAATGGGGCACTTGAAAGGAGTCATATCGAGCTGACAGATTATATTAAACATTATGCGAATGATTTCGACGATTGGGATCGTCTACTTCCTTTCGACATGTTTAATTATAATACATCGGTTCACGAGGCGACTAATTTCACCCCATACGAATTGGTTTTTGGTCGAATGGCTCGGATCCCAAGTTCGTTCCCACAAGGACCTGAATTGGAAACTTACGTTGTGTACTTGAGGGATCTTATCGTTAGACTGCATGAGTTACAGAATCTGGCCGCTCAGAGATTGATCCATGCAAAGGAGAAATCAAAAGCACACTACGATCTAAAAGCTCGGCCTTCTAACGTTAAGATTGGCGATAAGGTATATACTTATAAAGAAATAAGGTCCAATAAATTCGACTCCCGTGCCAATGGTCCATATTCTGTGGTCGGATTGACTGAGAATAATAATGTGGTCTTAGAAGACGAGACTGGCGAGAGGTTCGTCAAGCATAGAGATAAGATAATGGTTGCCCATCTGTAACCATTATCTTTCACCAGAATCATTATAATAAAAAAAAAAATTTTGTTTTAGATACAACAATGATGACAACACATTGGCCCTTGAAGTTTCTGTACTTCCTTCCCATCCTGACGACATATGCAATTTTCGAGGATCAAGACAGCCTACGGATGCATGGAGAAGGGTACGACATTACCCCAGTGATTGTCAGTAGTGGGGCTTACTTCGAGCACGTTTCCGAAGTTCGAAGATCGACCAGTCGCTGGAGAGTAGCAGTATTCCTTGACATTGCCAAACAAAGACGTCATCTCAACGACCTAAAGGCACGAATGGAGAGGATGAAGGAGCTATGCCGACAACAAGAAAGAAACTGCAATGGACCCCCAGACTCTTTCAACTGGGAAGACAGATGGGAAATGGCAGAGGAAATACAAAACCACTTCCAAATTCAAATCCGGGAATTACAAAATAGTAAGGAAAAATCACCAATCAGATTGTCATCCCAATTGAGAGTAAGACGGAGCGTGCCACTACTTGGAGTTCTGGGAAAGATTGCTGGACCAGTGGCCGGTGTCCTAAACTACGACGACGGGGAACGCTACGACGCCGAAATAAGAGAGCTAAACGAGGCACAAAGCAACCTCTCGCATTTAGTAGGAAAGCAGACCCATGTTGTTCGATCTCAGTTAGATACTCTCCACTCTCAGTATCAACATCATGATGCTCGAATAGAACAGATTGAACAAAAATTGAAAAATCTATCATCCACAATTAATGGCATCGTATCACCAAAAGAGGAATTAATGCGAAGAGGAATAGTGTCATCTATCTTATCAGGAATAAAACTGGGTCTGGACCACAATATTCGAATTACATCCACCATGCTAGATGCAATACATGACGCACGGAAAGGTCGACTACACCCAGGAATAATCTCATCACAACAACTGGAGCCTATTCTTCGAGATATTCAGGACAACCTGACGCAAGTCCGTTTTCCTCTGCCCGGTCCCAGGGTTAGCATCGACGAATTAATCAAAATAGCGACGACCTCTATTTGGTGCGAGATCGAAAATATAAAAATACTCATCGATATTCCATTATTGGAAGAGTACCGCTATCAAACATTTAAGATTCATCCCCTCCCTACCATTCAAAAGGACTTAGGTAGTGGAAAACAAAGAGCATACGTGAATTCAAAACACAACTACCTCGTTGTCGATGACGCAAAACGAACTTACTTGTTTCTCAGCGAAAAGGAGTGGGGAAGTTGCCGAACCACCGCAGCTTATCACGCTTGTCTGGAAGGCGTGCCAATCTACGAACTTCACGAGCGACCCTCCTGTGAACCTATACTTCTCCTTAAACCAACTGTCGAAGCCATGAAATCCTGTCCAATCAGAATAACATCAAATCTGAATTCTTACTGGAGACCGCTAAGAACATTGGCCTCCTGGCTCTATTCTCTTGCCGGAACGGAGATTGTCACTATCTCTTGTCACTCTATGAATCCAATCAACCTAAATTTAACTGGAACCGGAATAATGAAGTTAGCACCAGGATGTTTTGCGCGAACCGAAGATGTCACCATCCCAGACAACCCTGTGCAAAAAGGACAATCGGAGCTGATTTATGGAGCCGAGCTGCATCTGAACCTATTAGAAATCTCGCCTCTTGTATCCACACACGCCAACCTAGCTCTAGCCTTAGAAGAACAACAAGCAGAATTGAGTAACACCAAATCAACAACGTCTCACTTCGACGCCAACTCCAAAACACTCGATGAGCTGGAACAGGAATTACAGGATTTCGCAATACAAAGACATTTTAAAAGCAAACAGGCCGCTCTAGTTTACGGATCATATGGAGGATTGACCCTAATTGCTGTCTTTATTCTGCTGTATATCTGCAGGAAGCCTATATTAAGTGGAGTCAATGCCCTTCAAAACACTGTAAATCCCAAACGAAGACGAATCAAACTTGCGGCCCATTTCCGACCCCATCCGCCGGAGGTAAACGAGAAAATCATTAAGTAAAGTGGTAAGAATGCGCAATTATTAAGGTAAGAGCAGCAATGATTTACGTAGGAAAAATCTGCGGCGTGAAATAATAATATCTCCTTAGCAAGGGTACCTCGTCATCGGTCTAACCGATAGGAGCTAAAAGCCATTTCACTAACTGCCGACCGAAGCGCCCTTAAGTGCCCGTTCTCCCTTCTACCACGCAACCAAAAGGTGCCCGCCCTCAAAAGAATAAACTTATGAAGGCGAGTGCCTATGGCTTGCAGCAGTGTTAGGTCAACACGTTATCATTGCTGATCATTACCAATAATTCATTAATGTAACATATATGAGATTTTCTTCACTTATTCCCAAATACATTGATACGTTCAATTGTAATAGTAGTATATTGATATTAATGTAATTGCTATATAATAGTTATATATATATATATATATATATATATATATATATATATATATATATATATATATATATATATATATATATATATATATATATATATATATATATATATATATATATATATATGTGTGTGTGTGTGTGTGTGTGTGTGTGTGTGTATGTATGTATGTATGGGTATAAAGCATACGATATAAAAGCGGGATTAATTAATCAGGTAAAAAAAAAAAAAGTAAATAATTGAATAATAATGATAATAAAAAAAAATAATAAATATTATAGCATTATTAAAACAACACATTACTATTATTCTTAAGGGGTGTTTCAAAAAGTTAAAATTTATCTTCTATTTTATTTTTTTTTACACAAAGCAAATTTGTATGATTAATATATCGCTCACCGATCGATCATCGGCCAATATCTTGCCGATTACATCCATTGTAACGCTGTAACACCCAAAAGAGAATTCAAGAAGCACCACACCCAAATGACCGCATGTGCACACGTTATTAACTTTGTTAAACCGACGCGTGTTTTAACTATACTAATGAGATTAACGCGATCACGGTCAAGTGCAACCGAATTGAAGCATCCCCACCGCGAAGGTGCAAATGAGTGTATTGCATTGGTATGTGTGAACGAATAATAGGAAGAAAGAAAAGAATTATGCGATCTGAATAAGCTCGGGCTAATTAATCAATCACGACAATTTAATATTTTTACGTAGTTAAATAAAATTATATTTATCCTTAAATAACCGTGTTGAATCTAAGAGCTGCTAGTTTTCGAGGACGAAAACGGAATTTCCATGGTGGTTTGTTGCGCCAATATTAGCAACATAAAAATAATATAAAAAAAAAGAAATAGTAGTAAATAAATAAATAAAATAAAAATAAATATATATATATATATAATATTTAAAAAAAATTATTGAAACTGAAAATCTAAGTTTTATTTCAAAATAATATTTAATTAAACTCGTACCAAGTTAAGATCGCGTTACCATGAGGAATTCCCGAAGTCAGCAAAACGACATTTAGAATCGAGCGACTTCATTAGGCAATTCGCATCCAAAATAAAATAATACATATAATTTAAAATTATATTATTCTATTCACGTAAGATGCAAGCCCTTGGAATCAACACGGACAATAAAGACGTATCAACTAATGAAGGATAATAATTTAGGACCTTCATTGATTGATACTCTTTATAACAAAAGCATATGGTGGTATAAACTTACAATTCAAATACAATGTTAATAAAAATAAAAATGGAAAATTGGGAATGAACGAATTTAAAAATAATATAATTAAAATAATATCGCATTGTGGCAGACGGGCAGGAGTCTTCACTCAACGCGTTCTGTGGAGACCCCTCCCGCTCCCCACGCATCCCTCGGCATCGTGCGAGAGAGAACGAAGATTGTGTTCAACGGCAAAGCGTTCTCTCTCGCTCTAATGGAATGTTCGCGACTCTTTACTCCCATAGCCACAAATGCACGGCGGGTTCTCTCTCGCTCTAATGGAATGTTCGCGACTCTTTACTCCTATAGCCATAAATGCATGAAGGATTCTCACTCGCTCTCATTTAAGAATCTAGTATAGAAAACATACATACCCTGGGACCTTTATGAAATACGTACTCGCTTGTGTTCCTATGCCTATCCTCTCCTTACCCCGCTATACTCCCCGGACCAACAAGCTATGCTGCCATGCTAACACCAAGCATGTGCAATTTTTATCTAAATAATTGATCAATTCTATATCAATATTGGGACAAATAATTTAATGTTGGATTTGTAGCAACCTTTAAAGGGATACAAAATAGAATGGAGTTTCTATATTTGAAATGTCCATTATTTCCAACTTACATCAATCCTATTTTCAAAAAAAAAAGAAAAAGAAAAAAAATTTTAATTTTGAAAATAAATAAACAAATTAATATTTATTTCCAAAAATCAAAACAATATTTGAAATATTCTTTTCTAAGAATAAAAGAAAAGGAATGCATTTCAACATAGTGCATTGAACTTGCACTTGCAAAATTACAAGTTCAGCAATTTCGGCATGGCAACAGGTCCAACGCCCTGTCCCCACCTTTCCATATTTCCCAAGGAAGTAAACTATAAAAACCAATTAATTAAACACCTAAATTGAACAGTACGGTTTCTACTCGCGAATAAGCGCGTACGATTAAAAGTCCCAGGCAGTCTCCCGTCCGGTAACTAGGACACTTTATTGTTTGTATTGTAATATAAACAATATTGTTCGGACGAAAATAAAATTCAATTTACTCCAAAGTCCGTGGGGGCAGCCTAAAAAAATTAAATCAGAGAAGATATAGTTTATCTTGTTGAAAGACCGGCCGGATCAGCGAAGTTTCCGCGTTCGCCCTGCATTTGGTGGTTTAGGAGTTAGGATAAGAGACAATAGTGAAAATTTTGTTCTACGCCCGTTGACAAGTGTAACGGTAGTTCTTAAGTGCGAACGCCAGAACGGTAAGTACCAAGTATCGTTCCAGGCCAATTGAATCCTTTTCTACCCTTCCTAAAAAATTTGTACGAGGGGCAGAAAATTAGAGTCAGCTTAAATTAAATAAACAACCATACAACCAATATATTCAACTGTTTAAAATTTTCTTTATTTCCTTCTTGAGATCTGATAGGGTAGATTTTTCTAGATTTTCTAAGAAAATCTCGGTTTCGCGGATATAAATCGAATCCCATAATAATAAACAAGACCTTTGGTCTTGTCAGTTTGTACCTCCGAGAACCTTTAAAGTAGGACCAACTCAAAAGTTTACAATATTTTAAATAACTAATCAATTATCAATTATTTAAGAATATTAAATATTTTACCGGTTCGTAACGAAAAAAGGGGGTTATTCGTTATTGTTAATAAGAGAAATTGACTTCTAAAAAATCAAAAAGAAAAAATTAACCAATAACGTGAGAGCTCGGGCCTGAGCAAAGGTGTTTCCTTACAAAGCGGAGAAATGACAGGGACCACCCTGTTCAATATTCACTCTCTTAACAAATTGAGAGTCCAGTAAAATCTGGTAAATGTAGAAATAATTCTAATTTACTTAAAGGGATATTTGTGAGGTGATTTTTGTGTAGGTCGGGTACTAAAAGTGACATGTCTATAGAGTCAATTCGATTTTCATTTTAGTTGACGTTGTGGTTTTCAGCTAGGAATGGACGGAATGTAATATATGCGCAGGCATGAATTTTCATGAAAGAAAATTTAACAGTATAAATAAAAAAATACGATAAATAAATATTTGACAAAAACTAAGAAATTACTGCAGCCATTGTTGATCGGCGCAAGGGAGTTTCTTTGTTTATATTTTTATAAACAATTTTTGTTTACAAAATTTCTCTAAAATTTTTGTCACGTCACAACTCATATTTTCTTATAAACAAATATATTGTTACGATACAGTAACCTATTATTAATAAATAATAATATGTAAAATAATAAATAATAATAGTAATAATATTAACAGTAATAATAAATATAATAAAGTATAAAACAAGATTTGTTATTTACATATTTTTAATAAACAATAATAAGTTGTAATAAATATTAACAATAACAAAATTGAAATAGACAAAAATAACAGTAATAAACAATAATTAACAGTAATAATTGTAATAATAAGTATTTACAATAACAACAGAATGGTAACAACTTTTAATTGTAAACAATAATAATTAATAAATAACAAATTATAATAACAAATTTTAAACAACAAATTGTTCTAAATAATGTATGAAAAAAACTTATGAGCAAGTGGATACTGACAGGTGCGATGTAATAGCTGTATCTGTCTAAAAATGCAATCATCAGTAGTAGTCGTCCGTACTAAACTCTAAAAAGTCAGTCTTAAAAATGTAGTCAACAAAATAAATTAGCAAATTCCAATCATAACAAGTGGTTAGGAGCTTGTGGATAATAAATTTATAAAGTATAGAAAGTTTTCTTGATAATTTTTTTCTCATATTTTATTGCAATAACAATTACTCGTTAAATTGTCATCATTGTCATTAAACTCGAAATTTTCTTACTTATCGACAGTGGTGTTTTACCGACAGAGAGTCGGTGAGAGAGTGAAAGCAAATCTAAGCACAAGGTATGAGGTATGAAGAAAAAGAACTTTTGGAACTTTGGGTCTTTAAAAAATAAAATCTTTGGGCCTTTTTTTATTGAAAATTTTAATTTGGAATTCTTGTCCTCCAAATGTTTAAACAATCAACAATTGCAAAGTTTTAACAACTCCAAATCAGTATAGATAAGAGCAAATTTATATAAATTTGTGAGCTTTTATTGTTATTACTTAGTTATTACTTAACCCTTTGCCGTTCTTGTGTTACGAAATGTCGTTTAGAGTCTTTTCTGGGGGAACAACCAATGAGAAAAGGCGGTATGCTTGTGTTGGTAAATTAACTAATTTACCAACAATTGCTTTAGGCAATTAAGTTGTTAAACAAATCAAGAAAATGTCATAAAACCACAAATTAGAAACAATGCAAAAAAGAAAATATTGCTGGAATGACAATTGTGATATAAGAACATTCTTGAATTGCAATATGTGCAAATCATACTTTTGCAAAAAATGTTTCAAATTTGAACATGAGAAGTGAATTTAAAAATAGAGAAATAAATTAGGAACCAAATAAAAAACAAAAAAAAAGATAAAAAATAAAAAAACAAAAAAAGATAAAAAATAAAAAAACAAAAAAATAAATAAATAAAAAAACAAAAAAAGGATAAAAAATAAAAAAACAAAAAAATAAGACTCTCCGAAATTTACGTTTACCTCCACGCGGTGAGAGTTGGTAACGTCATTACTAATAGAGAAATTTTGACGGCTAAAGAACGTATAAAGCATGATCAGCGATGCCAAACACCTCCGAGTAACCAGTTTCAAGTGAATCCGATGAAGTTTTGAAAAAATGTCAGTCATAATGGAACTGTCATTTAACATTTTTCGAAACAACTATCATTTTCGTAATCAGCGACTCAAAAAACTCCCGAGTAACCAATTTCAAGTGAATCCGATGAAATTTTGAAAAATTTGTCCGCCATATTAGATCCACTATTATGAATTTTTTAAAACTACTGTCATATTCGTAATCAGCGACCCCAAAAACCCCCAAGTAACCAGTTTCAAGTGAATCTGATGAAGTTTCAAAAAAATGTCCGCCATATTGGATCCGCCATTTTGAATTTTTGAAAACTACTATCATATTCGTAATCAGCGACCCCAAAAACCCCCGAGTAACTAGTTTCAAGTGAATCCGATGAAGTTTTGAAAAATGATGTATATTATTTATTAAAAAGACAACTTTGAACGCCATTTTTAATTCGCAATTTTGTTTTTTTCTTTTTTTTATGTTACCACATTTTAGGTCGGACATTTTTGACGCGATATTTATACCATTGAGATGTATTTCGTTGCCATAAATTATTTACAAAAATTGATTTCTAATGAAAAATCTTTAAAAAATCGTGTTTTTGTTAATTAATTGTATGTAATTTGTTTATTTATAAAGTTACAATATTTTTTATTACGGCATTCGAAAGAGCGGTTTTAGAGCTTTAAGAAATGTATATTTCAAAATTTTTGTCACTTCGTTTTCATTCTAAAAGTTCTGTCGAAGTTCAGGTAAAATTTTTGTACATTTGGTCCTTAAAGGGTTACCGTGAATAGATTCTATTTTGTTAAAAAGATTGTTATGCTATATTTTAAGAGCGTGAGGTTTGTTAAAAATAATGATTTTACAAAATTTTAGTACAGTTTAAAACGTGAGAAAATAGGAAAAATAGGTACGTACCTATTTATTATTTTTTTACGTTTGTATTTTGTAAATTCCTGAAAGATGAATGAAAAAAAAACAATTGGTTTTATGATGAATACAGAACTGATTAAAATAATTTATATTATAAAATACTTTGTAGGTGTACAAAATATATGAATATCTGGTTATATTGATTTTACTATTATTTATAGCTAACTACCCAAAGAATCCGTTTTTAAGAAAAAAATAGATGATTTTTTTCAACTTTTACAGTTTTTGAAACTGAATCTATATTATTAACAATTTTTCTTATTTTTAACGACATCGTAATGGGTCTCTTAAATTATGATTATTAATCTGTCGACTCCAACTCGCATGAAACTTAAATCTTTTAAAACGTAAGAAAGTGATTGTTCATCATTCGCGATTTATGTACAATGCGTTTGCAATTTCATTGCGCTTAATGTCCGGTTCGAAGCGCGCATTATCTCGTTGAACGTCTGGTAACAAGGCATCATCATCACCATCATTACCGTTATCATCATTTTCAAAATGTTCATCATCCATCAATCCATCAATTTTATTATTTTCGAATTCATTTAGATCATCTTCAGATAAACAAATATTGTAAAGACAACAGCAAGCCAGAATGAATAATAATGCGTACTCTACATTTTGGAGGTATTAGAATTTAAGTCTTCGAAAACGAACCAACAGCAGGGCAAATGTTCTTTCTATTATTTGCCGGGTTTTCGCATGAATGTACTTGCAATGCCTTTGCACTCTATGTAAATTGCCATACTCTTTGTATGGCGGCAATAAGTTAAATTGTCTTGGGTATATCTTATCCCCCAAAATGTTAGTTTGATCAGGAAAGAAATTATCATAATTTGCCAAACTTTCTCTTTAAATGTCACTCATTTGACAAACTCTTGCGTCGTTTACACTACCGCAACAACCAGCATAAACATAAATAAAACGCCTTCTAGCGCCGCAAAACCCCTGCATGTTAATTCTTTTCTATTTATGTAACTAGCAGGATCTTCATGTGGTGCTTGTATTTCACCGAAAAAAAATATTCTTGTTTTAAGAGGACAATTCATCTTCTAAAATCCTCTTACATTTTATTCTTAAATTAAGAATATTCCTCTACTTTTAAGAGGAATTACCCTGGAACCCTGAAAATCCTGCGATTGCTTCAAACTCTTGTACATTTCTTTGAACTGCTTCCCCTCTAGGCCACGAAATGAAATGAGCTGCATGGTTTACGAGAGCCCTTGCAACACTTACAACACACTCCCATGACGTGGATTCGGCAACATTAAGTCGATCAGCAATTTCTCTATAAAGAAACGTTTTATTGATGAATTCTTTTTTAAATCTATACTCCAATAGCACAACAACTTGTCACAATCTTACAGTAACTGTTAAGTAAATACCCACCAGAGTAGAAATCGAAGTATGGGCAAAAGCTGTGAAAAGCTAGAAAAAGTTAGATTGTCATAGAAAAAAAACTGGAATTGTATGGGACATGATCAAATCCCATACATCGCAATAACACTCACACCGAACAATGGGATTTGCATAGAAAAGTATAGGAAACGCCGACAATCAATTTTTTCTATTTTTAAGCATAGGAAAAGTCTAAAATAAGTATTGGAGTAGGATAAAATCAATTATATCAAAATTTATCAGTTTTTTCATTAATTTGTTTGTTTTAAAAACCGTAGGAATTTGATTCAAGTATAGGAACCGTCTAGAAAAGTATGAGTGAAGTCTAGAATCAAATTTTTCTAATTTCTCAAATTTTTTATCAAATTGTTTTTTGATATTAAAAACCATGGAAATTGTCTGAAAAAGTATTGGAGAAATGGTTTAAAATATCAAAAAAATATTGGATGAAAAATCTGAGAAACTAAAAAAATTAATTGTATCTTTCTCTCAAACTGCTACAAGCGGTTTCCATACTTGAAAAAATAAATAAAAAACTTTTTTAAAAAATTTGAGAAATTAAAAAAAATTGATTCTAGCCTTCTCTCATACTTTTCCAGACGGGTTTTGAAAAATCATTAAATAATTTGAAGAAAAATCTGACAAACTGAAAAAATTGATTCTAGTCTTCTCCCACAATTTTTCAGAAGAATCGCATGTTTTAAAAATAAAGTAAAAAATTTGAAGACAAATCTGAGAAATTGAAAAATTGATTCTAGCCTGCTCCCATTTGAGATTGGAATATCCAGAATCTAAAAAACACGAGCAATTTAAACTTATAAAGGCTTGAAAATAAATAATCCTATCCTATCCGGACAATTACAAATAAATACTTATACTGACCGATGAAGATCTTGATTTGCAAAATACTTAAGTGCTATTGCCATTCTTTTCGTTACTGGTATTTTTGAATCTCTTGATTCCAAAAACGGTGCAAGAAGAAGGCTTAATTCCTCAAAATTTGTACTTGTCATGCGGAAATGTGATTTGAAATCTGTTAACATGCATTAAACACAACTTAAAATATAAGATATCAGGGAATATTTTGTGATAATTATCAAGAATTCAAGAATTACAATTTTAATGATTTCTTCTAAACTCTGATAAAACTCTAAAAAGTCAGTTAACTTGGGTAATGTCGTAGAATATTTTTATTTTTAAATTAAAGAAAAAAAGTATGGAAATATTGTATAATGTGATTTTCAAAATGTCATAAAAAATTGGATATATTTATTATTACAAAAAACATAACAAGAACAATTTATTTCAAAATTTGTCATTACATAATTTCATAAAGTTTGATTCAGATTATGTGTGATAGGTGCATATTTGGACTTAAGTAAGTTTAAAACGAGAATTTCGTTTTATAATTCTTAAGAATTCTGAAAAATATTCATTAAACTTTTTTTTAAAGTCAAACTGCATTGATAAATATTTTTTTATCAAATTAGTCTTAATTAATTAATTGCTATTGCACAATATTTAAAAAAATGTTTTTAAATTTAAAAACTCGAAACAGTCGAAGCAGCAACTCAGTTGTGCAAGTATCTTTTATTTATAAACGTTTCAAAACATTTTATTATTTAGTTATCTATTTAAAACGTTTACAATTGCTTATTTATTAGATAAATAATTATTTATTACTTTTTTAGTACTTTCAAAAAAAGCATATTAGTAATTAGAATGCAAGAAAAAACACAATTACAAATTCCATTAAATACATACCTTCAGACATTTTTCAGCTTTACACCTTCTTTAACATCTCATACAAATCAGATGCTAACACCGAACATACTAGTGACAACTTTTATAGTGACTTTTACAAAAATATTGTCATTTTCTATAGTACTAGACTTATTTTTCATAGATCGTAAAACACGTTCCATAGTCTGTCGCAATTTTCAATTTTTGTGCCAATCCAAATGAGGGTACTAGGGAATTAACAACTTACAACTATCTTAAAAGAAAATTTACGTGTGAGCACCACTGTTGACACCCAGTGCTAACACCGCCTGTCGAAAACACCCCATGTCAAGGTGCCCTGAATATAGGCTCATAATAGTATTCGTGGTCAGTGATCTTAAAATCATCAAGACCCCAAGTCCTTTAAAAATTAAATAATTTTTTATAAATCTGACCGCCATATTGAATCCGTCAGATTGATCTGATATCTATTTTGAGGTTAAGAAAAATCCTAACGTAATGAAATTTCAAAGATGTTTTTTTGGATTTATGTTATATTGTTATTTATGATAAATAGATAAAATGTTAATGGAAAACACTTGTAATTAAATATTAAGTTCTTAAAAATGTATTAATTAAATTAATAATTAATGTTACTAATTTTTAGTGGATAAATGGTGACCTAGTAATAAATCATGAAATGGGTAATTTACCGTTTGAGGCTGAAATTACATCTTCCGTAATTTATGGAGGAAAAAACAAAATTACCGTTGTTGTTGATAATACTCTCTTACAAACTAGTGTTCCTCAAGGGAAAATTGTTGAAGCTTCTACTGATCATGGCTCTGTTAAAGTACAAACTTATACTTTCGATTTTTTTAATTATGCTGGAATACACAGGTAAGACTAAAAATTTTGTTGTTCTCTTAATCACGAATAAAGATTTACCAACGATAAAATTAAAAAATTTTAAATAATAAAATGAATAAGTTAAATATTATAAAATAATTATAATATTCATAATATATAAAATATAAATTTTTAATTATTCATTGACTTCTTTTCTTATTTCAATTTTCTGAAAAATAATTTGTTAGCTTTTAAGTAATTAATTCTCTTTTACATTACAAGAAATCTCCACTGTATTAGAAAGAATTTAATTATTATATATATATATATAATATTATTATTTGATTATTACTATATTTCGCAGCAATTTTTTTTTGAATTTGTTATGTCTTACCTATTATTATATTCCCTATTTTTTCTCGATTTAACTTTAATTTTAAAAAATTAAAGTTGGGACGGGGTTGGATAAATGACAAGAATAAATTTATTTGAACACAGTACATTTAAAAAATATCAAAATTATGAAAAGATGAAATGAGCACTAGCTTTCTAAACGTGAGTCTTAAGTCGTTTCTCTGTTTACCTTAAGGGGTTACGCCACCCTGAACGCCTGAAAATTGGAGGGTATTTTAAGAATTAATTTTGACATAACTATTAAAAATACAACTTTTTAGTAATTGGAACATCAAAGTACATATATTTAACTTAAAAAAAATTTTGGAAGAAGAAAAAATATTCAAAAATGGCGGAGATATAGCGAGTCTCGTAAGTCACTTTTCTTAGCGCACGGCTGTGCGGTGTACATCCTGGACATTTTTATCTGAAACCCAAAAACAAAATTTTTTTTAAAACTATATTAAATTACCAACAGAGTGATGTAGCCGTTTTTAAAAAAAAATTTTTTGAGCAAATGAGAGCACTTTGAAAAAAAAATTTCGAACCAAAAAAAAAATTGTTTTTCAAAGTGCTCCCATTTGCTCAAAAAAATTTTTTTTAAACGGCTACGTCACTCTGTTGGTAATTTAATATAGTTTAAAAAAAATTTTTTTTGGGTTTCAGATAAAAATTGTGCTGTCCAGGATGTCAACCGCACAGCCGTGCGCTAAGAAAAGTGACTTACGAAACTCGCTATATCTCCGCCATTTTTGAATATTTTTTCTTCCAAAATTTTTTTTAGTTAAATATATATACTTTGATGTTCCAATTACTAAAAAGTTGTATTTTTAATAGTTTTGTCAAAATTAATTCTTAAAATTCATTGTGTTGAAACTTGTTACTCGGGGGTTTTTGGGGTCGCTGATCATGAATCTGAAGTCAGATTTTAAAAATTCAAAAAGGCGGATCCAATATGGCGGACGAATTTTTTAAAATTGACTGAATTGACTTGAAACTTGTTACTCCGGGGTTTTTGGGGTCGCTGATCACGAATCTGTAGTCAGATATTCAAAATTCAAAATGGCGGATGAATTTTTTAAAATTGACTGAATTGACTTGAAACTTGTTACTCAGGAGTTTTTGGAGTCGCTGATCACGAATCTGAAGTCAGATTTTAAAAATTCAAAATGTCGGACAAATTTCTTAAAATTGACCGAATTGACTTGAGACTTGTTACTCAGGAGTTTTTGGGGTCGCTGATCACGAATCTGAAGTCAGTTTTTCAAAATTCAAAATGACGAATCCAATATGGCGGACAAATTTTTTGAAATTTATTAAATTTGCTTGAAACTTGATACTCGGGGGTGTCCGATGTCGCTGATCACGAATCTGGCCTTCAACTTTCAAAATTGAAAATGGCATATTTAATATGGAGGATGAATTTTTATAAAATTGTTTAACGTTACTTAAAACTTCTTGTTTAGAGGTTTTTGGGGTCGTTGATCACGAAGCTGAAGTCCTATTTTCAAAATTTAAAATGGTGGGTCCAATATAGTGGACGAATTTTTAAAAAGTAATTGGATTTTATTGAAATTAGTTAATTCGAGGTTTTTAGAGGCACTGATTATTATGAATATAAAGTTATATTAAACCTCGCTCATCTACAGTGGTGTTTACATTTACCCCGAATTTTAGGAAAATTTTAAAATCTCGGGGTAAATGTAAACAGTCAGTTTTAGGCGATTGAGGTGCATCAATATTTTTTTGTACTTCATAAAATTTGTCTAGGGAAGTAAAGTAACAAGTTCATGCAAAAATGTCCGTCCTTTTTACGTTTTAACAAAAAAAACTAATGTTCTTGGTGAAACATAGATATTCCGTTTACATTTACCCCAAATGACTCTATTAGATCCGCCATTTTGAATTTTTTAAATCTAACTTAAGATTTGTAATTAACGACCACAAAAACATAAAAAAACGAGGTGTTGTTAAAAACTATTCACTAAATGTTAATGAACTGTATAGTTTGTTACATAACTGTTTTTTTAAACAGTCAATGTTTATCCTATTGTTTAAAGTAAATATTACAACTTTTTGTAATTTACTATTTTTTTAATTGTAGCCACATCTATTCGGAATAGAAAGCATTTTGGCGCAAATTAATTGGTTAATTTTTATAAGAATTACAACAAATTTTCTAACTGGTACATATATGTACCGGAGGTACGAAAGGGTTAAAACTGGGGTTGAGAGCACTATTACGAAGAGAACCACTTGTGATGATTAAAAAATTAAAACTGACATTTGGTAACTTCTTCTGTTGACTACATTTTTGGCTTCTGTTTAATAGTCTAGCCCTTTTTATACCAAATTCTGTCCATGTATTTTAGAAAAAGTTCGCTAAGCCATGCATTTGGAGAAATCCATTGTTGCAGGAACACTTGTGGTGACTCACTATTAGATCACACGTGTTCACCACATGTACATTATTTTTAGTATATTATTACTATTCGTTTTTCATAAATGTTGTTATAATTTTGTTTGTTATTACATTTTTGTTTATTATATTTTTGTTATATGGTTTTTGTTATATGGTTATTGTTATAGTTGTTTATAATTATATGGTTATTAATATAGTTGTATTAATTATCTTTTTATTATTGTTACAATTTATTATTATTATTAATTGGTAATTATTAATTAATTCTTATTTTACATTAATAATTATTAGTTAATTTTTATTGCTATTTTATCATTCTTATTATTATGTTTAATAATTATACATATTTATTGTTTACTATTAATAATTGTTAATAAAAATATAAAGTTAAAATAATAATATGTTAATAACAATTATTTGTTGTTAAATTTTGTGTTATTATTCTTAATTATTATTTAAAATATTGCTATTCATTATTTCAAATGTTATTGCTATTATTTCATTATTATTATTTATAATGTTAATATTTATTAATAGTTAAAAATTAATAAAATGTTAATAACAATTAGTTGTTAATTTATTATTATCAATTATTATTGTTATTATTGCTATTGTTATTATCGCTATTATTATTGTTTTTTAACATTATTTAAAATACGTTACGATGACGTAACAAATTATGAGAAATAAATTATTAAAATGAGTGTTCAAAGTATTGTTATTTACAACAGATTACATTAATACAAATTATGCATATATGATATGAAATTACATGTGACGTGAAAGAACATAACGTTATTTATTTTGACAAAAAACGGAAAGATTTACCAACAATTAAAGTATTCGTAACATACAATGTAATCATTAGGCTATAGATTTTATGATATTTAATGACACAATTTAATGTAGTTAGCCCTTTATTAATTCCGCTACATGTCAACAAATTTTCTAAAACAAAATAATTTTTAATTTCTTGCATAGTATAAAAAAGACACCTCCCGCAAAATCATGAAAAGCATCCACGAGAGTATTCACACAAACATGAAAACCTTTGAGAGCCTGAAAAAAAACTATCATGAATTCCAGTTTCAGAATAATTATTTATTATCAGAATAATAATAATTATTATTATTGTCATTCGCAAGATCTGCTTCATAATGCTCCTTCGTTCTAAGTAATGACTCGTCTTCTTCTTACGTGATATTCAAGGAAATTTTAGCCATTTTGAAAATTAGTTTGGCCATATAAAGACTTCGCTAAATTTGTTTTTTCTTTGGTAAATTATTCTTCGCTAAACGAAGCCATATTATTTAATTGTTATATTCTTCCGAAGTTTGTTTTTTTAAATAGGTAATTAAAACGAAGACCTTATTAGGGACAAAACTAGTATTAGACAAGTTGTATACAGCCTTTTCTAAAACAAATTCAAGGGTAACGGCCTTTTAAAGCATACTCATTTCCGAGACCTGTGCCAACTTTAAATCAAATCTCAATGATGTTCAGAGACGTACGCCTCTGAACATCATTAATATATAATGATAAAGCGTTTTATCGACGGCAACGTAGCAATTCAAGATTTTAGTAAGAGATTAGTTTTTTTCTAATAAATTTAAAAGTATGTTATCAATAATATTTTTTTCATTAGCTAGGGGAGAGTCCCCAGTTGTGAGACGAGTTTTATTTTTGACCCGTAAATTGTAAACGGGAAAACGAAATTGTAAATAAAATACACCGTTCGAGAGGTAACAGAAATTTGCAACTTTTGTTAACAGAAAGTATAGTGTTTCGATGAACTCAAGAAATTTTACGATACATTTTCGGAGCACATCGCTTTTTTAAAAAAAATGTCTCCAGTTGTGAGACATTCATTAAAAATTGCTAAACTTTAATAAGTTTGATATAAAACGTTATGTTTAGTAGAAATAATTAAATATATTAATAATATATATTATTATATACTAAATAATAATATTTATTCGCCAAATATGACTATTAAATAAACACAATTAAATAGCTTCAACAAGAGCATTAAAATTAATTCTTCTGAATCAGTTGACTTTTTTCCACATGACATGCCTAAAAATACTAAAAAAATCAAAACAATTGGGGAGAGTCGGTACGGTCGGGTCACTTTTTGACTTGTGCCCATAACTTCCGTTCTAGGCCGAATTTCACGTTTTCTGACATATGGTTGGAAAGATCTTCTAAAGTGGAATGTTTCTTCTGTACATCAGAAAATGTTTGGACAAAAATTGGAAAAGTTATAAATATTTAAAAAAAAGTCATTACGGTTGGATCAGGTCTTTACGGTCGATTCACCGTAGAAAATCAATGTGATATGAAGGAATATTTCTAAAATTGGCCCGTAAATTACACAAGAATGCTGAAATACACTTGAAAATGGAAAAAGGAAATAAAAAATTCATATAAAAATTAACCTAAAAACATTCTCTAATGTTTTAAGAACGTTTTTCGAACATGAATATATTCTTTTTCACTGTAAAATGACGTTTTTCACACATCTCTACCTTAAACAAATGAATTTCCGATGTCAGAACGCACCATAATTGTAAAATAATGCGTTCCAACATGCACGATATAAAGTGACCCGACCGTAAGTTTCGCGTCGTTTTTATTTTTTTAGCGCACATACATAAACGAACGATATAAAAACCAAATAACATACCAAAGTATTAAAGCACTCTCTAATAAATAAATTCCATTATCTTACATTATTGTTTGCATCTTCCCTTTTGTTTAATTAATCTTTCTTAAAACTAAGTAACAGTTTTGCTTTAAAAACTCACCACACATTTACGTTTTACGTTTGTACTGCTCGCGTACTTTATTGGAACTTAATGAAAGTGACATGAAAAGTTTTCTACCATTACTAAGAAGTATTTACATGCAATGGTAAATGGCACCAGTTTGTTACAACTGAGAAACCTGAGGTGACTCAACCGTAAAGCTGTTCCGACCGCAGTGACTCTCCCCTATTTAAATAGTATGCCTGCAAAGTCGTATTTTTTATGCTGCCCAAATGGCTGTCGAGACTGTCTCACAACTGGTGATATGCTGTGTCTCACACATAGAAATTGGCGCTATTTTGAAAAAGGAAAATTAAATAATTTTCAACCGTAGATTGGAACATTGTAATATTGCATCACAAAATATAGGGAAAACAGTAAAGGAAAATGCATTACATTTACCTTTTCCAATTAAATAACTTGGAAAAAAAGTACTTTGCATTTATTGAAAAAACGCTTTTTTGTCGATTATCACACCCAGTGTTGGTATTTAACAAAAACAGTTTATATATCCGTTTCGGCGTACGCAAAAAAGTTAGCTCATATAAAGAGAAATGTTTTTTATATAAACTAATCGGCTTTTTAGTATTGCATGTTAAAAAAATTGACTGTCTCACAACTGGAGACTCTCCCCTATAATTTAATTATAAAAAATTTAAGTTAACAAATCAACTGTTCATTTGTTTATAGTCGAAATAACATCGTTTTTTTCTAAGCGTTTTTATAAAAAAAATCTATATTAAATATAATTAGTGTTCACATATATTTTTAAATCGATTAAGCGACTTAACCTGGAGCCATTACAAAAGAAAAAAAATTTCTACTATAAACAAGCGAGCTATTTATTTGTTAATTTAACTTAAATCAAAAATTGTTTAAAATTACTAAAAAAAATATTTTATTGTCCAAATATCATTTTTTATCATTTATATTTTTTACATTAAAGACAGGATGTATAAAATTTGTACATAATGTTTAAGAACATATTTCAATCTTAAAAAACACCAAGAATAATTTGTAAATACACTTTGTTATGTGTCTTGAATCCCTCTTTCGAATGAAGTACTCAAAAAAACTAAAAAATTTTAAATAAACAATTCATACAATATTTAAAAAAACACGATTTTTTAAGAATTTTTTTTTTTATTTTTTAAATTTTTTAATAGCTAAACCCTTCAACAATATTAAATTTTTAAATGGCTGCCACAAAATGGCGACAAAAGTTACCTTTTTTAACCCTCCTGCGCATACGTTTTCACCCACAAAGTCGCTTGCAAATGCACACATTTTTCAGAAGGTAGGATTTGCACGCCGATTGGTATCTAGGGGTTTTCGGGGTCGCTGATTACAAATCCGGGGTCAGAATTCCAAAATTCAAAATGGCGGACCAAATATGGCGGACAATTTGGACAATTGAAAAAAAAATTCTAATCGTTCTGTCTATCGCTATCTAGGGGTTTTCGGGGTCGCTGATTACGAATCCGGGGTCAGAATTTCAAAATTCAAAATGGCGGACCCAATATGGCGGACAATTTTTACAATTCAAAAAAAATTCTAATCGTTCTGTCTATCGCTATCTAGGGGTTTTCAGGGTCGCTGATTACGAATCCGGGGTCAGAATTTTAAAATTCAATATGGTGGACCCAATATGGCGGACAATTTTCACAATTTAAATAAAATTCTAATCGTTCCGTCTTTCTCTATCTAGAGGTTTTCAAGGTCGCTGATTACACAGGCCTGCAAATTGTAGCTTAGTTCTGTTACAGGAAAAGTGGAAGGTGATTCTTATAGCTTTTTTGACGTAGAATACGAATCCGACCTCCAAAATAGCCCATCACGTCAGAATTTCTTGTAAAACTGCTTTAAATGGCCAAAAAAGGCTATTTTTGGTCATTTTTTAGAATTTTTTTTGGTTAACCAAAATTTTTTTTTAATTTGCAAAATTGTGTCGTATAGTACCATGTATAAGCTTCAAACCCCATATTTTAAAATTTCTTTACGATTTTTTTTTGAAATAGTTATATAGATGTGAAATTTTTTCATTTAGACAAATGTGGGTATAAGATAAATTCAAAATGTCATTTTGATTGCATTCACTAATAGTTTTATAAATTGACCGTTATTTTTTAAACCAACTAGTAAGGGTGAGATATAGCAGTAGTCTTAATTTAAAAAAAAAAAAAATTGAATTAAATATGTAACTTTTTAACATTTAAAAAGTTGACTAAAATTTTTATTATCCCCTCTACTCTTATATCCAATTTTGTAAAAAATTTTAGATCCTGTCTCCCTATTTCGATCCTACATATATTATGGACGTCCCCTTTATTACTACTTTGTTTTTTATAATTATACTTATATCAGCCTTCCTAGTTTTAAAAAACTACACTTGACTAAATAAAAAACAATTTTCAAATCTACATAACTTTTTTTAAAAAATTTCTAAAGACATTTTGAAAAATGAGTTTTAAAGCTAAGCCATAGTACTATACGATGCAATTTTGAAAAATGAAAAAAAAAAATTTTTGACTAACGAAAAAAATTCCGAAAAATGACCAAAAATAACCATTTTTGGACATTTACGGCAGTATTACAAGAAATCCTGACGTGATGGGATATTTTGGAGGTTGGATTCATATTTTACATAAAAAAAAGCTATAAGAATCAGTTTCCACTTTTTTTGTAACAAAACTAAGTCTAAATTTTCAGGCCTGTGTTACAAATCCGGGGTCAGATTTTCAAAATTCAAAATGGCGGACCAAATATGGCGGACAATTTTTACAATTTAAAAAAAATTCTAATCGTTCCGTCTATCGCTATCTAGGGGTTTTTGAGGTCGCTGATTACGAATATAAAGTCCAAAATTCCAAAATGGCGAACTCAATATGGCGGAAAATGGAACAACAATAAGAAAAAACATTTTGTGAATTAAATTAAAGATAATAAAATTAATCAAAATATATCGTTGGCCATCTGTAGGTTAAAAAATTTTAAAATATAGTAAGTACACTACATTGAAAATAAATTATATTATTCAAGTAACCGATTACTTATCTATTATCAAAAAAATATTTACTTGAGGCAAATTATTTTTAATTAATTTAATTAGGTTGTATTTGCTTTAATTACTGAAATTAATAATTAAAATGCAACTTAATTGACTTAAATTAAAATTATTCCATTGAACTAAACTAAATATTTATTTAATAGTCAATAAATAGTTATTTTAATCAAATAATTTTTTATAGATCTATAATAATAATAGAAATAATAATAATAATAATAATAATAATAATAATAATAATGGTAAAAATAATTATGATTAGAAATTAAAATCAATTTTTAAAGTTACAATTGATCGTGACTGTAATATGTTAAAAAATCAAACTTTTTATTCATATTAACAGATTTCAAAGACGCCGAAAGCACCAATATACCTATTTCTTGTGAAAATCGAAAAATTATATCAAAATTCATACAAAATTTTTAATTATTAATTTATTTTCTTAATAAAGACTACAATAGGAATAAATTATTCAATTAGAATATGTTATTAAAATTGTTTTTTGACATATAGGATTGGCCATTTAGAATTTTTTAATTTAGACCCATGTTCGTAATCAGCGACCCCGAAAACCCCTAGATAGCAATAGACGGGGAGATTAGAAAACTTTTTCAGAATTGTCATCCACCATATTGGGTTCGCCATTTTGAATTATGAAATTTTGACCTCGGATTCGTAATCAGCGACCTCAAGAACCCCTAGAGAGATATAGACGGGACGATTAAAAAATCTTTTTAAAAATTGCTGTTTGCCATATTAGGTCCGCCATTTTGTATTTTTTCAATTTTTGACTTTATATTCGAAATCATCGACCTCAAAAACCCCTAGATAGCAATAGACGGGGAGATTAGAAAACTTTTTCAGAATTGTCATCCACCATATTGGGTTCGCCATTTTGAATTATGAAATTTTGACCTCGGATTCGTAATCAGCGACCTCAAGAACCCCTAGAGAGATATAGACGGGACGATTAAAAAATCTTTTTAAAAATTGCTGTTTGCCATATTGGGTCCGCCATTTTGTATTTTTTCAATTTTTGACTTTATATTCGAAATCATCGACCTCAAAAACCCCTAGATAGCAATAGACGGGGAGATTAGAAAACTTTTTCAGAATTGTCATCCACCATATTGGATCCGCCATTTTGAATTTTGTCATTTTGACTCCATGTTTGTAAGCAGCGACCTCTAAACCCTATGATAATAAGTTTTGGTAAAATTCTACAAAATTTTTTTAAAAGTCCGCTTTAAAAAAATATATAATTGACCGCCATATTTGATTCGCCATTTTGAATTTTTGAATTTTTACGTTAAATTCGTAATCAGCGCACCCAGAAACCCTTTGATGGACAATTATTGGAAAATCCGATAAACAAACATTAATTTATAAAACAGAAATTTTTCACTTTGTTTAAACATTTTATATGCAATGTTTATTGTTAAATAAATAATATATATTGTGCTAAATAATTCAATTAGCTTCGTTTGTTCATTGAAAGCAATTTGCAACTTGACCGATGTCTTAATATTTATTTAAACAAAAGTTATTAACAAAAATGTTTGGACGAGTATACTCGTCCTCATGCATACGGTAACGGTTTAGTTTGGACGAGTATACTCGGCTTTATGCGCAGGATGGTTTGTCAAAATTTTAGAGTTATGAATTTTCAAAATTTTGCACTTTTAATTGTAGACCTATATTCAATAGCTTATAAGTCCGAAAATATGGAGTTTAGAAAAAAGTTGTCAAAGAACGAAAGTTTTAGTTTTCTTTCAATTTTTGCAGTGGGATTTTTTTACAATTTACTATTAAAAATTGTCTAGACCCTACAAATTTTTTCGAATTTTGATTATTATTGAATTTGTAGGCTCTAGACAATTTTTAATAGTAAATTGTAAGAAAATCCCATTGTGCCGCGTGCGTGCGACCTGCACGATTAGCTTAATTATTTTTTTAACCTATTAAACTTGTCAGGCCCACTCTTAAACTTTTTGCAAAACCTTCTTATCATTTCCAGGTATGTTTTGAAAAAAGAAAATTAAAAATTTATAATGCCCAAAGATAAAAAAATTAATTTGTTTATGAAATATATCTATTTTTTTAATAAAAAATGAAAAAATTCTGTTTTCATTTCCTAAAAGTTAAAAGAAAACTAAAACTTTTGTTCTTTGACAACTTTTTTCTAAACTCAATATTTTCAGATTTATAAGCTACTGAATATAGGTTTACAATTAAAAGTGCAAAATTTTGAAAATTCATAACTCTAAAATTTTGACAATTAAATAAAAATAAAAAATACGTATCTATTTTTTATGATACAGAATAGAAAAAAAATATTTTTGGACGATTTTAAGAGGTCGACTAAAATCTCACGTGGAATTGCCCATATGCATTACACTGCATATTATTTAAAAATAAATATTAATTTTAAAATGTTTAAAATAATGGAAAAATTTTCAGTGTCGATACCTAATCAGTACTGGGAGTTTACTGACTCCAAATCTGAATCAGTACTATGTCAGAATAGAAAAGTATTTAAATCAGTACTGCGGAGGAGTTGACAAAACACGAACAATATTTGTTATAATGGCATTCAATATTAAACTATAATAATATCAAACATTTAATTATTTAATTATTAATTATTAATTAATAAATATATCATAATAATAAATTATTATTAATGAATTATTTTTACTATTATATATTATTAATAAAAAAAATATTTTTTAGAACTATATATAAATAAAAATTCCTTAACTTGTCAAAAAATAAATTTTCTCGAAACTTTTTAGTAGAAGCGTGAATATACATACATTTATGATGTAATAAATAATTATTTTTCATATGAAATAATGATAATTTATTATTTTCTTCAAAAATTTTCAAGGTCCCACCCTAATTTTTACAAGGCTCATAGAAAAAAAGGTAAGCTTTCTATAAGGATAATTTAGAAAAAAAATCTTCATTTCCATTTTTAGTTTAATTAATTTTAATTATTAACATATTATATCCAAAGAAATCAATGATTAATTAAATTTCAGAATTAAAAGAAAAAATATCAACTTTTCATATTTATTGTGCACATCCATCTGAAGGTTTCCTACGAGTTGGGCAATAATAAAAATTGTTGTCTAAGTTGTAATCCTTAAAAGTCGGGCACAAAATATTTCTCGAAATGGGTCAATTTTGTACATTTTGTTGATCGCTTCTGCTTCACTAAATCCTTTTTCCAGATATTTCAGGGTAAATATTTAAAAAAATAATTAGCTAGAAAACATTCATTTATACTTTTATAGATATTATATTTCAAAGTGTAAAATAAAAAACTAAAATTTTGCAAAAAGCTGGATTTACGAAAAATTAACAACCTTTCTTTAAATTGCATATTAGTCAGATATCAAATATCATTTTTTCTTTTTAAATATATTTTTATAATTATAAAATTATCGTTTAAACACTTGTAAATGACTTTAAATAATTACTTAAAACGGAGCTTTTTTAAATAAATACCAATTTAATATCTAACATACTTTCTAAGTTGTCTTAAGAGAAATGAGAGAAATAGTTTTAAATCCAATTTGAAAAACTTATAAATAATAATTAACGTTAATTCAATGATTTTAATTGACTTATTTATAGTTTTTTGACAAAATAGTAAGACAAGAATATATATACAAATGATGCACAGAATCTACTTTTCTTACTAAATTAAACATTTATGAAACATATTTCTTTAAGTAAAAAATAACCCCAAAGAATCCTTGTTTTTCAGTTATTTACACTCTTCTCATAAAATAAGCACTAACAAGTTAGCACATTACGTATATTCAGCACAACACAATTGACAATAAATATCTTGCACAGTTTATAGGTCAAGTTAAAACTGAAGAAGACCTGGTATAATTTTTCAGAACTTCCAAATTTTCCGTCGTTAGGAATTTTTTTCTGTTAACTGACAAAGAACTAAATAATAATATTTAGTTTAATATTTACCTAAGACCTTTAAAAAATTTTTGTTTTCTATTCTGTAATGAAAAAAAGATACGTACTTTTTATTTTGTTTGGAGACCAAATTTTTGAGTTATGAATTTTCGACATTTTGGATGTGTAAACATAGACCTATTTTTAGTATCCTAAAAGTATGAAAATATTGAGTTTAGAAAAAAGTTGTCAAAGAATAAAAGTTTTAAATAAGAAAGAAGCTATTAATTTTCCGAATCAAATGTAACAAATAATTAAGTCTTAAATAAATCTCTATAAGCTCATGGGCTTCATATGTATCGACAGCACAGCTGCCCTAATACAGTTTTCTTCCAACTTTTAAAAAATATAAAAGAAATTTGTTTTTTTATTTTTTATAAACAAAATAATTTTTTTTAACTTTGGACCCGATTTTTTTTATTTATACCTTATAATGTACAGAAGATTTTACAAAAAGAACTGGAGTGTGCCTGATGCGTTTAGTGTTTCGACATTTATAAAGTTAGAATCTGAATCCTATATTTTTCTTATAACCTAAACAAATTAATTAAAATGTGTGTCATCTTGGACAGACCTTTCTTTATATGGTCATCCACGATTGTCACCCTTCTATAAGGTTACTGAACTGTCTAAAATAGTTACAAATAGTAAAATAGTTCCCCACTTAAATGTAATAAAATTTTTATCACCTTAATCCAAAGGTGATAAATGTGGGTGGTATATACTACCCCTAGTTACTACTATTTTACTCCTTTAGTATTTGAAAAATACAATTTTTTAAAGAAGGACCAGAGTTATCTATTTGTTAGTTAACGAAATTATTTAAATAAATTGAATTATGCATTATTATTTATCGGGTGGTCTTACTAGACTAATTTAAATTGATTTTGATCATGAGGAATGAAAAAATAAAAAAAAAACACGATTTTTTTCAAAATTCTTGTAAATTGTTTACTTTGAGTAACAAAATAATATATAGACATTTAATAATTGAAACAACGGTTTCAGGGAAATTCTTAGAAAATTTATCTCTTTTCATTTAAGACCAAGAACATCAAAATCGGATAAACTTTGTAGTTTCTAGACAATTTTGAACAGTAAAGTGTAAGAATTAGGATTTCCGGGAACTCACACATCGGTGACACTGAAACGTGGTCGCGCTTCCACAAAAATTGCAATATCTCGAAAACTATTTGAGTCTCCATCGATTTTCTTTTTTTAAATGAAAGGTGAAATTATAAGGAATATTTTATTAATTGACAAGAAGACTCAAAAATCGGTCCCGCTCGGGCAAAACGGTTTCAAAAATTTTTTTTTATTTTTTGTTTTGTGATAGTCAGAAAAAACATGATGTTAAGTATAAGCCTTCCAAATTTTATTAAATTTCATCAAAAACTTTCGGAAATATTAAGATTTTAAAAAATTACAACAAAAAAATTCAAAATGGCGTAACTTCAACAAATTTTAAAATTTGTTGTAATTGTTAAAGTTAATTATTATATACATAAATAAGTTATCATTTTACAAACATTCATGATCAAATAGTCGTTTATTTCTACGTACAAATTTTCACTTTTCTAACTTTTTTTCCCAAATTAAACGACTCTTTGATCATGAAAGTTTGTAAAATGATAACTTATTTATGTATATAATAATTAACTTTAACAATTATTAAATTTTTATAATGAACATTAAATCTAAGATTACAAAAAACTTTATAAGGGCTCTAAATATGACCCCCACTCTATATGCCGCTTATTCGGCCCTGCCGCAACGAACCAGGTGAGCAGCGAGAGTGCAATAAGTGTGTATCACCGCCTAAATTATAAAACAACATGCTAGGATATTTTTTTAGATATTTCAAAAACTACTGAACGGATTTTCAATTTTCAAGGCTCAAATAAAAGCTGAGACTTTAAAGATTAAGTTGCTAGAGTTTAAAATTTTTCTCTAAATTTTTCTAGAATGTGCAGCCACACAAACATGGTGCACAAAAATAGACAAATTAATCAATTTTTTTCAAAATCTTTTAGGTGATAAAATCTCTCAAAAATATCAAATAATTTTCATTTATTTATCAAACGACGCAGAATTTAATTGGCTTTCAAACGATCCAAGAACCAAGTTTCTATCATTTTTCAATAATAAAATATGTTAATTTAATTTCGGCAGCAATTTTTCGTAGCTCGCCCGTCGTTCGTACCGACAATTTCTGCCGGTAGTGTATGTAAATTGTTATAAACAACATTAGTTTGGTTCCTTTTTATCTAAAAACTTTGTTCTTTCATAATTTTATTCATATTTTTTTGTTTATTTAATAAATATATCTCCTTCTTGTTAAAAAAAATTTTAATTTGTCTTAAACAATAATATACCGTGGGCTCGTATCCCACCAGGCTACCCTTTTTTTAAGTTCTTTGATAATTTTAAAATTATTAATTAATTTCGAAAATATTTTTCAGATTAAGCAGGTTTCTGTATTAGGGTGACTGCTGTTGATAAATATCACTGTTAACAAGTGATCAGCTTCTATGCGATTTTTGAAAATCTTTTAAAAACCTTAGGCAAATTAACAAAAATTAATTATTTCTCAACAATTATTGTTGATAATAATTTAAAATTTTTCTAACAAAAAGAGTTTTAAATGATTCTATAGTACAATATATTTAATGAAAGACAAAGTTTTTTGATGGAGTCCCAGTCAACGCCCAAACTGCGTTTGTAACGTTAAAGTCAACTAATTCCCAATGTTAGAAAATTCTAGTTGGGACCAGATTAAATCTTTCCATTATTTTTGGGTATTGTTATATATAGTCAGTAATTATTAACTATTAATAATTTAGCAACAAAAGAGCAAATAATAAATGTAATTTCGTTTTTAGGGTTCCGTACAACTACACGGAGAAAAATAAATAGTAATAATTATACTATTTACGATGAAAAATTACTACTTTCAAGTAGTAATTTTGAAACTGCTCGAGAAATAGTAACTTTTGCTTCTTTTTCAAAGACTTTTTACTTTTTTGAAAAAGTATAATATACTTTAAGGAATCGAAAATTTATTAAAAGCTTAGTAATATTTAAAATGTTCAGAACAATTAATACTCTTAGCGAAGCAACTTTTATTACAAATCAGAGCAATTAAAGTCGGGCCGCCGAACTGCACGGTACCCCAGAAATAACCCCTCCACTTGATTTCAAAATCAAGGATGAATTCGTCAGCGTGCAGTGCTGACGAATTCATCCCCACTTTCTAATTTTCAAGACCGTACTTACACATTTATTAAGAGGGATTTTAATTGCGATCATAGAAAAAATATATTTCGCGTTGATGACAGATGATTTATTTGAACAATTTTTACTTCAATTTAAAACTTCACTAATCACTTCATATATTCCAGATTCAATTTAAAACTGTCACTGAAAGTTATTTGAATGATAGCACTTTCAATTAAACTTTGAAAGATAATTTTTGTAAACAAAACAATATTTGCAGATGTTACTATTTTAATTATAAGTATTAATAATAGCACTCTAAAGTTGAATTAGTAAAAATGTTTATTAATTTGAATTAGTGACTGACTTTTTGCTTTTGAATTAGTAAGATTTACTAATAAATAGTCATTTCTACTAATATATTAGTAACGTTTACTAATTCAAAAGCGAAAAGTCAGTGACTAATGTAAATTAGTAAATATTTTTACTAATTCAAATTTAGAGAGCAGTTTATAAATACAACTAGAAATTTTACACGAAAACGTTGTATACAATTTGAAATTATTTTATAATTTAATAAAATTTTTAATTCTGAAAAATAATTTTAATTTCTAAATAATTTTACATTCAAAATTAATAGAAATCATAAAAATATATACTATTCTCAAATTGATAAATGGTAGAAAAATTTACATTTTTTAATCAAAATATAAAATATCATAAAATTAAAAAAAATTCACTGATTTATCCAAATTAGAGAAAAGAAACACTGCAAAAAAAGGCGTCTAAAAATAAGATGTTTAAACGTTTATAAAAGTCTTATGTAAAAAAGCTTCTTATTTGAGCGTCTTAAATGAAAAACATAACCTCCAAATACATGCATTTTAGGTTTAATGCATGCATTTAACGTCTTAAACCTAGACGCTCTTTTTTACAGTGAAATAATTTAAATAAATCAGTAAATTTATTTTTAATTTTAAGAGGCAAAATATTCATAAGAATTACTATTTAAGTTATAAATAACATTTAATTTATAATATAAATATAAATAAATTCCTATAAAAATAAATATATTATTGCAGTATACATATTATATAAAGGCGATTCCACGTGAGATTTTAGTCGACCTCTTAAAATCGGCCAAAAATATTTTTTTTCTATTCTGTATGGAAAAAAACAGATACGTATTTTTTATTTTTGTTTAATTGTCAAAATTTTCGAGTAATGAATTTTCGAAATTTTGCACTTTTAACCGTAGACCTATATTCAGTAGCTTATAAGTCCGAAAATATTGAGTTTAGAAAAAAGTTGTCAAAGAACAAAAGTTTTAGTTCTCTTTCGACTTTTAGGAAGTGAAAACAAAAAATTTTTTTTTCATTTTTTATTAAAAAAGTAAAAAAAATTTATAAACAAATTAATTTTTTTTAACTTTGGGTATGATAAATTTTTAATTTTCTTTTTTCAAAACATACCTGTAAATGATAAGAAGGTTTTGCAAAAAGTTTCAGAGTGGGCCTGACAAGTTTAATGGGTTAAAAAAGATAATTAAGCTGCCCGTGCAGGTCGCTCGACCGTGGCGCAATATGATTTTTTTACAATTTACTATTAAAAATTGTCAAGAGCCTGCAAATTTAATAATAATCAAAATCCGATAAAATTTGTAGGGTCTAGACAATTTTTAATAGCAAATTGTAAAAAAATCAAATTGCGCCGCGGGCGTGCGACCTGCACGGGCAGCTTAATTATCTTTTTTAACCCATTAAACTTGTCAGGCCCACTCTGAAACTTTTTGCAAAACCATTGTTAAATCATTTACAGGTATGTTAAGAAAAAAGAAAATTAAAAATTTATCAAACCCAAAATTAAAAAAATTAATTTGTTTATAAATTTTTTTTTAATAAAAAATTTAAAAAAAATTTTGTTTTCATTTCCTAAAAGTCGAAAGAGAACTGAAACTTTCGTTCTTTGACAACTTTTTTCTAAACTCAATATTTTCGGACTTACAAGTTACTGAATATAGGTCTACAGTTAAAAGTGCAAAATTTCGAAAATTCATTACTCAAAAATTTTGACAATTAAACAAAAATAAAAAAATACGTATCTGCTTTTTTTATACAGAATAGAAAAAAAATATTTTTGGCCGATTTTAAGAGGTCGACTAAAATCTCACGTGGAATCGCCCATAAATATGTACATATTTATATGTATCTACAATTATAAAAAAATTTACATACATTCAACAATTTATATAAGCATACCGTCTTTACTTTTTATTTCTTAACTTTCAAATATACGGCACTGACTTTAGTAGCGCCACCGTACACTGTGGAGGATTAGAAACTAAAGCCAGCGCACACTGAGGAAAAAGTGGGAAAAAATGTTCAGAAAGTTTCACAGGTCGTAATTTTCATCCGATTTACAATTCTTTTTTTTAAATTGAAGTTTAATAAATTCCCAAGAACTTTGTCGAGCCCGATTTTGAAAAAAATAATTTGTTTATTTATAATTTTAGTTGAAAGTTGATAAAAAATGATAATTTTTCATATTTATTGAGCTACATGTGCATCATATGACAAAATTTTCTAATAATCATGTGGAATGAGTTACATTCTGTCCCCCAAGTGATAATTCTAAACATCTAATGAAATCACATTATTTACCTAATTGTTATTAACAAAATAATAAACAACAAACAGCTTGAAAAAGTGAATTAAATCTCACTAAAATCACTACTCGGGGGTTTTTGGGGTCGCTGATTACAAATCTGATGTAAGTTTTTTAAAATTCAAAATGGTGGATCCAATATGGCGGACAAAAATTCTAAAAGTAGATTTAATCTCACCAAAATCACTACTCTGGCGCTGTCGGGGTCGTTGATTACGAATCCGATGTTTGTTTTTAAAATTCTAAATGTTGGATCTAATATGGCGGACAAAAATTCCAAAAGTAGATTTAATCTCACCAAAATCACTACTTGGGGGTTTTCTGGGTCGCTGATTACGAATCTGATGTCATTTTTCCAAAATAATATAAAACAATGCTGTTTTGTAGCCCTGAAAAGGGCTGATTGATAGTAACTTCAAAATTCGCGATCTAATATGGCCAACAAAATTCTAAAAGTAGTTTTTATGTCTTCAAACAGAAAATATTCAGAATGATTTTTTATGAGATTTGACTTTTTTATTTTCTATCAGCAATATTTTCATACAATCAGCAGATCTTGCGCTTCTGGATCTATAACGCAAGGAATAGCTTTCCATTGTCTTCGCAAGGAATTAATGAAGGTATCGGACATTATCAACAAGTTATGTACTATATCGGTATTCGTCGCAACTCTACTGATTTTACGAGTATTAAATTCCCTTATTCTCTTGAAATTTTTGTTGTTGGTTTCTTGAGCTTCTTCGGTTAGTTGGCCTATGGGAAGATGAAAAGATTCTATAACTCTGGCTCCGTGATTAAGAATTTTGTGAACTGTTACAGGCATATAGTACAATACAAGTCAAATTTTTTGACATCTATCTGTTTTCCTGATGCCATAACTAGAAGAATAGTGCTGAACTTCTTTATCAAATTCTGATCAACTCCTGTGAGTTTTGAAGTCAACTCAGGATCCTGGAAGAATCTTCGAGCAGCATTTCCATTATTAGATGTTCCAGAACCATGAGTTGGAACGTCAATGATCAAACCCATTTTCTCCCAAAATTCTTTTTGGATTCTTTGTCTGGTTATTGCGAGTTTATCTTTTTCCTCGAGTGTTCTTGATTTCCACTTCTTAAACAGCAATCGATATGCTATATGGAGGATGCACTCCATAAAGCGTATCCACGCATGAAGTGTTGAAAGGCCAAAACAAAAATTTTCCACTTTTTCAGGTTGCTTTTTAATGAAATCTAAATTGTTCATTTGAGAGGGTTTTGCATTGCATATGTAACAGGTCGCTGATGATGGAGTATCAGTAAGCGCCTGACAAACTTTCCCATCAACCATCGTCATCAACATTTTGTGAACGATCTTGAAATGACTTCGACTTTCGCAAAATTTAATTACGGTTGCTTTTAGCTCAGAAATTTGTTTTTGTACATATGCAACTTCCAATTCGGTATTTTCTTTTGTTTCTTTAGCATAGAGAAACTTAATAATTCTACAATGTTTTGTAGACCCTGGATTATCATTTTGCCAAATGGGTATTGAATTGCCACTTTCCTCATCTACCATCTCCAAAACTAATGGCACCATAGAAAAAATTAAGATATTGGCATTAGATTTTGATGCATCAGTAAAGGCTTGATTATATCGGTTATGACCAGAAGTTCCATCATAACCGTATTTTGAAATTAACGTCATGGAAATATTAGGTTTATCGGATAATTCAAAGGGTATGATTCCTGGAATTTCTAGCAAACGGGACACAGTATGATCCATTAAGGCTTGAGGATTGATAGCCACACTATCCTCTGCAATACATATCTCTGAATCTGGAGGATAACACCTTTTTTTGCTTCAAACAAACTTTTATAAAGAGGAGAAATATTCCAATTTTTACATTTTGCCTCAATGCGAATACATTCATATTGCTGCTTAGTTAATTTAGCATCAGTTATTAAAGCTAAAGCCTCATCGTCACTAAAAGGTATAACTCTATCTTCCTGAGCACTAGAATTCTCGCAATCTGCAGACAAAAGATTCAATATGATTTTGACGATGTAACCTTTACCAGAAGATTTGAGATTGCAGAAGAATGCATTCTTAATTTCGATTTTAGAATACAAGTCATGAATCTTCTGAATTTTTCGTCACTTGGTTGATATGGAGCTACTCTCAAAGTCATCGGAAGATCTTCTTCCAAGAGGAACATTATTAAATTTTACAATAAAATCAGAATCCAACCAATTTTTATTCTTTGTTTGAAACATGGTGATATCATAGAACGCTTCTTTCCACTTTTTTCAAAAGTCGACATGAATAAGTTAACTTTATTCTGCACTTGACTCATGTAATTATTTTCAAAGTGATGAGTGGTTTGAATGTAATTCATTAATGCACTTGCATTTCTCACATAACTGGAGATTAATATATATTAATATCTTTAATTCTTCCATTCTAAATCAGAAATGAAATAAAAATTAAAAACCTAAAATTATCAACTATTCATAAACATAAAAGCAGATCAAAACTTAAACCTACAGAAACGAAACGTATAAAAAAAACTTACTACATAAAAACGAAAGTTGTCGAATGTAAGCCTATGTTTCAGAACATAAAAGAAAGATTTTTAAAAATAAATATGTAAACGAAGATTATACAAACCTGTAATTTACATGAATTACTGAAATGAAACAAAGTAATTATTTAATTCCCTAAAATACTATTTATGAGGGACTAGTCTAGAGCTCAATAAAGGTTTTATGAGTAAAACAAATGAACATCAAAACAAAAGCTTTTACGATAGAGTGAACTGATACAAGTAAAAATTGTAGCAAATGAATACTGAACAGAAATGTCATCAGTGAATAGCTTTAGGTTTCTGCTAAACAATTAAAACAAATGAAGGATCTACAGTAATGATTATAGTGAATAGCTTAAAATTAATACTAAATAATTGAATCAAATGAATGATCAACAGTAATGATTATGCTGAATAGCTTGAACTTTTTACTTAGCATCCATTTCTTTCTCTCTTTGTTTGTTTTGGACTTCATATGTTATAATTTTTATTTGTATCAGTTCACTCTGTCGGGAAATGTGTTTATTTGTTTTACTCACAACAACCAAGTTCCAAACAAAGAATAAAAATTAGTTTTATCATTTCATTTCAACATTTGATAATGTTCCTTTTTCAAGAAGACCTTCTGATGATTATAATCAGATTCAATCTACTTTATGGTTTTTTGTCTGCTATATTGGATTTGTCATTTTAAAATTTTGAAAAATGACATCAGATTCGTAATCAGCGACCCAGAAAACCTCCCAAGTAGTGATTTTAGTGAGATTAAATCTACTTTTGGAATTTTTGTACGCCATATTGGATTCGCCATTTTGAATTTTAAAAAACTAACATCGGATTCGTAATCAACGACCCCAAAAACGCCAGAGTAGTGATTTTGGTGAGATTAAATCTACTTTTGGAATTTTTGTCCGCCATATTAGATCCAACATTTAGAATTTTAAAAACAAACATCGGATTCGTAATCAACGACCCCGACAGCGCCAGAGTAGTGATTTTGGTGAGATTAAATCTCCTTTTAGAATTTTTGTCCGCCATATTGGATCCGCCATTTTGATTTTTAAAAAACTTACATCAGATTTGTAATCAGCGACCCCAAAAACCCCCGAGTAGTGATTTTGGTGAGATTTAATTCACTTTTTCAAGCTGTTTGTTAATTTGTTTATTATTTTGTTAATAACAATTAGGTAAATAATGTGATTTCATTAGATGTTTAGAATTATCAGTTAGGGTACAAAATGTAACTCATTCCACATGATCATTAGAAAATTTTGTCATATGATGCACATGTAACACAATAAATATGAAAAATTATCATTTTTTTATCAACTTTCAACTAAAATTATAAATACCACATTTGTTAAAGTCTTAAATTTTTCAGGACATTATAAAGAATGTTCCTGAATTTTTTGAAATAAATCGAAGATATCCTTTTCGAATTATTTAAAAAATAATCAATTTTTTGTTAATAACAATTTAATTTTTTTTTGGTTTTTTTATGTTAATATTTTTTTACAAAACTGCTTGTAATTTAATACAAAACTGCGAGTAATTTAATACAAAACCCAATTCAATTGCTTTAAATAACGGAAGTTATGATAAATAAAAAAAATAATGTTAAAATTTTCAAAATTAAATAGATTGGAAAAAATTTCAAATTTTTCAAAAATATTTTGTATTTCTTTTTTAACCCTTTAATTAACTCAAATTATCAATTTTGTCAAATTTGATCAAATAATCATAAAATGATGTGATCAGTTGACGTGGACTCGCTCAGTTTTGGTGTTTAATTTAGAAAATTAAACTAAATTTTTCTCATATAAAAATATTTTTAAAAAAACAAGGTCAAACTAAATAGCAATTTATAATATTGCCAGTTGACAACTATCAATTAAACTTTAAACTTTTAAGAACGAGAGTTTTTGACAGTTTTTACATTAAATTACTCAGAAAAAAATATTTTTAGGGTATTGAGGTAAACCGGAATAGAATTATGTAAATTTGACTGTTGACAATTTGTCGATTAAGATGTCAAACTTTTGAAACCCTAGTACAAAAATTAATGTGAATTAACAAATTTAAGGAAAAAAGGTACTTACTTAAAAATTAAATTTTTATGGTTAAAAAGTAAAATTCTCTTATTAATTTTTTGACAGCTGGGTAAGACTCCGTCAGAAAATATGCGATTTGCATGGGGTGTTTGGATTAAGCTGTAATTTGGTGAAATTGTAGTATTGGATACTAGAAACAAGTGTGCTAAAAATATTTTAAAAATTTTGAAGTCTGTTGAAGTTACGCCGTTTTGAATTTTTTTGTTATTATTTTTTTAAATCTTAATATTTCTGAATGTTTTCGATGAAATTTAATAAAATTTAAAAGGCTTATACTTGACATCATGTCTCTTCTGACTATCACATAAAAAAACAAAAAAAATTTTTTTGCCCAAAAAAAGTCAAAAAAAATTTTTTAAACCGTTTTGCCCGAGCAGGATCGATTTTTGAGTTTTCTTGTCAATCAATAAAATATTCCTTAGAATTTCACCTTTCATTTAAAAAAAGAAAATCGATGGAGACTCAAATAGTTTTTGAGATTTTGCAATTTTTGTGGAAGCGCGACTAGGTTTCAGTGTCAGCGATGTGTGAGTGCCCGGGAATAGTAATTCTAACACTTTACTGTTCAAAATTGTCTACAACCTACAAATTATATCCGATTTTGATTTTTTTGGTCTTAAATGAAAAGAGACCAAATTTTCTAAGAGTTTCCCCGAAACTGTTGATTCAATTATTAATTGTTTGTATATTTTTTTGTTACTCAAAGTAAACAATTTACAAGTATTTTAAAATAAATCGTGTTTATTTTTTATTTTTCCATTCCTCATGATAGAAATCAATTTAAATTAGTCTAATATGACCACCCGATAAATAATAATGCATAATTCAATTTATTTAAATAATTTCGTTAATTAACAAATAGATAACTCTGGTCCTTCTTAAAAAAATTCTATTTTTCACAGATAAATTTATGTTTATTTAAGTAATTTATGTCTATTTTGTTACAAAATAATTTTAAAGTTAATAATTATCATTATTATTAACAATTATAAAAAAATTGTATTTTTTAGAGACAAATTTATGCTTATATAAATAAGATATAAGTAAGTAATAAAAAATTGATTAATTAATTTTTAATTTATATTTTATATAAATATAATTGTTAATAACAATGATAATTATTAACTTTAAAATTATTATGTAACAAAATAGACATAAATTACTTTAATTACTTTAACATAAATTTATCTGCAAAATGAAATTTTTTAAAAAAAGGACTAGAGTTATCTATTTGTTTATTAACGAAATTATTTAAATACATTGAATTATGCATTATTATTTATCGGGTGGTCATACTAGACTAATTTAATTTGATTTCGATCATGAGGAATGGAAAAATAAAAAATAAACACGATCTTTTTTAAAATACTTGTAAATTGTTTACTTTGAGTAACAAAAAAATATATAAACAATTAATAATTGAATCAACAGTTTCGGAGAAACTCTTAGAAAATTTATCTCCTTTCATTTAAGACCAAGAACATCAAAATCGTATAAAATTTGTAGGTTCTAGACAATTTTGAACAGTAAAAGTGGAACCCCATAAAATGGAACCGGACAAAACAGCTAACGAACTTTCTTGAGGAAGGAATATATAACTATCGCCAACTGGTGCCAATTGTCTAAAATCACCTACAACCATAATTGATATTCCACCAAAATCTTTTTGTGTGTGAAATATTTGTTGCAAACGTTTATTTACAAGAGAAAATAATCTTGAGCCTACCATATAAATCTCATCAATTATAATCAATTTTAGATTTGAAAGATTACAGGCGAATGAATTAGCAACACTTGCTGATAATTCTTTCATATGATAGCCAGCCTGATAAAGTGGTAATCCTAATGCTTTATGGAGTGTTAAACCATCAATACCAAATGCTGCTTTTCCAGTTGGAGCACATAGAAGAATTTTTAAATCATCTGGATTAACTCCAGGAATAGCATTGAGATCTCGCATTAAGGATTAATTAAAAGACTTTTTTCAACTCCTGCTCCGCCACTTATAAAAACATAAAAAGGTTCATCAGATGTTTAAAATGATTTATTGTATGAAGAAGAATATGTCGTTGATCATTGTTCATTAATCTTATGAGAGGTAAGTATTCATTATCAGGAATAAGAGGTGGAACATAAAAAATATTATTATCAGCAGTCTTCTTCCTCTTCTTCATTCTTTTCTTTTTCATTTATAATTTTTAATTACTCAGCAAAATCTATATATTTGCCTAATTTATTAAATTTATTACTTTCTTCTTTTATTTCTTCAATTCTTTTTTGAAATAATAATTCGTGATTAACTTTTAATAAGTCTATTTCTCCAAGGAATAAAAAGCACAATTTGTTCTCTATAGAAATTGTCTGAATCTTGTGTAATATCATATCTTCTATATCTTATACAAGAACCAAAAATAACGCGCGTTGCGCGCCCCTTCCTTGTCCTTTATTCAAAACAGAAACTTTTATTTTCAGAGTTATACACTAATGTAACTGTCTAAGAAAGAACAAATGCTAAGATTTTTTGGAATGAACATAAGAACATACAATTATAATGTTTTAAACATCTAAGAGCGAAATAACAAAATTATAAAAGCGACACATTATTAATCCAGTAACATTTACCGAGAAATGGCAAATTATGATTGCTTAATTAAAGATGTAGTAAAGTACAGTACTGAACTATACTGTTAATTTTTTACTGTACTGTATATTGTTTTTTAAGGAATCCTTCAAGACTCTTTCAGGTAATAATTTTGGAATTTGACTAACGATTTAACGCTAGCTTTCATTCCCTCTATCAAGGAAGAATAACATATGAACTTCTTCGTCTAAAATTATTTATCTCTTTCTACACAGTTACAACTGACATAAGAATATCTTCTAAAAATATTATTGTTTCTTACTTCGTCTTCCAAAACAAAAACCGTTATTACGTCTCTCTTTACCTAATTTGCATATCTACTGATTTTATATTAATGATGATGATGATCTACTGAGATTCTATTAAGGATAGAACTTCTGGTTATCTGTTCAAAAAAGAAACTTTAATTTATGGAGTTATACATTACTGTAAATGCCCAGATAGCATGTAATTTTAAAAAATCTTGTGGCAATATTGCCATGCTTTGTATTAAGTATTAAGTAAAAATTTGTATTAAGTAAAAAAAATTTCAAACACTTAAAATTGTCATGGTTTATTATTTTTACCTGAATTGAGTTTTATATTCGTAAAAAATTAGTTGATACTGTGAAAATGAAAGAATTTGATTTCAGATAAAAATTAAAATTGATACGCGGCACGCAAGCCGAAAAAAATATCAGGATTATATGAAGGGTGGGACTATATGACAAAAGGGGTCAAAGCCAGGAATTTTCAAAATTGAGATTTTTTTATGAAAAAATCTAATAAATTCATAAACACATTTTTGTAAAAGGATTTTCTTTTTAATTGGGGTTTTAAATAAGTTTTTAATAAAAATTATAATAACAAAATAGCCTTAATTTCTACTTGTAATTCAAGTTAACAGAAAAACAAAAGAAATTCAAAGTCAATATTATTATCAGTACCTAAGTCAATATGGTTACAAGTGTTATTATCCCAAATTCAGAGATGTCATTTAGATGCGGGGAAAAGATTCTTAATAAAAACTTGAAAGAAATGAAACTGGATCTGGTTTATCTAAAAAAAGAAAGATTAGACATGGATGCTAAATTTTTTACCGTCCTGGGCGCAAGAAGAATACAAGAAAAGCAATAGTGAAAATTAAAATTTTATTGACTGAAATAAATTTTATGTTGTTCGAACGTTATTTCTGAAAAAGTTTATCAAAATCGTTAAAAAATAGAAATTTTAAAACATTTTTATGAATTTATTTTTACGACATTAAAATAACTACTCAATTTTTATTGAAAATTTTATGTTTACATATATAGGTTATTTTATTCTCTACGTAATTAAGGGGCTGGATGCTATAATGTGTAACGCGCCATTCATTTGACATTGTGCGTAACACATTATAGCATCCAGCCTCTCAATTGTTTATTTATTGGTTTATACACGCAAAATGAAAATAATCAAATTTGATTTTTGTTGTACCGTTAATATAAAATAATTGTAAATAATATGAATTTTTTATTTATTTTTTTTCAAATGCAAGTTTAAAATGTGAAAGGGTTGTTTTCTTTTCTTTTTAATCTTTTATGAAATAGGAAATATGTTTGTTTATACTGCTGCTAAATAACAAACAGAAAATGGTAAACTCCTTAAAACCTGTTGGAGGTGATTTAGGAATTATGGTTTAAGGCCGTATATATTTAAAAAAAAAAATTTTAACTGAGAAAACTTCTGCTTCGATTATCCCCTTGTTTCTATTTACTTCAACTTACCCTATATTTTAAATAGTTATTTTAATACCTAAAAATCACTTTATTTTAGATAATACATTGTCAGATTTGATAATAAAAATTTAGTTAATTGTTTATAAAAAACAACTATTTATTAAAAGATTTTTTTTTATCAGTAGAAGTTTTCTTTAACCTTTTTGTAATGTTGTACTAAAAAGCTTTTTAAATTTATAAATAAATAATTTACCAATCCACAATCAGATTTAAAAAATTGAAAATGTTGGACAAAATATGTCAGACAATCCAAAGATGGTTAATAAAATAAAAACTTTAAATGTAAAATAACAAATAAACATTTTTATTTATGTGATAGTTTTTAAAAAGTACAACAGACATATGCATAAAAAATACAAAAGTATTTATAAGTATATTAAAATATATCATTACTTCACTTCCCGTTAACATCGTAATTAATTTCATCATTATCATCTAAAATTTCTGTATAGACAATATTTTTAATACAGTTAACTCTATTATATCCTAAATATACTTTCACTGAATCAAAAGAACGTACTCTTGACAATGGGACGTACAATTGATCATGATTGAATACATCTCTTCTCAAGTCAATAGCAATTTTATTAAATGTTTGCCCTTGAGATTTATTTATAGTCATAGCAAACGCCAATTTAACAGGAAATTGCCTTTTTCTAAAAGTAAAAGGGTAGACATTTTAGCAATATAAAGTAATGCGATGAAAATATCATATTTCCACATTTATCTCCTGTTAAAATTTGACATTTCATAACATTGTTCATTAAATCTAAAATTAATAATCTGTCCTCTTTGCACAATCCTTCATTAATACTAAGATTTCGAATAAGCATGACAATAGAATAAATTCTTTAATGCCGTTCACGTGGTTGTAAGCATGATAATGAAGATGTATTTAAATATTCTGGTAAAATAACTTCATGATAATTACCATTGTCACAATTTTCAGTAGAATCGATACTTTTATATATTTTTTCTTAATCTTTAATTAATAAATGTACTACTCTTTTATTTATTTCATCCACATCAACATTTCTAGGTGATAGAATTGCACAAAGTGCCACTTCCTGAAATCTGTTATTTTTTATATAGTCACCATAAGTATCTTCGGCAATATCTATATCCTTTGGTTGAATAATTTTGTTTGGTAATACAAAATTATCACCTTTTTCATTACATTTCCCGTCTCCAAATTTAAGCAAGAAGTTTACAAATTCCTTTTCTTCTGGTAAAGCTCTCATATTATCTAACAATCTAAATTTTAAAAATTTTTTTCAAAGTTTGCTATGTTTTATTGACAAATTCAAAATTTCTGACTTTGTACCTCCTTCTTTAATTGGTAAAATTTGTCTGAAATCTCCACCCAGAATTAAAAGTTTACCACCAAATGATTCTTGTCATTTCATTAAATCCCTTAATAATCTGTCTATTATTTCTAAAGCATAGTTTGGAGCCATTGGTGCTTCATCCCAAATAAAAACATCAATTTCCTTTAGATAGTTTACCTTCTTTTGATTGTACTTTAATATTAGAATGTGAATCACTAAAAAGAGGAACAGGTAAACCCAATACTTTATGAACAGTTTTTCACCAGGCAGTAAAGTTGCAGCTATTCCAGTAAATGCCATATTACATACTTTTTTCCCTTTACTTAACAATAAATGCCATAATGATGTATACAAAAAGGTTTTTCCAGAATCTCCAGGACCATCAACGTATAAAAATTCACAAGTACTTTTTGAGAAATCATCAACTTCTTTCATAACATAATCAACAACACATTTCTGTTTAACATTTAATTGCTTGTACTTCTCTTGACCCAAAAAATTATGATTCATAACAGAAATATTATTATTTATCCCTAAAGGTACTTCTTCATCTTCAATATCAGGCAAGCCTTGGAAATAAGTTAAACTATATCCTTCATTAGACAATAAAGTCTTTATATGCAATACGTCTCTATAAGCTGCATCTTCTTCTGCAGAAACATTATTTTTTTACAGTTTTCCGACATTTTACTTTTAAATCGTTCTCACAATTCAGAAGGATGCAATGGGTGAAAATGAATTAAAATTCTAACGAATAACCTGCGAAGTTCATAAGGCATCATCCATATTGCAGCTTCTTCTATTGTTCTAGTCCACTCCTAATCATCTTCTATGAGCTCTAATGCTAAGCACGTTTTTCTTAAATCAAAAGAAAATTTGCTTTTACCTTGTTCTGTACGTATAAGAACATTCTGCTCACCTGGTAAATGTACAGGTAAGCGATTAATACTATGACTTTTTCCTCCTAAAGGTTAATTTAAATTCTCAAAACAGCTTTAACAGGACCAACATATCTATTTTTTCATAATGATTGATTTTATCGTGATTGACAACAGATTCGCCATTACTATTTGTAATAACAATAGAAGCAGCATCATGTCTTTTAAATATGTATTTATATCAATATATCACACACTTAATACTTGACACAGCTTCTACATTTATATCACAATTAAATATTTGTGAAAGTTGAGGGCAAAAAGGTACAACAAACCTATTATCAACAATATATCCGTTTGTTCTATCATACGTCTTACCTGTATTTCTTCTACGGTAAAGAACATAATTGTCTGTTTCAAAAGTTGTATCATCTAAAAATTTTTAGGAAATTTTTTAGAACATTTCTCATCAACAATACACCAGTCTCCACAAGGACCATGAATATTATTTTGCAATATAATTCGATGAAATTCAGAATTAACGCCTTTATCAGGAATTTCTGCTGAAATATACTGATTAACACTACCTGGTCTTAATATTTTACAATTTTTTTGTCAAAATAACCAACAAATGAATTTGTGGTAATCCTAGTTTTTAAAATTCAATAACATAAACAAAAGCTTTTACCTCTTCAAATAACTTATCTTCGACAATAGTTTTAATAAAATTTTTTACTTTTAATGAAAAACTCTTGCTACAATATCAGGTCTATCGGAAGCAGATTGAAAAACCAATAAATTTTGGAGTCATCCATAAATCACGTGGCTTCATGAGGGGGAGGGGGGTTCAAGTAATTGACTACGACAAGAGGAAAAATAGCGCTAATACATGTAGTAGCGTACTGCATGGAGGGAGGAGGGGGTCAAAATTCCCAAAAATGGGGCTACGTGATTTATGGACGGTTTCGTTCTTAAATTTCATTCCAATGTATATTACAAGTCATTGTAATAAATAAATCTGGTCTACCATGACGTCCTACAATAGCCATAGAATCTTGATATTGTTGCATCATATTACGAGATGACCTTATAAATGTGGAAGGCAGTATTAACATTTTCCTAACATGTACGTCACCTTTCGACTCTTCGTTATATAGATGATTTATTAATCCTTTATATGTTTCACTTCTCAATTGTATTTGATTATTCGCACAAAACATCAATCTATATTTTTCAATTTTAACATAATTATCAACAACCCACTGTTGAAATAATCTACCTCCGTTTAAAAATTGATTAAATTCATTATCTCTTAAAGCTATTTTATCGTATCTCTCTTTTGAAAAACGCTACTTTGATTACTTTTATCTGCCTTAGCTAGTAGATTTGTTGGATTTTCAAAATGTTCTTTTTGCTTGGAATAGTTTGTTTGTTTCGAAATGTCATAAGAAGTTTTTAATTTCTTAACTACCAATTCTTTCTTTCTATCAATTAGAAGATAATTCCAATCATATTGAACAAAAAAGGTCTATTCTGAGAAGTCCTTGTAACCAGAAAAGGAATTAAAACATTATTCCTAAACATAAAACTTAAATGATCTCTTATGTTGTAATAAACGTAATCAAGACTGTTCGGCATCTCATTAAAGAAAACAGAAGTTGTAAACGCAATTGCAAATATACCACAATCAACACTTCCCGCAGCTTGTTAATGAACTGCCGAAAAAACTACAGCAGGTTTAAAAGGATATAATCTCAGCAAATACTCTATTTCATCTTCAACCAAAAATCCTCGATTAAGACTACGGGTCAGAATTCCTGAAGTGTCCCCTAATTTTCTTTTGGTTACCAAAAATAAATTATTCTTATATATTTTGATAGTCTATAATGTCACTAATAGCACCTCCAAACGATTTTTCAAAATTTTAATTTTTGTAATTTTTATAAACAATTAAACTTTTTTGCACCGTTTTTGAAAAAATTCAATTTCTCGAAATTGGCTGAACCGATTTCAATGAAAATTGTATCGTTAGAAAGATTAAAAAATATACTATTCAGAAAAAATATAATATGAATAAAAAGTTTAATTTGTTTAAAGAAATTATATTTTTAATTTTTATTGTTATAAATAAAAAATGTTCGCAATCAATTTTGGTCACTTTTATTATAGCATCATAAAGAGGGACTTTTCATGATTCCATAGCAAAAATAAAAAACCGGAACTCTAAAAGTTTAGAAGTTCTATCATTTTTAGTCTTGTCGTGCGCGAGCTTTCTCGGTATCTAATGCTCACGGTACGACGCGACGCCACAGTGGGATTCTTTACAATTTACAGTACAAAAATATCTAGAGCTTACAATTTTTAACCGATTTGAGTTTTTTCTAAATTAAAGAGAACTAAATTTTTTCAAATTTTCAATTGTTTACAATTATTTATTTTAGTCAAAGTTAACAAATTAACCCCTTTACTTAAAAAAGTACGTTTGATTTTTAATTCTATTACTGCAGATTACCAGAATCAATTAAAAATCATGTAAAATATGTTCCCTAGATGAAAAATAAAGAGAACACATATTTTTTAATTTGTTATAAACAATATTAATTAACAAATAGTTAACTTGGGTTCCCTTCAACCAAAAATTTTTTTTCACATTTATATTTTAATTTAGGCTTATTTTAAGAATATATGTCCTTTTTTGATAAGCAAATTATTTTAATTGTTATAAAGAATATTAGTTAAGTAATTTTTAACTTTGGTTGAAGTACATATGTCCTTTTTGTTTAATAAATAAATTATTTTAATTGTTATAAACAATATTAGTTAAGTAATTGTTAACTTTGGTTGAAGTACGTATGTCCTTTTTGTTTAATAAATAAATAATTTGAATTGTTATAAACAATATTACTTAACTAATTGTTAACTTTGGTTAAAGTACATATGTCGTTTTTGTTTAATAAATAAATTATTTTAATTGTTATAAATAATATTAGTTAACTAATTCTGACATCGGTTAAAGTACGTATGTCCTTTTTGTTTAATAAATAAATAATTTTAATTGTTATAAACAATATTACTTAACAAATAGTTAATTTTGGTTTCTCTCAACCAAAAATTTTTTTTCACATTTATTATTTTTAATGTAGGCTCATTTTATGAATGTATCCCCTTTTTGATAAGGAAATTATTTCAATTGTTATAATCAAATATGCCTAAATTAAAATATAAATGTGAAAAACAATTTTTAATTAAGAGAAACCACAGTTAACTATTTGTTAACTAATATAACAATATAAATATAAACAATAATAAAAACAATATAATAAATTATATAAACAATATACTAATATAACAAATGAAAACAAAATTTGTATTCTTTATTTTTCATCTAGAGAACATATTTTACATTATTTTTAATTGATTCTGGTAATCTGCAGTAATAGAATTAAAAATCAAACGTACTTTTTTAAGTAAAGGGGTTAATTTGTTAACTTTGACTAAAATAAATAATTGTAAACAATTGAAAATTTGAAAAAATTTAGTTCTCTTTAATTTAGAAAAAACTCAAATCGGTTAAAAATTGTAGGCTCTAGACATTTTTGAACAGTATATTGTAAAAAATCCCACTGTGGCGTCGCGTCGTACCGTGAGCATTAGATACCGAGACAGCTCGCGCACGGCGAGTCTAAAAATGATAGAACTTCTAAACTTTTAGAGAGTTCCGGTTTTTTATTTTTGCTATGGAATCATGAAAAGTCCCTCTTTATGATGCTATAATAAAAGTGACCAAAATCGATTGCGAACATTGTTTATTTATAACATCAAAAATTAAAAATATAATTTGTTTAAACAAATTAAACTTTTTATTGATATTACATTTTTTTCTGAATAGTACATTTTTTAATCTTTCTAACGATACAAGTTTCATTGAAATCGGTTCAGCCAATTTCGAGAAATTGAATTTTTTCTAAAACGGTGCAAAAAAGTTTAATTGTTTATAAAAATTACAAAAATTAAAATTTTGAAAAATCGTTTGGAGGTGTTATTAATGACATCATAGACTATCAAAGTATGTATGTATTATTTATTTTTATTAACCAAAAGAAAATTAGGGGACACTTCAGGAATTCTTACCCTTATAAATATAGTCTTATTCCATAGTAATAAGTACAAATACAATGTCCACGATCCTCAGAACCACTAAAGAGAATTTGAATATGCTTTTTATTTTTATCAATAGGAGTAATGAAATGGAGAATTTGTACATATAAAGTGCTTTGCGTATTAAAACCATTTTAATTGATTATTTCAAAAAAATAATTACTCACTGTTTTAGTCCTAAATATATTATCAACTCATGTTTACATTTTAATATTTTCCACTGATTAAATATAAATCGTATAATCAAGGTATACAATATGGACAATACAAACCCTTCATACAACAGAATCTTTGTTATTAAGGAAATCTTTGAGGACTCTCTCTTTAAGGTAATATTTCTTCCAGGGATAATCAATGGATTCCAACATTAAGAAAGTAATCCGATTTCAATCAGCCCTTTTCAGGGCTAATAAATGAATCGTAATCAGCGACCTTGAAAACCCCCGAATAAGAAATTTCAGGTAAATCGAATGAATTTTTTAAAATTCGGTCGCTATATTGGATCCGCAATTTTGAATTTTTAAAATCTGACTTTAGATTCATAATAAGCGACCCTAAAAACCTCCGAGTAAGAAGTTTTAGGTAAATAGAATGAATTTTTTAAAATTCAGCCGTCATATTGGGTCCGCCATTTTGAGTAAGAAGTTTCAGATAAATCAAATTAATTTTTTAAAATTTCACCGCCATTTTGGATATATATGGGCGATTCCACGTGAGATTTTAGTCGACCTCTTAAAATCGGCCAAAAATATTTTTTTTCTATTCTGTATGGAAAAAACAGATACGTATTTTTTATTTTTGTTTAATTGTCAAAATTTTCGAGTAATGAATTTTCGAAATTTTGCACTTTTAACCGTAGACCTATATTCAGTAGCTTATTAGTCCGAAAATATTGAGTTTAGAAAAAAATTGTCAAAGAAAGAAAGTTTTAGTTCTCTTTCGACTTTTAGGAAATGAAAACATAAAATTTTTTTTTTCATTTTTTATTAAAAAAATAAAAAAAATTTATAAACAAATTAATTTTTTTTAACTTTGGGTATGATAAATTTTTAATTTTCTTTTTTCGTAAACATGTTATAATGTTATTTTTTATTTTTATAGCTTGTTGTTTCTTTTAAGCTATATAAATAAATAATCTGATTGAATAGCTCTGCGGTCATATCTTGTAATTTCAGACTTGATGATATCACAATGACTTAATTTAACTTTAAATTTTCTTTTTTCACCACAGTGAACTTTTATAAAAGTCATTTCTTCTAAATTTTCATCATAAATTAATTATAGAGGTGTCTGTCCTTCACCTGGAGCCATAATAATTGTCATTTGATCATCAATTAAAGTTTCTTGATTTTCTGTCACTAAATCTTCTTTATTTGTATTACCTATTTCACATGTACATTCTTCAGTTTTTTCTTCTTCTTTAATTTCATTAAAATCTATAATTTCGTCATCTGTAGAATTTTTGAAGTTTTCATTTTATATAATACCCTTTTTCAAAAATAATTCAGTATTCATAAGGTAACATGCCGCTTTACAAACTATTTAAGGCCTTATTTGTTCTTTTCGTCCATGTTTGTGGTACATTTTTATTTTCAATTCAATTGTAATAACGTTTGTATCATTTAAATTGCGGGGTAAGGCTGAGATCATTGTGTCTACTTGAACTGGTACATTTTTTACGTTACCCTGTAAACCATGTTGGTAATTTAAACCTTGACCTTTTTTCATGATTTTCATAAATATGTGTCTTGGGGATAAAAACCTTTCCTCTGAAGGTGTTAAAATTTTTGAAATATTTGGTATTTTTGGAAAAACTGAACTCTTGCTCATACTTAATTTTGGAATAACACCTTTACGAATATACAATAAACATGTAAAGCAAAAGATCTTCACTATAATTTGGATGCAAAAAACAAATAGACTCCCAAAAAATAGAAAATTTGGAATATTTTCTGTGTCTACAATGTCTTTTTTAAACAATTTATTAATTAATTTCTTATGCCACAATCTTCCACAACAGTAACAAGGATATATGTAACCTTCACTAATATTATTTTGAAATTCTAAACAAATATTATCCCAATTTTCCTTGTCGAATTCTCTACGCATTTTTTTATTATTAGATTCTGTATTTTTATAATTTATGTTTTTTCTCTTTCTTGAATGACTGTTAGTATTTCTTTCTTATTCTTTCTTTTTGTACTCTTTATTCTTGCGAGCTTCTTTATGACTTCTTTTATTTCTTTCTATACTCTTCATTTTCACGATTTTCTGTATGTTTTCTTGTATTTCTTTCTTGTTCTTTTTTCTATACTCTTCATTCTTACGAGTTTCTTTGTGTTCTCTTGTATTTCTTTCTTGTTCTTTACTTCTGTATTCTTTATTTTCACGAACTTTTTCATGTGTATCTCTTTCTTGTTCTTTCCTTCTATAATCTTTATTTTCACGAGCTTTTTTACGTGCTGTTGCTTTAAGTTGTTGTTTTTCTTTTTCTTTATATAGTGGATTATTCCGTTTTCTTTTTCGATAAATCCTATCATATTCTCTCTTTTTTTATTCACTGTACTCATTAAACTACAATTTTGTTTACTAAATTTATTTATTGTTAATTGTTGATTTTGTGACTGATTTTTTGGAGAAGTAGAATCTTTTTTGGCATTCATCCCTGTGCATTTTTTATAGATAAATTCATTGTGTTAATTTGTTGTATAAATTTACTTTGTATTTGTTTATTTGACACATTAATTAAATTAATATCTTTTTGATTTTTTTTTTAACTTAGATATTCAAAATTTTGTTGTTGATTTTTTAAAGACGTAGAATTTTTTGTTGGTATTCTTTCATGAGAATTTTATATAAATAAATTCATTGTGTTAGTTTTTTGTGTTTGTTTATTTGGCACATTAATTAAATTAATATCCTTTTAATTATTTTTTTTTAATTAGATATTTAGAATTTTCTTTCTGTTTTTTTGGTTCTTGTAATTTATTTGAGAAATTCGTATATTGTTTCTGGTGTTTTGTGTTGTTTGTGTTATCATAGGTCGGAAATAGTTCAAGTTTGTTGATTGGTAAAATTTTTAAAAGACAGGGTCTCATTTCATTAATATTATAAATTTTATTTAACGGATTTCTTCCAAAAAGTACAGAAGTTACAAAAGCACATGCAAACACTCCACAATCGTAACCATTTTCTTGCGTTTAAACGGGTTGATAAATTATTGGAGTAGAAGGAGGAATAACATTATTTATTACCTATTGTTGTATTTCTGATAAACGAAAACCTGCACTATCGTAAACATTACAACTTTTGCCATCATAATAAATAGCATTTCTATGACAAACTTCAGTGGCAGAATTAGTATTCTCAGATGATTCTCTAAATAAAACTTGCACATGACCAATCTCTAAAGGCTTTAAAAATCCCGCAACATCAGGAATTCGTGCAACTACTACATCAATGGGATCAATATTTGTTTCTCTATTTACAATTTTATGAAAAACATGAATTACATCATCACTTAAAAAAGCATTACCCAAAGCTTTAGAACTATCCATTGTTTAAAAATTAGATTTATTTTAAACTAGCTAAAACAAACGCGCGTGAACATTTGCGCAACGCAACTGACATAATATAAAAACTATGACTACCTTCAAAATATTGTAAAAAAATAAATAAATAAATTTTTCAATTATTTTAATGAATTGTGCCCAGTTTATTCAATATCATTTTTTTAAAAAGTTAACAAAGTATGCATAATCCGTAAATAGTCTCATATACAGTAGTTATTAAGAACTACATATTACATATTTCGTCGAACAGAAACAATAATACTACAATTAAAGTATTTTTTAAATACTAATTTCGTCAAACTAAATAAAAATTATATTCACTAATTACTAAATAAAAAATTTATCTCATATTGCGTGTAGTATAATGTGTTGTTACTATTATCAGTTTTTCTTTACCATCAATGTCATCCTGATTAATAGAACATTTTTTTTCAAGACTATAATACTTTAAATAGAGTATTTCTTAAATACTAACTTCGTCAAACTAAATAACAATGATTTTCATTAATTACTAAATAAAAAATTTATCTCATATTGCGTGTAGTATAATGTGTTGTTACTATGATCAGATTTTCTTTAACATCAATATCGTCCTGATGAAAAGAACTTTTTTTAAACAAAAATAGATACTTTTTCCCATTGCGACATAGAGACAATTATCACTGAACAAAAACAATAATACTCCAAATAGAGTATTTTTAAATACTAAATTCGTCAAAATAAATACAATTTTTTTCAGTAATTACTAAATAAAAAATATGTGACATATTGCGTGTACTCTAATGTGTTGTTACTACTATCAGATTTTCTTTATCATCAATATCGTGCTGATGAAAAAAACTTTTTTTAAAGAAAAAATAGATACTTTATCCCATTTCAAAATAATAACAATTATCATTGAACAGAAACAATAATACTTCAAATAGAGTATTTTTTAAATACTAATTTCATTAAACTAAATAAATAAATTTATTTTCATTAAGTACTAAATAAAAAATACCTTTTTGCATATTTTGGGGAAAAAGTACTCATAAAAGTGGGGGAAGAAAATTCCACTTTTATGAGGTTCCACACCTAAAGAAATATCTAACGATGACAATGTCACTTCTTTTTTTGGTTTTATCTGTTCTAGAAAGTTTGGAATCGATATTACCACCGAAAATGGGCATTTTTAAAAATGGCGTATATCGCCGCCATTTTGAAATAAAAATAAAAAAAAATTTTTACAAGTTTTTAGATAAATTATTTATTACATATATAAGAAATTTTTTAAATAAATGTCATAGTTATTTTAATAATATGTACTAAAAAAGTCTTCTTTTTGCCTGTTTTGAACTGTAATGTCCCCTTAAAGATTGGTATGTTTTTGAACCCTGCGCGTGCAGCCGTACATCGGTACGTACTATCGTACTATCGAGTCTCCGAGGGTAGAGTATGTATTCATTTTATTTAATTTTAAGCGTATTTACCTTGTGTATGAATACGTCTAACAATTTTCACGGGAGTGCCTTTTTCAAAGTCAACGGTATTTCGAAAATTCCCGATCCTCACTTCCATTTTCAGATTTCCGTCGGTTACAGAACCGCATCCATACGTTCCTAAATTTCTATTCACGCCCACTGATTAGTAGATAAACTTTGACTTAATGAAGGTTGACAATTCTAAAAAAATTAAATTAAATACAATTCATTACATTTTTATTAAATTAAAAAATAATAATTAAATTTTACAATAAAATTTATTGTCTATAAAATTAAAAAAAGAAAAAATATGTATAATTCGTTTTAATTATAAGACATTCATTAAAAATACAATATATCAAAAACTATACATACATAAAAGTAAGTTAAATAAATAAGTAGATAGGTAAGGGGGTTTCTGGATATAACCTTGCAATTCAGCTCTATCCAAAAGCCCCCTTACATTTTTTTGATGACTCAACATTCTATTTGTTCACATAGGAATGTTATATGTTTTTTTGTTTAAAATTACTATCTATGGAATTAAACTTGTTTATTTAAGAATTTTAAAAATATTTTGTTTATTAGAAATTTATACCTTTGTTATTAATTCTTAGTATGTAAGGAATTTAGCTCACCTTAACAGAATAGTAAATATAATGCAGAAATTAGACTACTCATTTTTTATCTGTGGAATAATATAGTGTCATATGACAAGTAACATTCCATTAATAACTAGATATGATTTTTCAAGTTCAAGCTTGTCAACAATTTTGTTTGTTACAAGTGTAATGTATCATTTGCTTATCAAGGGATGATATAGTTATAAGGAATGTTGATTAGTAAGCTGTTGGGTATAAAAACGACGACTAGTTCAGTATTGTTCATCAGTTAGTTTCAAACCTTTACAACCACACTAAATGAGTTCTACTCTTGATACAAATTTAAATTTTAAACGAAACTTATATCAATCAGTTCAAAATACTCGCGATAATCAAAATTTAACAACGAAATTTGCAAATTTGAATATTAAAGAAGAGAAACAATTATTTTCGGAAAGTTTAAAATATTTAACAAATAAGTTTAAAAAATTAAATATTAAATAAAATCATAAATTTTTTAAGAAATTAAACGAGGCCGGACATGGAAAAAATTCTTTGGAAAAGAAAAGATTGAGTGATTTACGTGTAAATGAAGTGTATATAGTTTCCAATTTAAATCTTGTGAAAACAAAGTTTGGATCCAGAATCGTTGCAGACATTGAAGATAAATTTGCAGTTTTTTTGCCGAAAAGAATTTTCGATGTTATTAACGAAGACGAAAATCTATTACCACATTTAAAGGAATTAGCGACAAATCAGAAATTGGGTCTGAAATATCTCGGAGGAACTTACAATTACATTGAATTTATAGAATTATAAGGAGAAGAGCAATGTTTTATTTACCAAAAAATCAACTAATTCTTGCAAGTACATTTAATTTAAACCCCTCGTTCACAAAACAAGTTACAATTGGAATTCAACTGGGAAGTGACGGTGAATTGTACAGTGTTCTGAAATTTATGTCAAGCCATCCACGCTGCAATATTTCATTTAACCTGCAAGATTGGTTAATTTTTAAGACTTATATAAAGATTATATCAGCTTATTTCAATGAAAGTGAGAAGCCAACTGAAGTTATTGAATGTGAAAATTTACGGATGCGTTTTGGAATCTTTTTGGGAGAATATACTATTACACTGGAAGATAAAACAAATGTGAACAAATTGTCTTACCTGTTCATATTTAAGGAAACATCTTTTAATGTTTTAAAAAATTATATTACTTGTGTGGATCAGCCATTTAAATATTTATGTTTAAGACATTTAAAAAATGTATATAGTTTAGTTGCAAAATCTATTGCTGAAGTGCTATGGTATAAAGATTACTCTAGTGAAAAAGAAATTGAAAATTTTGTCAAAAATAATTATGAACAGTTAATTGTGATTATTAAGAAAAAAAAAGTTTTACATCTAATTTAGAATTTAACATATTATTTGTTGATATTGTAAAATTTAACTTGCAAAATTTTTCTAAAAAATTGTATGCAATGATTTCTAATACTATTAATATAGGAAATAATTTAATAATATAAACAACATGTATTTGAATAACATAAATGTTTTATTACTATAAATAAAGAAATTACAATTCAGATTTATTTATCCAACTATTGTGTGTACTGTCAAATCCTAACCATTTTACAAACAGTTTAGAACCTTGTCTTTTAATTATTTTTTCAACTAAATAAACATCAGGATTTTTAACTTTGGAAATTTCTTGTTCGTAAAAGCATCCACTAATGGTATTTTTCTGATAATCTTTCAGGCGATATGTTATTGGATTTGTGTTTTTTATATTTTCTACAGTAAATATTTCAGTAGTCCAATTTGGAGTGTAACCTTTTTCAAACACATGTTTGAATTTACTTATGCGCACTTTATCACCAATGTGAAATTTCGGAAATTTTTTAGTAATATCATTTTTTTTAATATTTAACAATAAATATCTTGCGTTTTTATTATTTACATCTTTTGGTTTCATTTTAATAGTACGATGTTTAGTATTATTATATAAAAATACTAAATTACTTAAAATATCTATTCACTTATAATTACCTCGAAAACTAAATTTCATCCACATTTTATTTTTTAAAGTACGATTAAATCGTTCACAAATTGATGCTTTTAAATTACTAAGAGTTGAGTACAAATTAATATTATATATTGTCATAAGATTTTGAAAATTTGAATTATAAAATTCTTTCCCTTTATCAACTTGTAAATTTTTCGGTACACGTCCTTTGATTAAAATAGACTTCATTGCAGCAGTTACATCTTCACCTTTTTTGGATTTTACAGGAATAGCCCATGCAAACTTGGAAAATATATCGATGACAGTTAACATATACTTGTAACCTTTATTTTCTCGTGCGTAAGGTTGCATTTCAACAAGATCAGCTTGCCAAGTTTCGTCAATACCTCGAATGTCAACGTTTCTTCGTTTATAATTTCGTCTGGCTGGTTTATGTAATTCTTTGACCAACTGTAGTTTTTGGAAATCCATTGTTTTTATTTTTTTGTCAAATCTTGAGTAGATTCCAGTGCGTTCAATCTGCTATCCAATCGAGAAATAATCTCTTTTATAGAAAACATGTCTATATTATTTATACTGTTTATTTTTAAATCATTAAAAAATTGTTTAAGAGTTTGTTCTAATGTTACGATTTTTACATTATTAATAATTAATTCAGTTTTTAGGGAGTTCGTTACATCATATATGGCATTGACTTCAGTTTTTACAATTTTATTAACAATATTTAAATTAACTGCATCTCTTTCGTTGTCAGCATCAGCTAAATTACAAATTTTTCTGTTTTCTATTTTAAAATTTCCATCTAATGTGGGCTTAAAACCAAGCCCTGGAGGACCTGGAGGCCCGCGATGTAAATTATCTACGCTTTTCAACTGACGACCGAATATGTCGATACTCATATTGCAAATGATGTTGAAATATGTAAACACGTTGTTAATAAATAATTTTTGCTTCACGCAATTCTTCAATTATTGATAAAATTTCATTATTATGACTCGGATTTCCAGCAGCTTGAGACGCTAAAAGTAATCGCAATCGATCCACTAATTCATTAGGATCATCCCAATAAATATAATCAATATTTTTATTTTTTTTATTTATCATATATTTTGGTATTAATCCACGGCCAAGTTTTCTTTTTCCTGCTTTTGGAGAAGATATTTCTTTTGCTATAAAATTTTGAAATTTTAAACTTTTCTGTTCACGAATAGTTTCATCAGCTTTATAATACTTTTGGTAAGTGGATAAATTGAATTATTTATTAAGATGTTATTCTCATTAAAACTAATTGGTGAATCACCAATCATTAATCCTTTAACTAATTTTCGCACACCATATATATTGTCTAAATCTTTTTTCTTTTTATCTAATAATTGTAAATAATCATTTACAATTTTTGTATCGACACTTGGCGTTGCATTTATAGTATTTGAACTACTATTTAAAGATGCAGTTTTAAATGATATTTCAAGATCGTCGTCTTCATCTTCATCTTTTATTTGTAAATTTGAGTAAAAATTATCATCATTGGGATCAAAAATGTTTTCTTGTTTTAATTCTTCATTTTTTATTTCAATTTTCGGTGTTTGAATATTTTTTACATTTTCAAATTCATCAGCTAGTTTTTGAATTAGAGTTATTATTGGTTTAAAGGTGTTATTTAAGGACTGTTCTATATCCTCTTTGCCTATTTTTATCAATCTATGTTTCCGCCGAATTGCATCACTTGCTTTAGCAATTTCTCCTAATATATTTTTTTGTTTTCGCAAATCTTCAACTTGAACAGAAGGCATGTTGTTCATTCAATGTACAAAAAGAGACTGTCACTTCATTATTTTATTCCTTTAATTTTATGAAACAGTCAAAACATTTTCTATATCTACCATTATTAATTTCAGAATCTTTATCAATTACTAGAAAATCGTGCTTATTTTTCCAACAAGAATTACAAATTTCTTTAAATTTTGTGAATGACATATCAGTATTAACATGATCGTCATATAAATGTTTTAGATTCATTTCATCTTGTCTAAAAAGAATTAATAAATTTACATTGTCTCGTATCAAATGTTTTGGAATACGAGCATATGTCTGACATAAGTAGAAACAATCGACGGCCTTGTGTCGACCCATAGCAAAGAAAGCTTTAATGTTATCTTGCTTCTCGCACGCGACATCATCAAATATAAATATCGAGTTAGGTCGTGCTTTACTTGGAGAAACAACATTTGCATGCTCATCAAATGGAAAATATTTTACGCCATCTATTGGTTGTAAGGCATTTTCTAAAAATTTATACTTTGGTTGATTTAGAGATTTTGAAAAAACATAGACATTTTCAAATCGTAATCCATTTGGATGTATTAAAAGTGCAAGTAAAGCATTCGTTTTTCCACAGTTGGAAGGTCCACAAAATATTGCTCTCACACTATTCGGTAATAAATTACCATGTCTCAGTTTCTTTTCAGTTTTTTGCACTACCGTATCGAAATTAATAACAGGTAATTTGATAGGTTGTTCACTAAACTGCATCGTATTTAAAACTAAAGAAAAAATATATAAATACTAAGCTTATAAAGATTATTTTGTTAGTTGATTTTCGTATTTGGAAGGATATGATTGTGCACGCAAATAAGAAACGAGTCAGTTGTAAACAATCCGTCAAAGGGATAAGACGTGGAAAAGGCTTCTTAAATAAAATTATAAATAATTTACCATTTGAACTACATATTCCTGGCTATCAGTTTTGTGGTCCAGGAACAAAATTAGCTAAACGACTTGTTCGTGGTGACCAAGGAATTAATCCTTTAGACGCAGCGTGTAGAGAACACGACATTTCTTATTTAAGAAATAAGGAAAATATTGAAGCTAGGAACGTTGCGGATAAAGTGCTTGTAGAAAAAGCTTTGAATCGTGTTCTTGCACCAGACGCAGGAGTTGGAGAAAAACTTGCTGCTTACACAATTACAAACACCATGAAAGCAAAATCTAAATTAGGCATGGGACTAAGAAAGAAGAAAAGAACAAATGCTACATTAAGAACTATTATATCAGCAGCCAAAAAAACAATTAATCCAAAGGATGATAATATGAATGCTGTTATTAAATCTGCGTTACTTGGAGCGCGTGTCGCTGTAAAAAAAGCTGGTGGAAAAGAGAAAATAAAAAAACCTCGAATTTTCCCTGTTTCAACTAAAGTAGGAGGCCTATTGCCTTTTCTTATCCCAATCTTTGCTGGACTCAGTGCTACAGGGGCACTTGCAGGAGGGGTAGCTGGTGTTGCAAAAGCTGTGAATGACGCAAAAGATGCAAAACTTCAACTTGAAGAAAAAAAACGTCATAATGAAGCGATTGAAGCTATTGCCCTAGGCAAAGGGCTTTACTTAAAACCTCATAAAGAAGGCGTAGGACTTCATTTAAAACCACATACGCAGGGACAAGGATTAAAAGAAAAGAAAAATTTTAAAAACGCCAAAGTGAAGCTACCAAAACGTGCGTTAACTAATTTTGATTTACTTAAAGTAGTAAAACGATTGAAAATTCCGCATTTTCGTGGAATTTTTATGCGCAATGAATTACCAATAATTGGTCCTAGAATGTATGAATCAGGGATAATAAATTTGGATGACAAAGATGGACCTGGAACTCATTGGTGCGCCTATAAAAAAAATAAAAATAAAATTGTTCATTTTGATAGTTTCGGTAATTTATGTCCTCCTTTGGATCTTATTCAATATTTTGGTGTTGATTATGTAATGTATAATCATGAAAAATATAAAAATTATGATACATATGTGTGTGGACATTTATGTTTAAAATTTTTATGTAACCAATTAAATATTTCTGACATGTATTCTGCGTATATAAATAAATGATGTTTTTAATTTTATATTTAGTTACTTATTAGAAATCACAATGAACGAATCAATTATATTAACATTATCTGGAAATACTTCCATTTTAGAATCTCAATACTTTCCACCAATCGAGTTATCACCATATAAATCTTATGTACTCGGACTTGTTGAATTTCTTTCGTATAATTCGATACCTAATGTAGACGTTGGTAACAATAAATTTTACGTAGGCAATGAAGTTTATTTTATGGCAACTGGAAGTTATGAAATAAGTGATATAAATAGAGATTTGCAAAAAAAATTGAAAATGCGCAATTGCAACATTAGTATTCAACCTAACAATAATACTTTAAAATGTATTATTTATGGTGACGATGAAATTAATTTTGAACCGAAAGATTCTATTAGTCGTTTATTAGGATTTTCCCATAGAAAATTAGAAGCTAAAGCTTATCATGAATCAGATCAACCAGTGTCTATTATTAAGATCAACTCTTTACGTATAGAATGTAACATAACTACAGGTGCATATATTAATGGTGAAAAAGTACATACAATTCATCAATTTTTCCCTATTGTTCCACCAGGATATAAGATAGTTGAAGTTCCAAATCACGTCATTTACTTACCAGTCTCTGTCAAAACAATAGACTATACTCAATTACGAATTGTTGATCAAGACGGACATTTAGTTAATTTTCGTGGTGAAACTATAACAATCAGATTACACATAAAGTTTGTAGAATAATGGGCATTGTTTATAATAATAATAAACGAAACAAGATTAGTTTTGGTTATAAAATACAAACACCATTTCACAAACAAATCAGTCAACGACAAACTGTCAAAAGATTAAGACCACAAAATTTAAAACTTCTGAAAAAATTAGGCCTGAAAATTGTAAAAAGAAGAGGTTAAAAAGATTTAAAATATTCTGTTCTTGTGTCTGTGTATTTGTGTATAGAACTTTTATATTTTGCCATGGACGGAGTTTCGCTCGATTCATCGAAGAGTACAGTCGTGTTTATTTGTGCTCCCAGAAATTAATACTATTTTCGCATTTGTGCTTTCTTTATGTACTGTTTTGCTTGTGCATCGTTCCGTTGCATTAAAATCTTAACTTTGTGTGAATTGTGTTGTGAGGGAACTGTGGACTAGTTTTGGTTTTTTTTTCTTAAAACAATTTCTTTGTGGCAGTGTTGGTAATTTCAGTTATATATATATACGGTGTCATATTGTTATTTGTGTTTGTTTCTTATTATGTTAGATAATGTCGTCGTCTTCTAAAGACGAAGACAGATGGTCCCAATTGTTTGTCCGTATTGATAGTTTGACAAAGGACGTATCTCTTTCTCATTCGGATCTGACAGAGAAAATTAATGTCTCTAATAACATTCTTGAATCTATAAACAGCAAAATTTTGGGACATGACGATAGAATTAAATTATTGGAAAATAAAGTTTCTTATCTCCATGATTCTATTCGAGCGAAAAATATACTTTTGTTTAAGCTAGAGGATCGAGATTCAGTTAACAATAATTTGATTGAATATATTTTACGTCTTTTTTCTGATATCGGTTTATCCATACCAGAATTTGTTATTGCTGATATTTATCGCATCGGCAAAAACAAAGGAAACCGGCCCGTGTTCATCAAATTCATTGGAGAGAGATGGGTGAAACTGTTATTCAAGAAGATCAGACAGTTGAAGGATAGGGGTATATTCATAGCAAATGATCGTTCCAAGGAGGAGAGAGATCATCGTCGTATCCTAGTTGCTAAGCTTCGTGACCTTCGTGAATCTGGTATCAAGGCCAAATTAATAGGCAACAAAATTGTGGAGGTGGAAGCTATGACAGTTCAACAGGATAATCAGAGGCCATCTACATCATCTAACTCGCAGCTGTCACTCAATTTTGGGTTGAACGCAGCTACAGATATGCAGATCTCGGAAATGAATTCTCCTACTCAAGAAAAAGCAAAACATTTTGAAGGAGCTTCCAATGGATCACAAAAACGAAAATTTCCCTCTCTTTGTACAAGCTCTTTGGATGATTACATAAAATCTTCTAAACGGATAAATACAGATCCTTTTTTAAATCGGCCAAATACAACACAAGATCCTAACACTGAATCTGTTAAATAGCAACACAATGTTACCCAATCTACTTTGAGGAGGACTTCTGTGAGAAATAATAATTCGGCTAACTGTGGAATTGTTTTTTGGAACGTTCATGGAATACGAAACCTTCCTGACATCAGCAACGTCATGGAGTCTCAAAATATTATTTGTATTTGCGAAACCTGGTCAGAAACTGACAACTTCAATTTTTTAAATAATTCTCCTTTCAAATACATTTCGGTACCTGCAAGGAGACTTCACACCCAGGGCAGAGCTAAGGGAGGTTTGCTCATCGGTTTCAACTCGCATCTTTATACGGCAACAACTATTTCTACTTCTAGTAACTACATCTTTGTCAGGTTTGGGACAATTTCGAGCGATCAGGTTTGGATTTTAGGTCTAATTTATGTGGCCCCTGATGAGAATTTGAATTATTTTCTAGATGACTTTAATTTTATTATTGAGAATTTGGCATATAATTTTCCAAATGAACCAATTATTGTTGGTGGAGATTTTAACAGTCGAGTATCTAATTTAAATCAGTTGGATCCAAATTTTTTACAATTTTCAAATTTTATTTCGGCAGAAAGGCTTTCACAGGATAAATGTTTGAATAGTAGGGGTAAAGGTCTCATAAATATTATGGAGTCTAACGAACTTATTCTCATCAACGGGCGCACAGCAAGCGATTGCCCTGCAGGCTTTACATTTGTGGGATCTCAGGGTTCGAGCGTCATCGATCTTGTTTGGTGCTCCGTACCAGCGGCCTTTTTTGTTCGTGACCTTCGGGTTTGCAACTTGGTCACCTCTTCGGACCATTTTCCAATTTTTTTGGATCTGGTGTTTCCAGTTTTTTGTAAACCTCTTTCAGAGTTTATTAAGTTTCAATTTGATTTTAATTTAGCTGACACATACAATTTAAATATGTCTTGGTCTGATGAGGTGGCCAACTTGAGTGATGATGTTGACGATCTTAATTCGACCATTCTTAATACGATAAAGGAAGTTGCTTCAGATTTGGGTATGAAGAAGAGTTCTCGTGGAAGTTTTTTTACTAACAGAAACCCATGGGTCGATAGCGAATGTAATCTAGCTAAGAAAAGAGTTTCTGTAGCCCTGAAATTCTGTTAAGTGGAAAAATTTTCAAAAGATTCTAGTAAAACTTATTATAAAGAAAAAAGCAGTTACATAAAGTTAATCAAGACTAAAAAGAGCAAATATTATTCGGACAGAATTAAAGCAATAAATAAATGTAATAATGCTTCACAGTTTTGGAAAACTATTAATGCTTGTCGTCGTAAGGTTAACAATCAATCGTGTATTAACAAGGAAACCTGGTATAAATTCATGCAGGAAAGTTTTCCGTCAATATTGAATAAATCTTTTTTGTACGCTGGATCTTTAAATCGCTTTGTTCCTACTCTAGATGACGCTTTCTCAACGAATGAAATTTTGAAATGCATAGCTAAGTGTAAAAATGGGAAGGCCCCTGGTCTGGATGGAATTAACTACGATTTTTTCAAGAACCTTCCACAGAATTGGATTTTATTTATAAACACCTTTTTCAATAAAATTTTAGAAACCGAAAGAGTACCTAAAGATTGGGGTAAAATAATTCTATTTATGCTTCTTAAAAAGGGTGACCCTTTAATTCCTGACAATTATAGATCTATATCGCTAGTTAGTTGCCTAGAAAAAATTTTTTCTCAGCTTTTATGTGACCGTCTTAACGCTTGGGCTTCTGAGCACAACCTTATTCCGGAGTCCCAGGCTGGGTTTAGAAGTGGCAGAAGTTGTATGGACAATTTGTTCAACCTTACTTCTGTCATTCAGATTCACTTGGCTTCTCCGGGTGCTGTTGTGTATGCAGCATTTATAGACTTTAAAGGGGCCTTCCCATCTGTTTCTCATTGTTTACTGTGGAAGAAACTCTACGCATTAGGTTTAAGTTCTAAATTTATTAATATTTTAATAGACTTTTATTCATCGGCTCTTGCACGTATTAAAACGTCTGAGGGTTATACTGACGAAGTTAAAGTTTCTTTGGGTGTCTTGCAAGGCGAGGTTTTAAGTCCTTTGTTATTTGTACTATTTATTGCAGATATGGAAGAGTTTTTTATCAAGCGGGGCTGCAGAGGTATCTCAATAAATAGTTTTGCAGAAATTATGTTGTGTGGTTACGCGGATGACTATGTAATGCTCGCAGATACACCAGTTGAATTAAACAGAAAATTGAAAGCGCTACATGATTACTGTAATTTGAATGAACTGACTGTCAATACTGATAAAACTAAAATCGTTGTTTTTACTAGATCTGGTAATTCGAAGGCAAAGAAAAAATTTAAATCTTTTAAATACGGCGAGAGTTGCATCGAGGTGGTTAAAGAATACTTGTATCTTGGAGTTGTTTTTCATGGCTCTTGCTCTTTTTTTTCTGCTTCCAACAGGGCAATCAGTTCGGCCAATACAGCTGTCGGTTCTGTTCTCAGTTTGATCCACACTGTCGGAATTAATTCAATAGTATCTTGTATTAAATTATTTCAAAGTCTTGCTCTTAGTGTTCTGTTTTATGCATGCCAGATTTGGAGTCTAAATTTTCTGAACGACATTGATAAAATTCAACTATCTTTTTTCAAAAAATTGCTTCATCTCCCTATCTGTACACCCAATTATGCAGTTAGAACTGAGTTGGGAATTGTTCATCTCGCACATAAAGTCTTCAAACTTACCTTGTCTTGGCTGAACAAAATCAGTAAAATGGATTCTTCTAGGTACCCTAGGCTGTGTTTAGAAAGATTGGTTAAGCTTGCAAAGGCAAATCCAAATAACAATTTCAATTGGTTTACACAATTAAAAAACTGTTTTTTTGATCCATGTGGTTTATCAGATTTATGGTTCAATTTCAATCTAGAGTCTTTTTTTCCCGACAGTGATCTCATTCTTGAACAGTACGCGACGCACCTTAAAAGTCAAGATATGAACTGCTGCCCCTCTTCTAGTAGTCTGTTAATTTATCCAAATCTTTCTTTGAATCCGGGTATGCAAGGTTATCTGAATACCAGTTTGCCACTTTTTTATAAAAGAATAATTGCTCAAATCAGGCTTTTAAACAAGCATGTATGTCGTGTTGTTTTTAGAAAAAAGAAATATATATTTCACCCCGATGCAACTTGCGCCTCTTGTAATCTTGAAGTCGATTCGCTATATCACATTCTTGCCTTTTGCCCTGCTTGTAATCATCAACTAGCGCCAATTCATGAAATATTGGGTAACAACGTGTGCACGAAGGACGATTTTTTTGTTTTGATATCTATGACAGATACTACTATTAAATGTTTTGTTGACACTTTAATTAAAATTCTTTATGAGCGCTGCAACGATTAATTGTTTTAAATTTTGTAATTGTTAGAGTAGTATAATTGTTTATTTTATTGTTTTTAATGGGATTTTTGCGTAACTCCCTTGTTCTTACAAATCTTTGTAATTATAACAAGTGAATAAATAAAAAAAAATATTTTGCCATGGACGAGGAACTGTTAAATATTGAACAACCAATTATTTTTGATGAGTCAATTGCACATTATGAAGTGCATACTCAGCAGCCATACACCTCATCAACGTACAATAATAGTGACGAAATTCGAATCGCTGTACAGAATCAAGATCATTGTCTACTTCCGAGCAAAAGTTCAATTCATATCAGTGGTAGACTGTTGAAAACTGATGGAACACCTGTAATACACACATCTCTGGTTTCTAATGGCGTTTGCCATTTATTTGAAGAAGCAAAATATGAACTCAATAGTATAGATATTGATAAAAATAAAAATGTAGCTCTTACAAGCTTAATGAAAAATTACGTTTCTTTTGATGCCACTCAAAGCAAATTTCTTGAAAATGTTGGTTGGTTAGACTTTATAAATGATGCAACATTGACTAATGCACAAGGCTGTTTCGATGTTTGTATACCGTTAAATATGATTTTTGGCTTTGCTGAAGATTATAAAAAAATTATTGTAAACGCTAAACATGAGCTCATTTTTACAAGATCAAGAATAGATTCAAATGCAATTCATTAAATTGCACCTCTTGAAGAATATAGAATTGTCATTGAATAACTCGAATGGCTGTTACCGTATTTAAAATTATCATATGCTCGAAAATTTAAATTATTAAAGTATATAGAAAAAGATCCGTCGATTTCAATTAGTTTTCGAACTTGGGAATTATATGAATATCCTTTATTACCATTAACTCAAAAACATATTTGGAGCGTAAAAACTTCAACGCAATTAGAGAAACCTAGATTTATTATATTAGGGTTTCAAACAAACAGGAAAAATAATACTACGCAAAATTCCAGTCATTTTGACCATTGTAACATATCTGATGTAAAGCTGTTTTTAAATTCGCAAAGTTATCCGTATAGTAATATGAACCTTAATATTAATAGAAATCAATATTCTACTTTGTATGAGATGTACACTAATTTTCAAGATGTTTATTATGGACAAGAATCTCAACCGCTTTTGACGAAAAAAGAATTTTTGCAATATGCTCCTTTAATTGTAATAGATTGCTCAAAACAAAATGAAGCACTAAAAAGTGTCCCGTTGATATTCGTTTAGAATTTGAATCAAGAGAAAATTTTCCCCCTATCACTTCAGCATATTGTCTAATTTTGCATGACCGCATAGTTGAATACAAACCATTAAGTGGTATTGTAAGAAAAATTGTATAATTTTTTAAAACAAAAATTAATTAATTATAATACCATATTTTAAAATAGTTAAAGAAAATGAAAAAAAGAATTTAATGATTTATATATGTATGTATCTAATGTGAAAATTAAATCAAGCTTTGTGAATTAAAAAAAATATTTTTTTAAAAAATAATTAATAATGTTTTATTTTGTAAATTAAAAAAAATTAAGTAAAAAATAATTTTTTATTTTGTAAATTTAAAAAAAATTTTTAAGTAAAAAATAATTTTTTATTTCGTAAATAATAGTTGAATTTTAATAATAATAATTTTAATAATTCTTAAAGATTAAAAAATTTATTAAATTAAAAAATTAAAATTAATTAAATTAACGTTTTTTTTAATTATAATAAAGTATGGAAAAAAATTGTTAAAATGGAAATTAGTAGAATATGTAAAATAAAATAACATGACAACTTCTTATTCAAACTTAAATAGCACATGTGAAAGAAATGAGAGAAAGAATTTTATCACTTACTGATGTATTAAATTGCTTGGCCTTGTGAAGAATTTGTCGACGGTCAGTTCCGTATACTTATAAGTCATACGATTAATATAAATACTGTATATTTTTAAAAATCCATTCTGTAATTTTTTTTAAAACAAATATTATAAACAATAAAAATAATTTTTTCTTGAAGTAGTTTTCCTTGATTGTTTTACCATTGCATGATTTTTTTAGAAAAAATATGTATTAGTTAATATTTTTATAAATAATTTAATTAATTTTTAATAAAATTTTAACTCAATTTTTTCAAAAAACATTTTTTTTAAATTATGAACATTATTTTTTTTAAAAATAAAGTTATTATTAATAATAATAATAATTTTAAAAAATTTAGTAAAAATTAATATCTTTTTAACAGCAATTATTATTATTAAAAAAATTTCCATTAATAAACTTTTATTGATACATATAAATCATTTATTATTACACAATTTTTTGTAATATAAGCATAGGTGGATTATTATAAGATTAACATATTTTGAAAAAAGGTATATTAATATAAATAAAAACATTGCGGAAACTTCATTTTTTAATGAACCACTTATTCAATTTTTTGTTTCTTTTCCTTTCCTTCTTCTTGTTCCTCTCCTACATCTGCATTTTGTTTATTAATTTCATTTTCTTGTATGCCCTCTACGTCTATAGGTTCATACAGCACGGTCTCTCTGTCGTCATCGGAGATTGCCTCTTTCTCGCCGGTGTTCCCCTCTTTTTCCTCCATCACATCTCTGTGACTCTCCTCTTCTTCGTCGATTTCCATAGCTGCCTCCGTCTTGTCGGTGTTCCCCTCCTTTTCCTCTACCTCGTCTCTGTGACTCTCCTCGTCTTCTTCTATGTCCATCGCTGAATCTGCCTCGACGGTGTTCCCCTTCTTTTCGTCCACCTCGTCTTCTCCTACGCCCGAGTCCATGTCTCCTTCACTTCTTTCTCTGGCTTTGATTCCCTTCTTACAGCAGTCACACACGTCGTCGTCTTCTTCTTCTCCTTCTTCTTCTTCTTCTTCTCTGGTTATATTCGAACTATTTTCTCCTTGATTTTCATTTCTGGAGAAACACTCTTCAATTGTAATTTCCAATTCATCACAATCCAAGTCCTGTAAACCGCTATCAAAATAAGGATAACTGCAGTAGGGCGGGATTAACAAATCGGGTTTCCTATCCAAACGAAATGTTGAGTTGTTGATTATGCAAACTTCAACAACTACATTCATGAATCGAAGGTATACCCTTTCAGCATCCGTCTTGTTATAGAAGCAGTTGTAGTTAGTCACTGCGATGGCCACCATTAAAATGTTTCGCAGCTCATGGACGTCCACATTTTCCGATAGCCATTCCGATGGAACATCCACAGCAATGTCAAAACCAGCATATGTGCAATTCTAAAAATAAAAAAATACATTAGTTTCTTAAAAAGTTATTACTTTTTTTCTATTATTATTTAATAACTTTTTTTAATTTTAAAAAATATGTAATTTATTTTTTAATAGCAATTAAACAACTTAGTTTAAATAATTTAATAATAATTTTTATTTAATTTATTATTAATTTAATAACATATTTTCTTTATTTTTTGAAATATTTAATATATTTTTTGCTATCAATTAAACAACTTAATTTAATTAATTAAATAATAATTTTAATTTTATTGATTAAACTTCTCTTAATTATTTATTATTTTCAGCCTACTTACTACTTCATTTGCTTGCAAAATTCTCCTTATAACAAATCCATATTGATTAAATTTTAAATAAATTGAAATTTTTTAAAAAATTAAATTTTAAGTAAATTAAAATTTTTGAAAAATTAAATTTTAAATAAATTAAAATTTTTTGAAAAATTAAATTTTAAATAAATTAAAATTTTTTGAAAAATTAAATTTTAAATAAATTAAAATTTTTTGAAAAATTAAATTTTAAAGAAATTAAAATTTTTTGAAAAATTTAATTTTAAAAAAATTAAAATTTTTTGAAAAATTAAATTTTAAATAAATTAAAATTTTTTGAAAAATTTAATTTTAAATAAAATTTATAATAGAATATGTTCTCTTAAAAATAAAATTTTAATTTATTTAAAATTTAATTTTTCAAAAAAAATTATATTATAAAATTATAAAATTATATATAAAATAAAAAAAAATTAAAAAAAATTAAATTATAAAAAAAATTATATATTAAATAATATAATTATATAATAATTAATATAATTATATAATAATTAATTAATTAATTATTAATAATTAATTATATATTATATATTATATATTAAATATTATATATAATTAATTATATATTATTATTATATTAAAATTAAATTATAAAATTATTATAAAATTTTAATTAAATTTTATTTTTAAGAGAACATATTCTATTATAAATTTTATTAAAAATTAAATGTTAAATAAATTAAAACTTTTTAAAAAATTAAATTTTAAATAAATTAAAATTTTTTGAAAAATTAAATTTTAAAAAAATTAAATTTTAAATAAATTCAAATTTTTTGAAAAATTAAATTTTAAATAAATAAATTTTTTTTGAAAAATTAAATTTTAAATAAATTAAAATTTTATTTTTAAGAGAAAATATTCTATTATAAATTTTATTTAAAATTAAATTTTAAATAAATTAAAATTTTTTGAAAAATTAAAGGGCTTAGGGGGTTAAGTATGCAAAAAGTGCCCCCGCTTCTATTTTTCTCAAATTTGGCCCATATGTTAATATATATATATATATATATATATGTTATATATATGTTATAATATGACTATAACTTTCTGCAATTTTGTACTCAAAATTCGCTTTTTTGGGGGAGTTATGGAGGGGGAAAGCAAAATCAAAAAACTTATTTTTCTCGAAAACTACTGACCCGATTTTAATGAAATTTTAAGAGGTTGTAAATATAGATAAGACGATTATAGAAAAAAAATCAAAATTTTTTTTCAAAAAAAATTTTCAAAAAAAATTGTTGAAATTTTCAAATTTTTTTTTACGGTTATTTTTTGAAGTGACCACTTTTTCTTTTGTTGTAAAAAGTATCTTATAATGTCCCCTTTAACATATATTTTTTTCAAATTTTTAAAAAACATAGTTTTTGAGAAAAATGTCAAAAACCAGGGTCATGCTATTTGTCACGTACGGTAATGCACATATATACATATGGGCCATATTAATGTGATAGGGTATAGCTAAATAAGTATGGAAAAAGTGACCCGAATATATTTTTCCCATTCATTCCTACCCACTTAAAAATAACTTTTTCAAATTTTTAACTTAAAATTTTGAGTTTTTTGGAACTTATGGAGGTGAAAAAATCGAAAAACGCATTTTCCACAAAAACTACTGTATGTATTTTAAGGGGAGATTCCACTGATTTTTTTTTTGAATACCGAAATTATTTTTTTTTAATTTTTGGTTAGTATGATTATCTAAAAATACGGGAAAAATAGTCTGAAGCGATAAGAATAGACTCGCTAGCAGGAGAGTAGGAATAACATCACCTTTCCACCTCGAAAATTCATGTTTTTTCATTAATTACCTAACTGCAATTTGTTTATTTTTAAATTTACATTTTTTCTTTTCGCACCGCTTGAAAGAGTAGTTCTTAAGTAATAAGAAATGTCTACTGTTACATATCAAAGGTTAGGCATATAACTTTAAGTTAAATTTTTGTATATTTGGTCCTTCAAACTTTAAACGCGTTTTTCTCGAAACTACACATTTTCAACTTGTTTACACTCTCATTTTTATAATTTTCAACGAAATAACTTGCAATTTGGACAGAATGTTCCTTGAATGTGTAGTTTTCGTGTAAACTAGGATATTTAAGATCCATTAATATTTATAAAAGTTATAAACAATTTAAGTTGCAAAATTATAGTCGAAAAATTAAAAAGTCTGCCATTTGGTTATTTTTCAATAAATTTTTTTTGTTCTAGTTTACACGATAGCCATAATGGTATAGATTAAGAAAATTTTTGACTTTTTTAGTTTAGATTAATTGTCGCAGAGAAAAAATGTAAACAACTTTTAGAGGGGACCACTTTCGGCAGCCATTTTCTAAGACTCCATTAAAAAAATAAATAAATAAAAAATGGTTTTCATTACTGTAACACAAGTATTTTATTGTAAAAAAAGTTTAACTAAGAAATATTTATTTTACTACCTATAAAAAATTTTGTTAAAAAACCTTAATTTCTGTGGAATCTCCCCTTAATCAGCTTTGGATATGTTGAAAAGACAATTAAAGAGATTCCAATAAAAAAAATTTAAAATTTTTTTTCAAAAAATTCCAAAAATTTTTTTTTTGAAAATTTCAAAATGAAAATTTTTCGAAATTTTCAAAAAAAAAATTTTTAGTTCTTTTAAAGTGACATTTTTAAGTATTTTCTCATTTCATTTTCTTATGTGATCTACTTAATAAAAAAATTTTGCTCGACATAATTTCAAGGTGTGTCACGGTAAATAACTCAAAAACCGTACCCGGAACATTTTTATGTTGTTTGCGAATGGTTAACTGATTAATTATTTACTTAATTACAAAATAATAGTTAGGGGTTTTCTAAATACAAGCCTGAAATCGATGTCAAAAAAATTATTTCCAAAGAAAAATCCAAAAATTTTTATTTTTACATTAAAAATTTTTTTCTTTTTGGATCGTTGAAGCGGTACATCACACATTTTTTATTTAACATCTTTAACAGTCTTACTTTTTAAAAAATAATGGCCTAGATGATTTTAGAGTGCGACACAGTAAAAAAAACTCCAAAAATCCTAAAATTTGATTTTGAAATTTTCGAAATTTTTTTGTTTGTCCAAAAATATTTTTTTATATCAACTTCAGATTTGTATTTATCAACCTTAATAAGCCACTAGTAATAAGTTGCAAAAATATTTGACAGTTTTTTTTAAATTAACCATTCGCATACAACATAAAAATGTTCTGGGTACGGTTTTTGAGTTATTTACCGTGACACACCTTAAAATTATGTCGAGCAAAATTTTTTTATTAAGTAGATCACATAAGAGAATGAAATGAGAAAATACTTAAAAATGTCACTTTAATAGAACTAAAAAAATTTTATTTGAAAATTTCGAATAATTTTCATTTTGAAATTTAAAAAAAAAATATATTTTTGGAATTTTTTGAAAAAAAAATTTGAAATTTTTTTATTGGAATCTCTTTAATTGTCTTTTTAACATATCCAAAGCTGTTTAAAATACATACAGTAGTTTTTCAGGAAAATGCGTTTTTTGATTTTTTCACCTCCATAAGTTCCAAAAAACTCAAAATTTTAAGTTAAAAATTTGAAAAAGTTTTTTTTAAGTGGGTAAGAATGAATGGGAAAAATATATTCGGGTCACTTTTTTCATACTTATTTAGCTATACCCTATCACATTAATATGGCCCATATGTATATATGTGCATTACCGTATGTGACAAATAGCATGACCCTGGTTTTTGACATTTTACTCAAAAACTATGTTTTTTAAAAATTTGAAAAAAATATATGTTAAAGGGGACATTATAAGATACTTTTTACAACAAAAGAAAAAGTGGTCATTTCAAAAAATAACCCTAAAAAAAATTTTGAAAATTTCAACAATTTTTTTTGAAAATTTTTTTTTGAAAAAAAAATTTTGATTTTTTTTCTAAAATCGTCTTATCTATATTTACAACCTCTTAAAATTTCATTAAAATCGGTTGAGTAGTTTTCGAGAAAAATAATTTTTTTGATTTTGCTTTCCCCCTCCATAACTCCCCCAAAAAAGCGAATTTTGAGTTCAAAATTGCAGAAAGTTAGTCATATGGATAGATATACATATAGGCCAAATTTGAGAAAAATAGAAGCGGGGGCACTTTTTGCATACTTAACCCCCTAAGCCCTTTAATTTTTCAAAAAATTTTAATTTATTTAAAATTTAATTTTAAATAAAATAAATTTTTTTGAAAAACTAAATTTTAAATTTAAAATTTTTTGAAATATTGCTTGAAATTAATTAAAAACACTTACAATTATAAGAGATGTTGCAGAAGAAACAAACACACCTTATTTAGTCGCGATTAAATTTTTAAAAAAACATTTTTATTAATTTTTTTATTATATTGTTTCACAATTTTATAAAAATAAAATCACAATCGTTATTAAAATTTACTATTAAAAAATTTTGTATTACTTATGGGTCACTTGTTATATATTATATATATATATATATATATATATATATATATATATATATATATATTCATGTATATTTTATTATTTGAACCCTTTGCTCCTTTTGCTTTTTTCTTTACATTTTTTTTCACCAAAAATTTTGTAGGTATACAATTTTGAACGCAATCCTACAAATTCAGTAATAATTTTTCCATTGCACTCATCCTTCTTTAGCCCTAAAATTTTTTTATTTGCTAATGGAATACCATAGATGTTATTTTGTGGGTAATCAGACGTGTCAAAAAATTGTAAATCTCGTTTAATAAAATCCTAAATATTTGGAACATGAAAATGGTAAATTAAACTATCTGTGTCCGTATAAAGTAATTTTCATTTTTCACCAAATGTTCTTTTAACATAATTGGAGTGAAAATCATAAAGATATAATTTAGATATGTCTAAAATAGTGAATCCAACATAAATAGGTTTATTAACTTCAACTTGTAGTTTATTAAGTTCTATAATAACTAAATTTTTATCAAATATATTGCAACTATGAAAATTTGGTTTACTGATAAGAGCTTTTGCTCCAAATCTACCTTCCCATTTTGTCACTATTCTAACATCCTTATGTTTTCTTACATTTTCCATAGTGTTTCCGAAAACAGAGTTATTCATTAATTTATAAAAATTGTTTTCAAATGCATTAGTAGAGCGTTTTCTGAAATCGGTATTTAAATCAATATACTGTTTTAACCATTGTGATTGTTTAAACTTTAAAATTCTATGAACCTTTTCCAATTTCATTCCTAATTGTAGATAATATTTTAGATTTTTGTAATGAATAATATATTTTTCCTTCGAAAATAAATTAGTTATAAGTTTTGGTAATTCACTACCTGGGGGTAAAAAATGTTCCGGGCATAATGGCAAATCTTTGTGCAAATCATGCAATTCTGTAGGATATCCTAAATCCACTTCTAAAATATAAGAAGAATCATCCTCAATTTTAAAAACATCAAAGTCCAATATATTTTTTTCCCATTGAAAATCGGAAATAGGTAACAATTCGCACAATCCTGTACCGTATAAATTATTAATATCAAATTCATTATGTAGGATTCTTCAATATTTTCGTTAAAATCTGACCCCATAAATCTGTTGTTAGCTTTTGCATACCGATTTGAGCATTGAGAAACACCACCTCTAATACCTTTCTCTAAAAAAAGGACCATATCTATATCAGTTAACAATTCCAATTCCACTTTTGTTAATTATAGCATTGCATCAAATGCAAGCCCAGGTGCAGTATAATAATGTAAAGCATCCAGATTATAAGCTGACATACAAGTTTCTCGAAAATTTTCAAATATATCTGCTAAAAGTAAAACATCTGTTTTCAAATATAAATCCGAATAATCTCTTAAACTTTTTAAATTAAATGTGGTCCAAACATGACAAGCGTGAGTATAATCGTCTTCTGAAATTTGAGAATCATTCAATTTGGAATAAAATTCTTCTTTACGAGGCAATTGATTTTCTTGTAATTTTTCCCAATTATTAATATATTCATATGGGAAAATGCCTTTTCTTGTTAAAAGATTAAATTCATTAATATTTTTGCAATATTTTGCTGTTATTTTCTTTTTCTCATTTTGAAGAAAATTTGTTAATTTATCTAAACTACTAGGCATAAATCTAAAAGAATATAAAAATCTGAGAAACACATTTTTTCCCTCTACATATTTGGTAAACGATATATATTTTTCTTTATTTATAGGTAAAAGCTTAACAGATCCTTCGAAACTCGTGCATAATTCTTTTATAAAAAAATGAGAATCATAACCTGACAAATTGTGAAAAATGACTGGTATCACATGTGAATTTTTATAATTTATATTGCATTCTTGGTGAGCAGCTCCCCTATATTTTCCTGTTAAATGATTGTGATCTCTACATCTAATATCATTATTTTTAAATGGTTTCTCGCAAATATAACAATTTTCAGCAGTTTGAAATTCTAATTCCTTTTCATAAGTTAAAGGTTCCATTGGAACGATTTTCTTTAAATAAGATTCAACAAGATTTGCGATATCTTTTAATTTATTCATGAACCATCAAATGCAGTCTTTTCCTCTATATAGTCCAAAGGTTGAAAGAGAATCATCGAACTCACATTTTAAGTAAAATGCGACACTATGTGGCACATGTTTTTGATAAGCAGAAGAAACAATTTTATTACCCTTAATTGGTTTTAAAATGCTTTCAGTATCGGCATAGACAACGAATGGAACTTTTCCTTTGAATTTAAAATTTTTGAATTTCAAAATATTATCTTTTTCGTTTGGTAATTTCACTCTACATTTGTTTAATACTGTACAATCAAGCTTATGATTTTCTAGAGAATATTTATACTTAAAATGACATAAGCACCTATCACAAATAAAAATTTGACATTTACTTTTTGTCATTTGAGATTTAACCAAGCGGGACAAATTACGGATCCATGCAAAATGATGAAAATCATTATCGAAATCTTGATTTTTAATCATTAATAAGTGAATTGTCGGTTTTTCTGAATATTGCTCACTTAAATATAGAGGAATTATATCCGATTTTTTTCTTTCAGTGCAATCAATGCTATAAATGTTTATTTTTAAATTGTTAATTTTTTCAAATTTAGGTACGTCTGTCATAGCAATGGGAAAATTAATCCCTTCATATTTTAATACGGTTTTAAAATGAGGATAAGAACTAGTAATGTTAGAGTTATTTTCAACAGGATGTAAAGCTGATATTATGGACCAAAGAAAGCAAAATTCATCTTTATTTTTTATATTTACAACTGCATGTTTGTTCCTTATAAATTTTGGTAATTCTGTAAATGTACAAAGACCTCCTTGTAAAGGAGCATATTTATTAATATTTACCATTAAATTTACAATTTCTTTTAAAGACCAACCTGACTCTTTTGTATTAAAATCTTCAACTTTTTTTAAAATGTACTGAATTGTACTATCAAAGAATAATTCAATATTTGAAGAATGCAAAATAATTTTATTCTTTGTATTAACAATTTTTTTTCAATTATTTCCCTATTGCTCACAGTTGTAAAATTTGCTGCAAATATAAAATTTACTTTTACGCCACTGTTTTGTTTTAAAGCATTTTTCAAACGATTTTTAAATAAAGATCTTGAATCCTCTAAAAATTCAAGTAAATCTTTACGTTTTAAATTTATAATAACTGCAGTTCTTACTCTATTTTCAAAAGCTGATTCTAAATCTTGCCATATAATTCTATTAGATTTTTTTTATTTTCCCCAATACCTTCACCTCCTTTGCGCATTTGCTTTAATTTTTCGTTTAACGTTTGTAAAATTCCTAAAGTAGATGTTATTTTATTTTTATCACCTATTGTTAAATCATCCTTTATTCTTAAAACTTTGTTCAACAGACGAATATTTTGGGTACTAAATTTGATCCATTTTTCTGTTTCTTGTAACATTTTTTCATTATTCTTAATTCCGATTATAGTTTTGAAAGCACTTTCCATAATTTTAATCAATGTTTTGCACTTTAAATCCATATTTTCTCCTTTTTTTATTCTTAAAATAGTATTTTTTTAATAAACAAGTAACGCCCTAACTTATATTAACTACGTTTACTATTATTCAGTCAAACAATCCCGAACATAACTTTAATAAGAATAACTGCCCTACGCAATAAACAATTCTTTTTATAATCTTCATATGATTCAAATAGTTGTTGACAAAAATTATTAACTAAAAAAATTTAATAATAATAATAATAAAAATGTATTGCACATACCTTATTTGGCATTCTTAAATTCCATTACCTTATACATTGAGATAACAGCAGGCATCAGTTTATACGAAAACAATTCCATATGAGCCACTACTCGCAGCACGATAAGAAAAAAATGCGTGGCACGCGCTTTTCGACAACAACTGCCGCTTAACGAGCAATACGAGTAGATGCGCTAATCAAATTCTTAATGAATGCAAGCCTAAACAAGTATCGTATAAAAATGATAACAGATGCAAATCCTACCTCTGCAGATATACAAGCAAAACAAACGTACCTACCACAAAACATTCCTAAGTGAATAAATAGAATGTTGAGTCATCGAAAAAATGTAAGGGGGCTTTTGGATAGAGCTGAATCTCAAGGTTATATCCAGAAACCCCCTTACCTATCTACTTAAATAATAGAAAAATAACAATATATTAAAATTAGAGAATGTAAATAAAAATAATTGTCTAATAAATAAAAATAAATAAAAATAATGATAACAATAATAGTAAAAATCAATAAATAAACTTAATAAATTAAAACGATTAAAAATAAAAAGCATTATCAATATTATTAAAATAAAATTAATTTACTTACTGATTGTTTTATTCTCATGATGGACAACGTCTACCAGTTTAACTTCTTCAAATTCTAGTTCTTCGATCACGTCTTCTGAAACATGATCCCCATGAATAGTAACTACTGTTGAGACAAATAGTTGCAATTCAAATGAAACATTTTCTTTATTGTATTCTGGTTTAGTGGGAACACGTGACAAAGCTCCATCAATGTGCAGAATCTAAAATTTTTTATTTGTATTATACGGAAAAATTTTTAATTTTAAATATGCATTTAATATTATAATATATATTTAATATTATTTCAGAAATTTAACATGAATATTACTTTACCAGTAAAAAAAGTATTCAGAGTAGAGAAAATGTATTGGTGGTAACCGTTCGCTGATTGCGATTTTGCATAAAAACCGTATTAGTGGGTTGCAGTGAATACATTTTACTCACCGTCAATACTTTTTTTTTAAACTTTCGATTTAAAGATTCCTAAGCAAAGTTGAGAGAATTTATGAAGAGCGTGAGTAACCTGATGTATAAAAATGACGATTGCAAGAAGGAAGTAAGAAATTTTGAGAACAAACGAAAAATTAAATTTAAAAGAAAAAATGTCAAAAGTTGATCGATTACCTACAATTGCATACAACTTTACTATGCCTACAATGCATGACAAATTAAAGAGAGCATGACGTTACCGTCAGAAAGTTACTAGGAAAGACGGCAAATTTCGAAATTGAAAAGAAATCCAAGTGAAATTTTTAATGTTAGAATTTTTGCTACTTAGAAATTTTTAAATACGAATGAAGACATCGACTTTATCAGCAAAAAGTGAGATCTATTAGAAATCAATTAAACTCTTTGATTTAAAGTTAGGTGTTTCTTATGATATTAATTTTAATATGGTCGTCAATCAATAGTTATCAATTTAAATTCTTTTTGCTTTGAAAAAAACTGCGTGAACGAATGCAGTGTGCGTCTGTGAGTACTCGAACCTCAGTCCATAGCTTTTTAATCTATGTAAAAAGTTAATTATTATTAAGTAAAGAAAATTCATAATGTTTTACGAATATTTTAAAATTAAAAAGTAACAAACCTGATTATAAATAATTTAAAAAAAATTGTTTTACATAAACAAAAGTTTCCAAAATATAATAATAATCCCCTTTTTAAATTTTATTTTTGCTTTTTGCTTTGGCCTGTCTACAACCTGCAGCTGCCCGCCACTCTTTTTGGTGCTCTAGTGTCCGCCATTGTTTAAATTCCAAAGTCAGACACTTGTTGGAGACACCAACTATTGGTTCAGGTCCGATAAATCGTTTCCTAGCGCCTTCTTTGGCTAGTTCATCCGCTACGTTATTACCATTAATTCCACAGTGTCCTGGGACCCAGATGAGGGTAACACGGTTAATTCCAGCTAGCCTGTTGAGCGCATCGTGGCACTCTTCGACCAGTTGGGATGTCGTAACATATCGTTTCAAAGCGCAAATGGCTGCCTTGCTGTTCGAAGCAATATAGATATTTCTATCCTGGCAGCGCTCTAGAGCCTCAAAAGCACCGTAGAGAATCGCTACAATTTCGGATTGTAAAACAGTAATGATAGTTCCCAAACCATATGCGAGAGCCACCCCCACTGCTTCTTGATAGACACCTGCGCCTGCGCCAATTCTTCCCTTCGATCCGTCCGTATACCAGACAATAGCATCTCTGGGAAGAAGGGCCGGCCTATCATGCCAATCCTCTCTATTAGGTATACTTATTCTATACTTCTTGTCAAAGAGGTAAAGTGGAGTCACCTTATCTCTAATCATATTGAGAATGGGTTTTTCCACCAATTTGCTGGGGAGACGCCATTTGCCAACTTCCCTACGGCCTCTGTCCCCACCTAATCTCAGGGCAGCTTTCGCCGCCTCTGCTTTAATGATCAGAGGTAAAGGTTCTAGTCCCAGAAGAGCACCAAGGGCCATCGTGGGCGTAGTGCGCACAGCACCAGTGATGCTCCCCAGGACCAGCCTCCTTACGCCCTCCAGCCGGTCTTTTGCCGTTTTAAGTTCAACTCTGCTCCACCAGACCACAGACGCATAGGTCAGCCTAGGAAGCAGAATCGATTCGTAGATCCACAAAAGTGTATCCGGTTTAAGACCCCAGCTACATCCTATAGCTCTCCTACATTTCCATAGAGTAGCTGTGAGTTTATTACACTTCTCATCCAAGTGTTCTTTCCAAAGAAGCTTACTATCCAAGATGACTCCTAGGTACTTCGCTTTCTCTGTGAATTGGAGTTCTTTTCCAGCCAGTTTTAGCATACATGTGGCTTTCCACTTGTATCGTCTGGTGAAAATAACAACTTCCGTTTTTGCTGGATTGACTGACAAACCAGTTTGTCCGCACCATCCATCTACCATATTTAACGCCTGCTGTACCACACCCAGTAATACATCCAGATGAGGACTGCGAGCGATTAATAAGATATCGTCCGCATAACCAATCGCATGCAATCCCTTCTCACTGAGGAGTCTTAGCAGTTCATCCACTACCAGACACCAAAGTAAGGGCGATAGAACTCCTCCCTGAGGACATCCAGAATTAACTGTTCCTCGAAGGGTTGAGCTCCCTTTAGTTGTTAATAAGTTACCCAACATGTGACAGGTCCAGTCAGCAATGGTTGTGGGAATACCATGAGAGATCATGGCTTTCTTTATAATCTCCGAGGAGGTATAATTGAAAGCTCCCTCTATATCCATGAAAACACCCACTGCGAAACCCTTATCCTGTAGCTGTCCATCCATTAAGTTAACATTCTACATTCTGTAGAGCATCCCGTTCTATAGGCATGCTGATCTCTATGCAAAGGATTTTGCTTTAAGATCTCACTGCGGATGTATCTATCCACTAATCTTTCAACCAACTTCAGAATGAAATATGTTAGGCTAATTGGACGAAAATCCTTTGGTGAGGTATATCCGTTCCTGCCAGCCTTTGTTATGAAGACGACTTTAGTGCCCCTCCACGCTTTTGGGACATATCCAAGAGTTAGACTTGCCCTGATAAGCCTTACCAACGGTCCGACCGCCCGATCCATCGTCCTTTGCAAGAGGACAGGGAAAACGCCGTCTGATCCGGGAGACTTATAAGGGCTAAAGGATTCCACGGCCCACCTGACCCTCTCGGCAGTCACGATTCCATTAGCCAACTGTCTCCGCGGCCTATATTCAGCCAGCGGTAGTTTACTCAGAGGCCAAGAATCGGGACCGCCCTTCTCAGACCTAGAAAAGCCAGGGAAATGGGTCTGGACCAGGTGAGCAAAGTCTCCTCGTCCGACTCGGCAAATCCTCCGTTAGGCAGTCTTAAGGTGCCTAAAATTGCATCTGGGTTTTTTGAAAGCAGTTTGTCTAACCGCGCTGCCTCTTTGCCCTTATCGATGCTGGAGCAGAAGGCAGTCCAGCTATCCTGTTGTGCCTTCCTTATTTCATTTCTATAGTTGTCCCTCATTTTTGCATATGTGGACCAACTGTCAGCCGTGCGGTATTTTTTAGCACGTTTAAATAACTTCCTGGTCTCTTTTCTGAGGTTTTCTAGCCTCTCATTTTACCAATAGTGGTGTTTTCTAGCCTCTCATTCTCTTTTGCCGAACGAACTTTCGTTGGTTTGCAGCTGTTCTCAAAAGCTGTTATTATGGCTGTTGTAAAAGTACCAGCCACCTCATCCAGGGTTTCATGATCTCTAATCCTGCCTGGTAATACAGAAAGTGTCTCCTTCAGCTCTGCGCTGTATTTAGCCCAATCCGTTTTCCTGGGATTACGAATCTACTTGGTTTCCGAAGGGACCACAGCCTCCAGCTCGAAGACTATCTGTAAATGATCAGAAAGTGAAGGTTCATTAGATACTCTCCATCTTCTTACCTTGTGTGCAATAGTGCTCGAGCAGAGGGTGATATCAATCACCTCCTCCCTGACAGCATTACTGAATGTCGGTACCTTACCCGTGTTTAGAATATCCAATCCTGTTCCCACTAGATATTCCAATAGCTCCTGTCCCCTTTGGTTGTTCTTTGAGCTCCCCCACACCCTGTGTTGTGAGTTAGCATCACAGCCCAACAAAAGGGGCAATCCCCTCTCTGCACACTAATCCACAAATTTACATACCTCATTTGGAGGATTAACTTTGCTATCATACGGAAAGTAAGCCGATCCAATGACCATCCTTCCGATACCCTCGAAGTCGGTCAATACCGCCATCAGTGCACAGGTCCAGCAAAGGTACAACATTAATGCCCTTCGTAAGGATGCACGCTCTTGGTTTGGTAGCCTTGGGATCCCTGTAAACATTAAAGCCAGCCCCCCCAAGTCCCATAATAGCACCTCGAACTAACCATGGTTCTTGAATTAGTGATATGCCTGTGTGCATCCTAGTCATGCCCCTCATCAAAACTGCTGAGGCGCCTTTACTATGATGCAAGTTAATTTGTTTAAGGGTAAGCTTACGGGCAGCCATTATGGTTGTTGTTCACTTACCCCTTTTACTTCAGACCCATCCTGACCAAGGCTAGCAACCCTAAAGGTTACCCGGCCGAAGTCATAGAAGGGTCTGAAGTCGAGAGCAGCAAGAGCTCTCGCTTGACTCTCAGGGACCTATATGACCAAGAGAAAGTTCCTCTCAGCCATACTAACCGCCTGAGGTCCGTCAATATTGACATGGCGCCAAGTTGACGTTTTCAGTGAGGGGTTGTACGCCTCAAGAGTCTTGAAGACCACTTGCACGTCCTCCGGTTCACCCGGGATCCGCACCGTAGCCTTTAGCATCCTTTGGAGCACCTCCACCCCACTGACTTTTAATCGCGCTCTTTCCCAGGGCCTTAGCTCGGCCACAGTTTTTGTAAGCCAAGCTTTAGCCTCCGGGTTGGATGCGACAAAAATGAAGACTCCTCCTCTAAAGAAGGAGGCCTCAAACCTCGGCAGCCGGTCCGCCGGCTCGTTGCGAACGAGCGGCGTTAAGGCCCTCCTGACAAGCCAAAATTGCTCCTCAGAAAGGACCTCCTCCGGGTAGCCGACGTCGGAGACCACTATCGTCAGAGGATTAGTCTTCTGTGCCAAAGTTAGCCCAGCCCCTCAACCATCTTTCCTGGTTTCATGATGGACCGACTTTGGTCTTTTATGGTCCGACTTATCCGCCGGTGGGGAGTCCTTTTGGTCGTTTTTTCTTTTCGACCCGGTCTCGACCACTTTCGAAGAAGTGGGATCATTATTACTGGCCTCCAGCTGTTGTTTCCTCAACCGTTTCTTTGCAGAACCGGTGAGGTTTTTCCTTTTTTTATTCTGGGGCCCTTCAGTCGAGCCAGATCCAACCTGCTCCATGACCGTTGGTCCGTCAGCCCGCAATGGGACCGTTGGGCCAGCCGATGGAGGCGGTTGGCTCACCACCTCGGGAACAGGGGCCGTCATGTCTTTAGCCTCCGAGGAGACCTCAGACGCAGCCGCCTCGTCTCCTTGGCGTGTGTCAATTTTTAAGTTCTTAAAATGTGATTCCATATAAGTCCCACGAGTAGCTAGGGAAAACAAAATGTCCACTCCTACAGAGCCCCGCATGTAGAAGTAAGGAGTCAAATTAGTACAGGGAGGTCTCCCGGTATCCCTGACCGCCGTTTGCGACACCACCATCCACAGCGCCCCGGACAGATCGACCGTCCACCAGCCAGAGCCCCAACCGGACCGATCCCCGAGCTTTACGGGTTCACAGCCCGGCCAGTACAGCCCAGACCAACGTCCAGCCGATCCGCCCGGGACACGCGGCGGCTTTGGTAACCCTGGTGCCATCCATCCATCGACACGTATCCGTACGTCTTAGATTGGGGGCAGAGCTCGCGCTCAATACTCTAGTTCCTTTGCCACGGAAACCAGAGGGACCGTTTCTTAGTTAAGGCCCCGCAGGCAACAGTCTCCTCCGCTTCCAGTGGTGGTCATTACTTCCCACCAATGGTCGCTTCCTCACCTTTCTACTCCCTCTGCCGCCCGGACGGTCCCTCCTTTACGGGGAGTGGGCCCTCACCGACAGACTACGAGAGAGAGAAAGGGGTCCAGAGACGTTGCCCGATTAGGCCCGTAAGCTTCCCCACCAACAACAAGGTCTTACGATCCCTAGGAGAAGTTTTTGATGAAAGTAAAATAGAATTATTCACTTCTAAAATGGCATGGAGACAGGAGGTGTGATATTTTGAACGAGATGTTCATGGTCTCAATAAGGTGTTTACCTCTAGTATAACGAGCGTGGCTAATGAGCTGGGTATGACAAAGCGAAGTCAACCTCCCCGAAATGTAACTTGTAAACCATGGATGGACAATGAGTGTAAATTGGCCAAAAAAAAGAGTTTCACAGGCTCTGAGTTGTGCAAGGAGCAATGCTTTTTCAGAGGAATCGAGGCGTGAGTTTCTGAGAGAAAAATCTGCTTTAAGAAATATTTTAAAAACTAAAAAAAAACAAAATTACCGTAAAAAATTTATAGCCAGAATTGCTTGTTGTAAACAACGGAGTCAATTTTAGGCCGCGATTAATTCGGTTAGAATTCGTTTCTCTTCAGCAACGCATCGATTTATCTACCTGGCAAGAATTTCTACAATCATGCCATCCAGTAGTGTTGCCTGGGATTCTAGCAAACCATTACTTTCTTAACGTATCGCATCCTTGTCTCGATGGCAGTATTACTACGAGGGAAATAAGTCTCAGCATCCGTAATTGTAAAAATCAGGCAGAGAAGCAGGCGCAACGCGCCTACATCATAGGGTTTCGTGGTCTAAAATGACAAAAACGATGATAATGATAATGAATGAATAAAAGAAATAAATAATAATTTATTTAGAAATGTTTTTTTTGAATAATTGTTTAAAAATTTTAATGAAGTAATTGGTTCTTTTAGTACTTTTGCGTATTTTCATGTCGCATATGTTTTCAATAAAAATATGGAATAGGAGTGATTTAAAATATATTATCAAAAAGTATAACTTTAACAAATTAAGAATTTAATAATTTATTTTTAACAATATACAAAAATTGTAGAACTATGTAAATTACCCATTACCATTACCCTAACAACAGTTGTTATGACAACCATTACCATAGTAACGGTTGACATGGCAACGGTTGTTATGGCAAACATTAACATAGCAATGGTTGCCATGGCAACGGCTGTTATGACAACCATTACCATAGCAACGGTTGACATGGCAACGGCTGTTATGACAACCATTACTAGAGCTGTGCAAAAAGCTCGAAGCTCGATCGAGTTTTTTCGAGCTTTTCATTTTTCGAGCCGAGTCCGAGCCGAGTCGAGCCTCATAAAAAGCTCGAATAATTTCGAGTACTCGATTGGAAACGGCTCGGCTTTTCGAGCTTTTTGCACAGTTCTAACCATTACCATAGCAACGGTTGCCATGGCAACGGTTGTTATGGCAAACATTAACATAGCAACGGTTGCCATGTCAACGGTTGTTAAGACGTTAGACTTAAGACTTAGGACTTAAGACCTTCTTATACCGAAGTTGCCATGGCAACGGTTGTTAAGACGTAAGACTTAAGACTTAGCACTTAAGACCTCCTTATACCGAAGTTAAGTCTTAAGTCTTAGGACATAAGAACTTAAGAAAAACTTAAGACTTAAGACGTAAAAACTACGGACGGACACCGAAGTCTCGCTATAAGGGTTTTGGCCCTTGGCCACGATACCCTAAAAATGGGAAGGCCCCTGGAGTTGATGGAATCGGGTACGAATTTTACAAGTGTCTTCCTCAAAATTGGCTTTTATATTTGGAGTATTTTTTTAATAAGATTTTAGACGTAGAGAAGATTCCAAAGGACTGGGGGCAGCTGACTACATGCATGCTTTTTAAAAAGGGTGATGCGATGATTCCGGGAAATTATAGACCCATAACCCTGATTAATTCAGTTGCGAAGATTTTTACGCAAATTATTTGTAATCGTTTAGTCTCTTGGGCAGAAGAACTGCTTTTAATACCGGAATTGCAATCGGGTTTTCGCAAGGGGAGAAGTTGTTTTGACAATCTTTTTTCACTTCATGCTGTTATTCAGTTGCATTTGAGTAAACCGGGGACGTAGTCTTTGGCACTTTCATTGACTTTAAAGGGGCCTTCCCATCTGTGAATCACGAATTATTATGGTATAAGCTACATAAGCTGGGTTTTAGTTCGAAATTAATTAGAGTCATTAAAAGTTTCTACGAGTTTGCTTATACTTGCAATCGAACCCAGGAAAGTCATACGGAGTATGTTAAGGTTTCGACTGGGGTGCTGCAGGGTGAGGTACACTACCGTCCGAAATTGTGCGAACGCTAACATCTCGAGCTATTAAAAAACACACGCGCACAGAAACAGTGATAACTCGGTTAAAAATGAAGCTAGATGCTTTTTTTAAATTGCATTGGAAAGCTTATTAAATTCCCAATGAAATGCCACTATTTTAAGATGTATTGTATAAATAGGAAGCGAGATATCATGTTATGAAGACAAAAAAATAATTCTATTTTTTTCGGAATTTCTTACTCTGACTTTGACTCTTGGCACAGTTTAGCAAAGTTTATGAAAAAAATTGTTACTTTTTCAGACTATTCCTTGTAACCTAAGCTTTAAATAGAGACCAAGAACAGCAAAAAATATTTACGGGTTCCCGAGATATTACAAAAAGAATCGGACCGTGCCAAGCAGAATTTTCAATCATCGATTTCTCTAATTCGCCGTTGAGTCAATTACTTGTCTGTGAAAAAAGTGTCGAAAATTAATTTTACCAAGTACATTCTTACTGGGATCCACTTTTTAATTTAATTTATTATATATCGATATTTAAAAAGTGGATCCCAGTAAGAATGTACTTGGTAAAATTAATTTTCGACACTTTTTTCACAGACAAGTAATTGACTCAACGGCGAATTAGAGAAATCGATGATTGAAAATTCTGCTTGGCACGGTCCGATTCTTTTTGTAATATCTCGGGAACCCGTAAATATTTTTTGCTGTTCTTGGTCTCTATTTAAAGCTTAGGTTACAAGGAATAGTCTGAAAAAGTAACAATTTTTTTCATAAACTTTGCTAAACTGTGCCAAGAGTCAAAGTCAGAGTAAGAAATTCCGAAAAAAATAGAATTATTTTTTTGTCTTCATAACATGATATCTCGCTTCCTATTTATACAATACATCTTAAAATAGTGGCATTTCATTGGGAATTTAATAAGCTTTCCAATGCAATTTAAAAAAAGCATCTAGCTTCATTTTTAACCGAGTTATCACTGTTTCTGTGCGCGTGTGTTTTTTAATAGCTCGAGATGTTAGCGTTCGCACAATTTCGGACGGTAGTGTATTAAGCCCATATTTGTTTAATATTTTTATATGTGACCTGGAGGAATATTTTCTGAGGAATAATTGTAGAGGTATCTCTATTTCCAACAAAAGCGAAATATTGGACCTCGCTTATGCGGATGATTTTGTCTTTCTCTCCGATTCACCGATCGAAGTGACCAAAGAATTGGAAACTTTATATTCGTATTGTCGTGAGAATGCTTAAGTGTCAACCCCGAAAAACCAAGATTGTGATATTTGCTAAATCGAGGAGAGCAGCTGCATGGAAATTCAAATTTTTTAAATTCGGTTCAGAGAAAATTGAAGTTGTAAAGGAATACACATATTTAGGTGTTCCTTTTTCTCAATCGTATTCCTTTCTCGCGGCGGCAAATAATGCAATTGACGCAGCACATATGGCAATTGGGGCAATTATGAATATTATTTATTTTTCTGGGGCTGATTCCTGGGACTCATATCGAAAGCTTTTTCATAGCCTTGCGGTAAGCATTTTGCACTATGAAGTGCAGGTGTGGGGTCTGAAGTTTTTGGATGAAATAGAAAGGGTTCAATTAACCTTTCTGAAGAGACTTCTTTCTCTCCCGACAATACTCCGAATTACGCTGTTAGGTTGGAGACGGGGTCTGTTCACCTTTCTCTTGGGGTTCTCTCGAATACACTGAACTGGATAATTAAAATCTCTCGAATGGATTCTTCAAGGTATCCCAGACAGTGCTTCGAGGCCCTCATGAGACTGGCGATTGATAGGCCCGAATACCTATCTAACTGGCTGATACAGCTTGAGGATTCTTTCGGTTTGAGATAATTAAATGTCAATTGGTCGACCTCATCCCTGGACTCTATGGCGAGGAACAGGAATCTTATTTTGGAGAGATACTCTCACACTTTGCGAGTCCTTGACTTGGAGCGGTCCTCCAGGTCTGGGTGCCTTTTAATTTATCCACACCTTACTCTAAGACTGGGGCCTCAAAGTTATTTAACAGCGCGATTCCCGCTGCAAAATAAAAGAATATACGCGCAGGTAAGACTTCTCAACAAATATGTTTGTAGAGTGAGCCTCGGGAACATTATATATAAATTCAATAAGGGAGAACTTTGTGCATCTTGCCGACGAGAGGAAGAGAGCTTTTTTCATGTCATTCTGGATTGGATGTGTAATATATGTTTACGTCTTCTAGAACATACTCCCCATGAATAGTGAGTAACTAATGTTGATGCAAATAGTTGCAATTCAAATGAAACGTTTTCTCTGTTGTATTCCAGTTTGTTGGGAACACGTGACAAACCTCCATTAATGTGCAGAATCTGAATTTTTTATTTATATTATACATAAAAAAATTTTATTTAGGAAATGCATTCAAATATAAAATTTAATTATTTATTTAAATCACCTTGTCTGCAATAATAAAATCTTTTAATGCGTCAATATCTTTATCTCTCCATATTACGCATTGAATTCTTTTACCGCTTCCATTGTTTACGAAAAATTTTTATAATTGAGTTCGTCCTAACATTATGGGGGCCTGAACGCTTTCAACGTACACAACAATTTCTCTACAAAAAAATTTGAATACAATTCAATTGTTTTTAATATAAATTTATAAATGAAAATTCCATGAATTTTAAGTATATATACAATTATATAATACAAAATTAAATTACACGTATTGTTTTTTGAAAATGAAATTTTAAAGGCTTTATTGTTTGCAAAATGATAGGAGAAAAACTTATTTTTTTAAGAAAACAACTTAAATTAGTTTGCAATAAGAGATTTCGTATCTAAGATTATTTGACATTTAAGTTAAAAATCAAAGATGTAACGTTAAAAAAAGTCAGGAGAATAATTAATAATTTAAGGAATTAAAATAGACTATTAAATCAAATAATCCCATGTGGAAGGATTTCCGGAAAATTTTTTTTGTACAGAAATTATTCGGAAATCTTTCGAAAAATTTCTGGAAATTTATTTTTTTTATGGAAATCATCCGGAAATATTTCCGGGCGATTATTTTTTTTACGGAAATCATCCGCAAATCTTCCGGAAATTTTTTTTATGAAAATCATCTGGAAATTAATTTTTAACGGTAATCCTCTAGTACCTAATTCATCTGTATTTGGTGCAAAGTTTGTCTTTTGATGAACAAAAGATATTTTGTGTATTCGAGTATCTTCGATAATATTCGTTGTAATGGTTATCAATAGTAAAAGATTTACTTACTTTTAGAAAAGATGATTTATATCTTAATAGCTGCCTATAAGAATCAATTTCCACAATTAGTTTAATTACTTTACAAAATTTTATCACTTGAATTTGATTTTCGCAATATAATAAAATTCATGAATATCAAATAATATTAACTACAAGTGTCACTGAAATCCGACTGATTTCCTTAAAAAATAGATTTTCGGAAAAACTCCTGATGTTTTCAGTAAAATTAAATTAATTTTGCAGAAATATTCTGGATGATTTCCGTTAAAAAATTAATTTCCGGAAATTTTCCGAAAGATTTCCGGATACTTTCCGTAAAAACAAAACAAATTTTCGAAAATTTTCCGAATGATTTCCGTAAAAAATAGATTTCCGGGAAATTTCCAGAAATTTAATTTATTTTTCCCAAGGTGGTCACCATACGAAAATTCACTAAAAAAGTTATTAAAAATTTAAAAAACGTATTGTTAAGTTGTTTAATTAATATTAATTATTTTTTAGGATCGCAGAAACATATTACATATTTTTTTGCACTTTGTCCTTTTGTCAAAAATGATACTTTTTGTGTATGTATTAGACAAGTAAAATTTTGAAAATAATTCTATTTCATTATTATTCATCATGAAACTTAAAATTGATAAAATTCACATTCACAGTAATAAATGTTGATGAATATAGCGTATAAACACATTTTCATAAAAAATCAAAAGTGACCACCTTATGGACAAAAAAGTGTCCACCTTAGGTCCAAGACACAATTTTCTAAACGTTAATGAAAAAATTTGTTAAAACCCAATATTAATTATATTTATGTGGAATATTATTGTACGATATATAAATATAATTATAACAATTTTTATTAATTTAAAAAGGTTAATTTCGATGATTTTAACACCCTCAGAAAAAAATTTCTCGATCCGAAACCGAAATTTTACAACCTTCACGTTACAAAGAGACTCACGACTATTTACCACAAAACTTTACTAAAATCGTTGTTTTCTCAAATAATAACAATACCAGAATACATTTGAAAATACTAACTAATAAACAAAAATTTTCTTTGGGTGACCACCTTGGGGCCCTCTCCCCTACTTAATACATTATACATAGATAAATATGATGATAAAAATGATGTAGAAAATAAATGGAAAATCACTGCCAAGTTGTATATTTTTTGTATAATTTTGGTGCTCATTTCATGTACACTTTACTTCATCATACAGATAAAAATAATAGAAATATATGAATAACTTTTTATAAATATGGTAAAAGCGATTGAATTTTGGGTCAATTAAATTATTTTTGAAAACCCTACAAGATAGTTACAATAACACAGCCACACAAAAAAAGTGTCTTGATCTGGGGTCGAGACATATGTTTTCCGACGTATTTCGATGCGCTGAATCCGAATCCGTTGTCAGAATTTGGCCAATGGGTCCTGGTTTCGCTCTAACCTCAAAAAATACCCTAAATCGTTAAAATGGTCACTTTTGAATTATCAAAATTGAATCTAACCGCATATTGATAATTTTCTAAGATCCCTTAATTTAAATAAATTATTCTATAAGCTTTTCAATTGAAAATCCATATAAAACATTAAATCTATCGAACCTAACCTCAAAAACACATCTAAGATTCCAATCAAACAGATTATACCATACACAGCGCAATAAAAAATAGGTAAGCTCATGAAAGTTACTACTTAGGTGATTCTATGATTGCTGATTACAAATCCGGTGTTAGTTTATCAAAATTCAAAATGGCGGATCCAATATGGCGGACATTATTATTAAAATTTGTTCGGATTTGCTTGAAAATCGGTACTCGGGGGTCCAGTACTTAATAGTATTAAATCTTTAAATGTATGCTATTGCTAATTCATAGTTTAGAATCTCTCTTTGTTAGCATTTTTCGATTGTATCTGTAACCAGGGCACCTCCACGTGGTGACGGTGGGCAACGGATCCATACTGGCAGAGTCCCTGGGTAAACGGCGTTCATGCCGTCATGGCAGATACAGGACAAAAATGTTTTACGATGCAGGGATTAGGAACCCCAGTATCGGCGTCTGGTCAGAGTGGGAAAGCGGGCCCTCCGACGTCGTCATTCATTGATGGGTAACTTGGTTGATAAAGAGTCCGATGCTACAAGAAAAGTGACTTCTCGACTACATAATTGTATTAAAAGTCCCGATTCCTTTTGTTATATTTGTAGCAAATATGAAGTCAGCTCCTTGCGGGAAAAAATAGATGAAGAACTGGAAGAGCTTTACGAAAATTGTTTCGGTCGTAAATTATTACACCAAGAAACAAAATGGGTTCCTCATATTGTTTGTAACTCCTGTAGACTTATGTTGTATCGCTCAAAAAATTCGAAAGATGAAAAATATCTCAAGTTCTCTACACCAACGATATGGAAGAAACCACGAAATTTAAAAGATTGCTATTTTTGTATGAACGACATCAAAGGAATTACCACAAAAAATAAGAGTGCCATTACATATATAAATGTGTCAACAATAATCAGACCTACTGAAATTGGTCGAAAAGAGGGCATACCATGACCAAAGGCAAAAATTGGCAAATATATTCTTGCTTTATCAAATGATTGACCCTGGATTTATTGATAGTCATTGCATAAGCAAGTCTAACTGGAAATTGTCTTCTTACCATTTTAAATGGTAATACATCTTGTGATGGCGATAAATCAATACGAGGAATAAATACTATTTCACCTTCATATTTTCCAGTAATTATTTCTGCAGAAATTACGTTTGTTAATAAAGATTTGACAACTAATAGAGTCTCATTACACAATCCTTGAACTAAATTCATATTTCTTAAAAGCATAATTATGCATCCTTCCTTTAACGATAGTTTATGAGGAGGTAAACCATCTGGTGTTAAACTGTTTAGAAATTCTATTGGAACTATATTATTTATATTTTTGGGTCATCAGCATCGACATGTGAATCATTACTATAATAAACTACTTATTTTCCTTCTAATTTTAACAAAATGCGTTCATTCATGTTTAATACTTCAGAATTGGTTAATGAAAGAATGCAAGATGAAAAAACAGATGAATTATTTCGACTAATTGAGGATCCATATACTTCATGAATAAAATTCAAATTCGAAATCATATCTTGCAGAATTTCTAAAACATCATTTTCTCTTTCAAATGTACTTTGTGGTTTACCATCACCAACATTTAATAACCAGTTTGAAAATTCGATTTGATTATCACCTTATCTAACGTTAGAATGTAAAGACTTAGTTTGAAAATGATTCCACAATCAATTCCATTGCTTCTAAAGCATATTTAGGAGCCATTGTTATTTCGTAACAAATAATAATTTTGGCACTTTTCAAAAGTTCAGCTTCTTTCGACCTCCCACTTATATTACATGTTGGATTTTCATTAATCGGTATAGGAAACTGGAACAAAGAATGTGTTATTCGACCACCTTTTCAAAGATTAGCAGCTATACCAGTTCATGCAACTGGTAAAACTATCAAGTCTTCACTTTCAACAGCAGTGATAATTGTATTATGTAAATAACTTTTTCCATTTCCTCCAAGTCCGTCGACAAAAATATAGTATCCTTACAATCATCGTTATGTATTGCCATCATAACCTCATCAAAAAATTATCTTTGGTCATTATTTTAACTCTCAATGAGAATATCAGCTTCCTTTTTCAATAATCGTAATGCTAATTCATTATTTTCTAAATCTACAAAATTATAATCATTAAGAAGTTTATGATCTATATTTGGCAAACCAAATTGATGTAAGGAAAACCCATAAAAGTGTACTTCGTTAATTAAAATTAATGATTTTTGTACTGAAATTTCTGCAGATAAATTATCAAAAACCATATACTCTTTATACTTATTCCATACATCAACAACATTCGCAGGCAATCCAAATACACATATATATGCAAACAGACGACAAAGTTCATTAGGAAACTTCATACTTACAGCTTCAGATAAACAATTATCCCATTCATTATTATTTATCATTAAATTCCTTGCCATGACAGCTTCTACAAAAGTACTGTATGTGACACCTTCATATGTTCTTATGTCTGCATACGATTAAGCACCACGTACATGTAGTAATAAAATTCTTAAAAAATACTTTTCAATATCTTTTGGACAGACAAAATACATTCAAGAAATAACAGGTTTTGTCATTCTTTTTTTTCTTTCCTAAGTTTTTGATGATTCAACAAATACATAATTATATAGTATTTCTGAGTACAAAAGTTGGCGTGCTTCAGGATCTTTTGTATTTAATTCTAACTATGCTGTTAACGTTGTATCCATTCCTTCTTTAAAACATATTGCTTGTTGATTAGGTAAATGCACAGCTAATCTGCATGCCGCATGTGATTGTTCGTGCATATTAAATTCGAATAATCTATGCATTGCTTCTAGTGGACATACATAACGTGTATTCAAATAATGTTGAGATTCATCAATGTGCATTAAAATCATTATTATCTTCAATACCTACTATTGTACAGTCATGGCCCTTAAAACAATACTTAAATAAGTATTTCACACCACCTATACTACCACATGCTACAACAATAATGTGACATTCAAATGTTTTACTCAAATACGGATTATATGGTACAAGCATCGAATTGTCTGCGGTGCATTTAATTGTTCCATCTTTTTTATAAAAAATGATTTTTTACCATCATTTCTTCGTCTATATTCCGGATAGTTTTTTGAATCATAATTTGTTTCTGAACAAAATGGTTTTAGATAATGTTTCACCCAAATTTTTGTTTCCGGATTCATGCAAGGCGAATTCATATTTTGCTTTCCACAAGGTCCATGGACTTGAAATTGTTTTACAATTTTAAAAAGTTCTGGATTTTTTGTTTCATCTGGAATTTCTGCAAATACTATTTTATTTACAGATTCTGCATGACGAATCGCAAAAGTTTTATCCAAAAATAAAATTAAATGTATGTGTGGCAATCCACGCTTTTAGAATTCTATTACGTACACACAAGCGAGAACTGATCTAAAAATATTTTTATCTTTTAATTCACTCATAAGCGATTTTACCTTTTGTTGAAAAACTCTAGCTACAATATCCGGTCGATCAGACGCAATTTCACCTTTCACCAAATTTTCTCTAATCTCTCGCCCTTTTGGATTACATATCATTGCAATGAATAAATCAGGTTTTCCAAATTCTTGAACTAATCGCATGGCATCCATAAAAGATTGTTGATATCACGCGGGTGCATCTACCGTTCTAATGCATGGGACAATTGTGTCATGAAATTTGACCAAAGAATCCAGGTGGCGCTGAGTGTTCTCTAGGCTTCAATTTAATTCAAATCATTCAAATACATGAGAAAAAGTGGCAGATGTTAAAATAATTGAAAACTTTTATGATAAAATAATATCTTCTCTGTGTCTTTATACACCTAGTAGGTTAATGAGGTTTTATAAATATTTGTAATTAATTTATATTATTAAAAAATAACAGAATTTTATTTTAAATAAAACATCTGTTTACAATATCTCTGGAGAAATAAGAAATTAAACATTTTGAGCTTGCACACATAAAAAATATCAATATTATTATATGTCATTTTAAACAATTTTTTACATATATATATATATATATGGGCGATTCCACGTGAGATTTTAGTCGACCTCTTAAAATCGGTCAAAAATATTTTTTTTCTATTCTGTATCGAAAAAAACAGATACGTATTTTTTTATTTTTGTTTAATTGTCAAAATTTTCGAGTAATGAATTTTCGAAATTTTGCACTTTTAACCGTAGACCTATATTCAGTAGCTTATAAGTCCGAAAATATTGAGTTTAGAAAAAAGTTGTCAAAGAACGAAAGTTTTAGTTCTCTTTCGACTTTAGAAAATGAAAACAAAAAATTTTTTTCATTTTTTATTAAAAAAATAAAAAAATTTATAAACAAATTAATTTTTTTTAACTTTGGGTATGATAAATTTTTAATTTTCTTTTTTCAAAACATACCTGTAAATGATAAGAAGGTTTTGCAAAAAAATTCAGAGTGGGCCTGACAAGTTTAATGGGTTAAAAAAGATAATTAAGCTGCCCGTGCAGGTCGCCTAATTATTCTTTGGTTTTAAATACATATGGATAACAGTAATCACAAAATAAATCACGAGTTCTGATTAATTGATTTAACTAATCAATTACTATTAGAACTTTGTCAGTCTTGCCGCTTTCTTTTTTGAAACATGTGTTTTTTCTGCCTCATGCATTAATATTTTAGCAAATTGACGCATCCTATTTTCTAAATAAAAATGAATAATGTAGGCGTAAACTTCCTCCGCATGTTCTGAACAAGGATGTTCCAACTGATTTTGTGTTATTTTATTTACTACTAATTCAAAAACATTTTTTTCTTTGCGGTAACTGATAAATGAAGCTTCAATCTTCTTTAGAAAATTAAAAAGCCATTTATTTTGGTTCAAAATTCCGTTTCCACTTTCTACTTCTTGGTTGAAAGTAACTATTCTCGCAAAAGGATAATTTTCAACCTCAACTGATTGTTCTTTAGAATAAAAAATCTCGCATTTTGTGAATTGCATAATATTTTTGCAAACCTTCCCAGCAACGAAATACATGAGACATTCTATAATAGCAGGTAAATCGTAGTCGTGGTCAATAGCGTTCGTAAAATCGTGAAAATAGCCATCTTCTTGATTAATTACAACATTCTGCTTTTGCTTTATTTCCTCAATAGAAGTTGTTTTTTTTGTTTTGCAAAAAAATATTTCTTTAATTTCTTTCATAGAAATAAGTGGCTCAGAATTTTTGGCATTCGCGATAGAGCAATTTCCAAATTTAGGAGGTTTTAAAACGTCAAGATAAAAACGTCAAGATTTTATAAATCTGAAGAAAAGTTGCAGTTGCTGGATGATCATTGGTCCCTGCTGCGAATCGGAAGGTCCCAAAGAATCTCTATAGGAAAGAGGAATATTCAAGAAATGGATTTTAAAAAATTGCTTCAAATGTGTTAGTGATAACGGTTGTATGGAGATTTTTGTTAATATTAAAAATTAAAAGCTTCTTACATAATTCGTTAAAATTATTATTATTATAAGAATCATTCCATTATATTTCGACTAAAAGACTTGGTGTACTATTATAAATTGTTAGAGACAATTTATAATAAGAAATATTAATTGAAAAATGATTTTAAAGTTCATCTGTCATATAACCTAATTTTTTAAATTTTATTCACTAAATTTGAGGAAAAAATTATTAAATTGAATGAAACCTTACCAAATATAAAGTGACTGTGAATAACTTTTAGTTTTTTCTTATCACTTTCTTCCTTTTTTTCTTCAAAAATTTGAATAATGGAATGACTCATTAATTTATCATTATTATTAATTTCTTAAAATAAAAATTGTTAAAATTAGTTTATATAAAATATAATTTTTAAATCAGTTTTAAAACAAAGCAGAATAAAAAACCGAAATTCCTTATATGTTTAATGAACTACTAACTATTAAAATTATTTTTATCAATAAATTGATTAATTACAAGTATACTTTGTATAAAATATTTGTAAAGAATATTTTACTTATGTCTTATAAAATTCCACTCAAATGAAACAGTGATGAGCACTGGTGAATTTAAGTACACTATTTTTTTAATAAACTAGTCACTATGAGTTTTATTTATATATTAACAAGCACCTCTAAAGAATCCTGATTTATTCGCCCTGTAAAAACATTCATTTTGAAATCCAGGATTAAATATTTGAATAAGTCTATAGTCGACCGCAATGTCATTCGTAATTCTTCTGCAATTTCAGTTGTTAGAAAGTCTTTCGGATTTAGCGAACCATCGACAACTCTAGACTACCATGAATTCAGCCATATTAATGAATCTTCTAATACCTGCAAAATTTTAACTTCAAATGTTAAGCTTATATATTTAACAAAAATTGTTGTAAATTAAATGTATAAAAATGTATTAAATGTACCTTCATATTTTCATTCTACCATTAATAACACTTGCTTGTACGGCGTAGGGTACTCTCATTTTCAGCAAAGGTTTTTTTGATATATTAATATGATTATCAGTAATTTTTGGACATAATCTTAAAGGTGTTGGTTGCCATTTATCTAAGTCGAACAGAATTCCAAAATATTCCCATTTTATAGGATCCGCATTTGGATAAATCTGAATAATTAATTATATTACTATTGCAACAAAAATTACTTACATAATTTTAAGACAAGATAATTTTTAACTCTTAGAAACGATTCAGTAACATTTGCTAAACGATTTCTCATACATTTAAACAGATGAGGAGTATCCCAAAAAAAAAACTTTTCGATTTTCGTACAAAGAGTGTAGAAAGAAATTGTTGAAATCTCCAAATTTTCCACTGCAGCCTAATACATTCCACATTTTTCTATTGGGACTTCCTCCATCGGATACAACTCCGTGAATTTTGGCTCCGGCATTTTCCAACAAAATTATAGCCTGAATGACGATTTTAGCTAAATCATTACCAACTGTTGAACCACTGGATGCAAATACTGCAATCGGTTGTGAGTAATCCTCGTACAATGACTGGTAGACTAAAACTATACCATGATCCGCTATTTTAAATTCATTATTTTTTGAAATACTATCTCCCAGATCTTCTGTTACCTTAAATGTCATCGACTTTTCGTCAAGACTTAAACTTTTCCTAACTGACATTTAGTCTAAGAGCAAAACACCGTGAAGATCATTTTTGTTCTTTTTAGAAAATTTTTCTTTAAGAACTGCGAAAAATTTTGGGTCCAATCCGCATGGACACTTCATTTGGGCTAAATACCTAGAAAGAAATATTATTTAATAAATCAGTTTTAAAATAAATTGTATTCAATGACATTAAGATAAAGTATAATTCGTCGCTTGGGGGCAGCAACATGCCGATTCAGCTAAACGGTGAAAAAGATGCCGTTTCAAAAAGAAAAGTGAAAAACATGCCATTTCGCGAAAGCGCTGAGAAACATATCTTCTTCAAACGAACGGTGAAGAACATGCCTTTTCAACCGTTAATATTTAATATAATATTAAATAAATAATTAATATAATAATATTAATAATTATAAATTAATCAATTAATTAAATTAATTAATTAATCATTAATTGTTTATAATAAATATAGTATTAGTAATTATTTATAATTACTATAATATTATTAATATAATATGAATATTAAATATTAACGGTTGAAAAGGCATGTTCTTCACCGTTCGTTTGAAGAAGGTATGTTTCTCAGCGCTATCGCGAAATGGCATTTTTTCACTTTTCTTTTTGAAACGGCATCTTTTTCACCGTTTAGCTAAGTCGGCATGTTGCTGCCCCCAAGCGACGAATTACTTTCGAATAGTACGTTTACAGGGAAGAGGCAATATATTTAAATCACAAATCATCTGATACGTACCCGGCGAACGCATATGCATAAGAATACATAAAACAAGCCAATTGTCAGAGAAGCGCCTTTCTTTTAAATCCTTAGCTTTGGACACTTTTAAAATTTTTTTAATAGTTTTTTTCTCGTTTTCACTGAATTTCTCATTCTTATCAAGCAAAATCCCCAAAGAATGTTCCGTAACCTTTTTCTATTTCAGCTTGACAATTTTTTATCTTTTGCCTTAGCAATCGGTTTTTTATTTTTAAACGTTGCTTAGCTCTTGTTTGAGACAACATTTGTTTTTTTAATTTTAAAATTTCTTCCCGTGTTTTAGGACTCAAATTATATGATTTCAAATAATTTTTTCCTTTACAATGTTGTCTCCGGATAATTTTTTTCCTTAATAAATGCTTTACTGACTTACAACATTTACAAGAGAAACTGTTATTATTTTCCAGAGGTAATAAAAAAGAACATTCACTGTGACGCAAAATATCTAATTTGTCCGTATGTGTGAAAGTGTCCAAAAGGTACTTATTTAAGATAGTTCTGGTGACTTCTGGACAACCCTGACAAATTTTACGCTCATCCACTTTTTTATTACCTCTTGCAACATTTCCATTGATTTAATAATACTATTTTCGATTTCAAAAGCTTTCGGATCAATATATTTACCATTTACTTTCAAAAGAAACGACAAATTTTTATTAATTGTTATTTCCCCTTCATTGAGAGACTCAATCATATCACTTTTAGTTTTTTTAGCAACTAATTTTTGGAATGTAATAGCTTTTTTATTATTTGTTCCATATGAAAAATTGATTCTTCCCCAAGACATCGGTAAAGAAAAACTTTTATTCTCACTCTCGAAAATACGGTTGAACAAATCCTTTAAATTATTTGGTTCCTCGACACTATCAATTGGTATTTCCTCATCTAAAAAGTTTTCATCATTCTGCAAAATACCGTTGTTGTTGCCAGGTTCATCTATTTTTTGTTTTGTATTTGGAATAACAGTATTGTCGTTTCTGTCTTTGCGCTTTCTAGACACTTTTGGAACTTCTGGTTTTCCTAAGAGTAATGAAAGTAATGCACCATTCCGTAACTTAGGTTTTTTGTAAGTACTCTGAAATATAATTATTTTTTTAGAAATAATTCGGCGAATATATATATATATATATATGTTTTGTTTATATTTATTTTAAAATATTTTTACCGTTCCTAGAATTGTAATACCATCAGGTCCATACAAAATACGTTGCCAAAGAATATCTTCAGGGTGAAAATGCTTTTGACATACTGCTTCACCACCTTTCAGTTTGATGTCGTCTTGAAGAATAGCAATTTGCCACTGTTTTATTATCTTATTTTTGGAACCGTAAAATTATGAGTTTTCTCTCCATTTTTGACAGAGTCGTACCCAGATTTACATCTGACAATAATACATTTATACACCATATTTATCAAATATTTTTCACTATTTTTTCATTATAATAGCTACACTATTATAATTGTTAATAAGATTATAACATTAATATCACAGTTTTAAATTTCTTATTGAAAAATAATTCAAAATAACGTCCAGTCCTTTCCGCAAAATTATGTTGCTGTATAAGAAAATCTTACGCACTTATTTCTAAAATTTTATTCTTTGCATCAAGATGGATCGATTGGTATATATAAAGTATATATTTATTCAAATTTATAAAATTAAAACCAATTACAGACACAAAATTTGCAGTTTTAATAAAAATTCATTTTTTCTTAAGAATCATGTTGCTGTACAATAAAATGTTATTATTTATTGAAAAATAAATCTAAAATCTTATTCCTTGCATCAAGACGAATTGATTGATGTATGTAAAATATATATTCTATTGAAAATTATAGAATTAATTACAATTAAAGATGAAAAATTCATTTTTTATTATAAATTTTAATTTGTTCATTTAGGATTAAAACAAATTTTATAAATATTTTTTTGAATTTATAAATATTAGATCGTATCGTATTTTTTGTTAGTGCTTCCTCTACGAGGAAGCAAATTTTTTTGCTGATCGTATAGAGGAAGCAAAATGTTCATGTAATGAACATCTGGATTTACAACTTGTTTACAATTGTAATGAAATTATTATTTTTAGTTTAACAAATGAATGTCTAAAAATTTTCATTTGTAAATAAAGTAAACAATTTTTTCTTGAATTAAAATTCTATTTTAATCATGATTAACTTGTTTTGTGGTAAAAAATATGTGCCACTAATTTGAAAATAAATTTTTTTTAAACGAAAAGTTCCTATTTGGTGAGATTTTTCTATATACACATATACATTCAATCTATAAGGTTCTAATCCTTCGGGATTTTGTTATAACGAAAATGTTTACAACAAAATGGTTAACTATAGTCAAGTTGTTGCATGTGCATCCAGCTTGAAGCATAAGTTCAAATAGCATGAGGCATGCAAGCCTCGAGGCTTTGAGTCGGGGGAATCAGTGAGTGTGCTGGTGCCTATAAACAGCAGTTGCACAGTTGTGTGTGTTGCCGCTGACCATTTCAACCCACGTACAACCTCTCAATGTATTTCTTAGTTAATGTTTTAATATTTTAGAATTATTCTCACACTTTCAATTATTAATAGAAAATTCGGAATTTAATAGATTGGATTCATGTACGTATTTTGCCTGCAACATTGCGCCTTCCTTATGCTTTACAGAATACAAGTTTTATATTTATTATTTTTTAGGTAATATAGCGACCTGTGTAATCAATTAACCCATTAACGCCAAAATGACCACAATTTTAACTTAAACTTCAACACACGATTGAAAGTATTATCAGGTAATGAATTATAGCAGCAATGAGGTATAGGAGGTTTTGGGGGTCGCTTTTCAATATTCTGGAGTCAAAATAGTGATTCAACCAACACAAAATCTAATATGGCGGATTTTTTTTAACCCTTTAAGGACGGGAAGGACAGATTTTTATCGAAGATTCAGGGTCGTGGTTTTCTGTATTCACGTATGACAAAAATTTATTAGGCACCATTCCTTAAGTATTTTTTTGCTCTCTTTTAGAATCCGTCCTTGAAAATGCAAAAAAACTAAATTCAAAAAAGATGTGGCCATTTTTTTAAACAACAACACGAAATTTTAAGTTTTTTGTCAAAAAAAATTTTTTTTCATAGACTAAAAGTTAAAATATAAGCTGCTCACCTAAAAATATCGCGTCTGCAATACCCAAGCTTTACCAATGTGAAACGCGTTTAAAAAATTTCAAGATGAGGGTTTTAAAATGTCGGTAGAAGAAATTTTTTCTTATAATAATATAATTTTATATTCCAAAAACAAAAAAAATTTAATTTTTTTTGATACTTATTATCCAAATGTTTTTGGGTCGCTGATTACGAATCTGATGTCAGTTTTTAAAAATTCAAAATGTCGGATCCAATATAGCGGAGAAAATTTTTGAAAATTTGTCGTAGTCACTTAAAACTTGTCACTCGGGGGTTTTTGGGGCCGCTGATAACGAATCTGATGTCAGTTTTAAAAAATTCAAAATGGCGGATCCAATATGGTGGACAAAATCTTTGAGAATTCGTCGTAGTCACTTAAAAGTCGTCACTCGGGAGTTTTTGGGGTCGCTGATTACGAATCTGATGTCAGTTTTTAAACATTTAAAATGACGGATCCAATATGTGGGACAAAGTTTTTAAAAATTTATTGGATTAGCGAGAAGTTCAGTACTCGAGGAATGCTGGTATCTCTGATTAGAAATCTAATGTCTATTTTTCAAAATTCGAAAAGACGGTACAATTTAGAGTTTCAATTTTAAAGATTTTTACGTTCTTTGGCCATCATAATATTATGATGTTTCCGACTTTATCCGCGAAGAGGTAAACGTGAAATGAAGAGTCTTATTTTTTTTGTATTTTAATTTTTTTAATTATCTTTATGATTATCATGCCACCTTATCCAACAAAAAACTTTTTGAAAACTTTACAGAGCAGCAATGCCTCGATAGACTTTTTACAATTAAAATGAAACATACAATGCTCTTAAAGTAATGATTAAACTCCATGAAACCCAGCACAAGTTCACAAAATTTTAGAAACATTTCGTAAAAAATAAATATTTGGCCTTTTTGTAAAGTGCTGAATTCATTAAGAAGATGATTAAATATTGCGAACGATATTTATTGCAGAGCTGAAGCTGAAAACATTATGTATTGAGTAATTCTGCTTTTAGAAGAAGCATTGTACTAAAAATAATAGGACGTTTACTACTGTTGACTGCTCCCAAACAATGGCTTAATTATCACATCTTCTATGATAATCTCGTTTGTACCCTTTACGACTTTTAAGTGACTACGAAGAATTTCGAAAATTTTGTCTGCCATATTGGATTCGCGATTTCCTATTTTTAAAATCCGACCGCAGATTCGTAATCAGCGACTCCAAAAACCCCCGAGTAACGACTTTTAAGTGACTACGACAAATTTTTAAAGATTTTGTCCAACATATTGGATCCGCCATTTTGACTTTTTAAAAACTGACATCAGAATCGTAATCAGCGACCCCAAAAAACCCCGAGTAAAGAATATTAAGTGACTACGACAAATTTTCAAAAATTTTGTCCGCCATATTGGATCTGCCATTTTGAATGTTTAAAAACTGACATCAGATTCGTAATCAACGACCCCAAAAACATTTAGATAATAAGATATTAGATATTTATTTTAAATATTTTTATTTTTTTTATATTTTTATTTTTATTTTTTTATTTTTTATATTATATTTTTTTATTAAATATTTATATATATATATATATATATTGTTTATATTTATTTTAAAATATTTTTACCGTTCCTAGAATTGTAATACCATCAGGTCCATACAAAATACGTTGCCAAAGAATATCTTCAGGGTGAAAATGCTTTTGACATACTGCTTCACCACCTTTCAGTTTGATGTCGTCTTGAAGAATAGCAATTTGCCACTGTTTTATTATCTTATTTTTGGAACCGTAAAATTATGAGTTTTCTCTCCATTTTTGACAGAGTCGTACCCAGATTTACATCTGACAATAATACATTTATACACCATATTTATCAAATATTTTTCACTATTTTTTCATTATAATAGCTACACTATTATAATTGTTCATAAGATTGTAACATTAATATCACAGTTTTAAATTTCTTATTGAAAAATAATTCAAAATAACGTCCAGTATCTTATGTTTACAACGAATTTTCTCAGCTGTCAGCCTAGAAAACAGCCAGCGCCACCGCAGTCACTGAGTCATAACTATTGACACTTTTAACTCAAGAGATGCACCCGGGTGGTTGATGCGAACGTGGTACTTCAGTAAATGTTGATGGTAAAATAATTATTCTTCCTGGTTTTACAGTTTCTCTATTTGCTTTATTATGTACATAATCCATTAATCATTTCTACATTTCAACTCGAAGTTGAAGCTACGACTTTTGACCAAATATCAACTATAAATTGTTGACCCATTTTTAAACATTGCTGAATTTTCTGGCTCTCAGCGGATAATTGTCAGAAGAACTCATGTTTTTGTTTATATCAAGCTTCGTGACTTTTTTTTGGGTAAGAAAAAGTACCAGATCCTGTTGCAAATAAAAGTCCGCTATATTGGATCCGCTATTTAAAATTTTTAAAAACTGTAATTGGATTCGTCATCAGCGACCTCGAAAACCCCTGAGTGACAAGTTTTAAGCGAATCCAAGAAATTTTTTAAATAAATGTACGCCATTTTGAATTTTGAAAAACTGACATGGGATTCGTTATCAGCGACCTCGAAAACCCCCGAGTGACAAGTTTCAAAGGAATTCAAGAAATTTTACAAAAAAATGTCAGCTATATTGGATCCGCCATTTTGAATTTTAAAAAACTGACATGGGATTCGTTATCAGCGACCCCGAAAACCCCCGAGTATAAATTTTGAATCGAATTTGGATACTTTTTGAATATTGTTGTGAAATTTTTTTTACTCTAATGCATTCACTTTTTAAAAATTTCGATTTCGCCATCTTGAAATCAAGCTTTCTCTATTTTACATTTTGAAAGTACAACTATTTTGCCCACCTATTGGTGGGCATACTTTAGAAAGGTTTAAAAAAATTTTTTACTTCCAAAAAAATATTTTTAAAAAATCAATGATTTTTTTGGGTGTTTTTTAACACTTTAAGGACGGGAAGGACAGATTTTTTATCGAAGATTCAAGATCGTGGTTCTCTGTATTTACGTATGATAAAAATTTGTCAGGCACTATTCCTTAAGTATTTTTTTGCCCTCTTTTAGAATCCGTTATTAAAATTGTAAAGAAACTAAGTTTAAAAAAGTTGTTGCCATTTTTTTACACAAAAACACGAAATTTTAAAAGCTTTTTTAAAAAAATTTTTTTTTTCACAAACTAAAAGTTAATATATAAGCTGCTCACCTAAAAATATCGCGTCCGCAATACCCAAGCTTTACTAATATGAAACGCGTTTAAAAAAATTTCAAGATGGCGGTTTTAAAATAGCGGTGAAAGGAATTTTTTCAAATAATAATATAATTTTATTTTACAAAAACAAAAAAAATTTAATTTCTTTGATACTTATTATCCAAAAGTTTTTGGGGTCGCTGATTACAAATCTAATGTCAGTTTTTAAAAATTAAAAATGGCGGATCCAATATGGCAGACAAAATTTTTGAAAATTTGTCGTAATCACTTAATATTCTTTACTCGGTGTTTTTTGGGGTCGCTGATTACGATTCTGATGTCAGTTTTTAAAAAGTCAAAATGGCGGATCCAATATGTTGGACAAAATCTTTAAAAATTTGTCGTAGTCACTTAAAAGTCGTTACTCGGGGGTTTTTGGAGTCGCTGATTACGAATCTGCGGTCGGATTTTAAAAATAGGAAATCGCGAATCCAATATGGCAGACAAAATTTTCGAAATTCTTCGTAGTCACTTAAAAGTCGTAAAGGGTACAAACGAGATTATCATAGAAGATGTGATAATTAAGCCATTGTTTGGGAGCAGTCAACAGTAGTAAACGTCCTATTATTTTTAGTACAATGCTTCTTCTAAAAGCAGAATTACTCAATACATAATGTTTTCAGCTTCAGCTCTGCAATAAATATCGTTCGCAATATTTAATCATCTTCTTAATGAATTCAGCACTTTACAAAAAGGCCAAATATTTATTTTTTACGAAATGTTTCTAAAATTTTGTGAACTTGTGCTGGGTTTCATGGAGTTTAATCATTACTTTAAGAGCATTGTATGTTTCATTTTAATTGTAAAAAGTCTATCGAGGCATTGCTGCTCTGTAAAGTTTTCAAAAAGTTTTTTGTTGGATAAGGTGGCATGATAATCATAAAGATAATTAAAAAAATTAAAATACAAAAAAAATAAGACTCTTCATTTCACGTTTACCTCTTCGCGGATAAAGTCGGAAACATCATAATATTATGATGGCCAAAGAACGTAAAAATCTTTAAAATTGAAACTCTAAATTGTACCGTCTTTTCGAATTTTGAAAAATAGACATTAGATTTCTAATCAGAGATACCAGCATTCCTCGAGTACTGAACTTCTCGCTAATCCAATAAATTTTTAAAAACTTTGTCCCACATATTGGATCCGTCATTTTAAATGTTTAAAAACTGACATCAGATTCGTAATCAGCGACCCCAAAAACTCCCGAGTGACGACTTTTAAGTGACTACGACGAATTCTCAAAGATTTTGTCCACCATATTGGATCCGCCATTTTGAATTTTTTAAAACTGACATCAGATTCGTTATCAGCGGCCCCAAAAACCCCCGAGTGACAAGTTTTAAGTGACTACGACAAATTTTCAAAAATTTTCTCCGCTATATTGGATCCGACATTTTGAATTTTTAAAAACTTCTACCGACATTTTAAAACCCTCATCTTGAAATTTTTTAAACGCGTTTCACATTGGTAAAGCTTGGGTATTGCGGACGCGATATTTTTAGGTGAGCAGCTTATATTTTAACTTTTAGTCTATGAAAAAAAATTTTTTTTGACAAAAAACTTAAAATTTCGTGTTGTTGTTTAAAAAAATGGCCACATCTTTTTTGAATTTAGTTTTTTTGCATTTTCAAGGACGGATTCTAAAAGAGAGCAAAAAAATACTTAAGGAATGGTGCCTAATAAATTTTTGTCATACGTGAATACAGAAAACCACGACCCTGAATCTTCGATAAAAATCTGTCCTTCCCGTCCTTAAAGGGTTAAAAAAAATCCGCCATATTAGATTTTGTGTTGGTTGAATCACTATTTTGACTCCAGAATATTGAAAAGCGACCCCCAAAACCTCCTATACCTCATTGCTGCTATAATTCATTACCTGATAATACTTTCAATCGTGTGTTGAAGTTTAAGTTAAAATTGTGGTCATTTTGGCGTTAATGGGTTAATTGATTACACAGGTCGCTATATTACCTAAAAAATAATAAATATAAAACTTGTATTCTGTAAAGCATAAGGAAGGCGCAATGTTGCAGGCAAAATACGTACATGAATCCAATCTATTAAATTCCGAATTTTCTATTAATAATTGAAAGTGTGAGAATAATTCTAAAATATTAAAACATTAACTAAGAAATACATTGAGAGGTTGTACGTGGGTTGAAATGGTCAGCGGCAACACACACAACTGTGCAACTGCTGTTTATAGGCACCAGCACACTCACTGATTCCCCCGACTCAAAGTCTCGAGGCTTGCATGCCTCATGCTATTTGAACTTATGCTTCAAGCTGGATGCACATGCAACAACTTGACTATAGTTAACCATTTTGTTGTAAACATTTTCGTTATAACAAAATCCCGAAGGATTAGAACCTTATAGATTGAATGTATATGTGTATATAGAAAAATCTCACCAAATAGGAACTTTTCGTTTAAAAAAAATTTATTTTCAAATTAGTGGCACATATTTTTTACCACAAAACAAGTTAATCATGATTAAAATAGAATTTTAATTCAAGAAAAAATTGTTTACTTTATTTACAAATGAAAATTTTTAGACATTCATTTGTTAAACTAAAAATAATAATTTCATTACAATTGTAAACAAGTTGTAAATCCAGATGTTCATTACATGAACATTTTGCTTCCTCTATACGATCAGCAAAAAAATTTGCTTCCTCGTGGAGGAAGCACTAACAAAAAATACGATACGATCTAATATTTATAAATTCAAAAAAATATTTATAAAATTTGTTTTAATCCTAAATGAACAAATTAAAATTTATAATAAAAAATGAATTTTTCATCTTTAATTGTAATTAATTCTATAATTTTCAATAGAATATATATTTTACATACATCAATCAATTCGTCTTGATGCAAGGAATAAGATTTTAGATTTATTTTTCAATAAATAATAACATTTTATTGTACAGCAACATGATTCTTAAGAAAAAATGAATTTTTATTAAAACTGCAAATTTTGTGTCTGTAATTGGTTTTAATTTTATAAATTTGAATAAATATATACTTTATATATACCAATCGATCCATCTTGATGCAAAGAATAAAATTTTAGAAATAAGTGCGTAAGATTTTCTTATACAGCAACATAATTTTGCAGAAAGGACTCATCTTTTGAGAAAAATGCGAATTTTTCAGCTTTAATTGTGATTAACTCTATAACTTCTCATATAATTTATTCTTTTTATATACCAATCGATTCGTCTTGATGCAAAGAATAAGATTTTATTATATATTAACTTCAATAACCAACTTAAAAAGAAATTTTTGAAAAAAAATTTTTTTTAGAAAAAAGTCAAAAAAAAAATTTTTTCTGAGAATTTTTTAAAGTCTATCAATTCAGTTCGTGATATTTTTATGATAAATATACCTGGTAAATTTTAGCCAAATTCGTTAAAACCTCTTCGAGTTATCGTGTTCACAAAAATCGGGATCCACACACACACACACACACATACACACACACACATACATCCGGACAATTGTTCAGGGTCTTATATAACATAGTCCCATATAGAAGAAAATTTGTCAAAAGGATTTTTAAAAATTTTGTAAATTAAACGACTACAAAGCTTCCTCACGAGGAAGCAAAATAATTTAAATGAAAAAAATTAAATTTAGATAATTTAAAATTTTTTGCAAAATAGGGGTGAATGAGTAGTTTCACCAATAAATAATTTTCAAATAATAAGTTCTTAAGAGAGATTTTATATTTATATTTTGTTATATTTTTTTTAAATATACCTAAAGAGGTTAGAAACAAATTAAAATTTTTTAGGCATTTTTACCTATCTCTTTTATTCTAAAAGATTGAAAATATTTTAAAACCCTTTAAAAATCTCTTTTATTTATCTGAGCCTACATTTATAAAAAATTCACTCGCAATATAGTTTAAATATATTTTGTTCTATAACGGCCCTATGAGCAGAATAAAACTAATATATTCAGGTGAAAAATTATTTAATATCAACCCTAAATATTATTTTACAGTGTAAGCATTTTGCATACATATTTATTTACACTAAAGCAAGATATTGCGCGAAGGTGTATACAATTTTTTAAAAGTGATTTCTTGTGCTGGTCGAAAAACCATTTTTTGACGAGTTACGCACTTATTGCGCGTTTCCACAGACTGATTTCATAGATGTGTCAAGTGGCACAAATTATTTTTATATCTTATAATCGTGAAAGAGTATTAACAAATATTTATAAATGTGGATTGACAATATGGAAGCTTTTTGTGGCACTAATATCTCAGTACCCAATTTGTCCCTATTTAGTGGGATTTCCACATATCCACTCAATGTGTAAAATGCATATACAAGCAACCCATAAAAAATAGGAATAATATAATTACAATAAAGAATTTATATTTGTTATTATAACTAGGACTAATTACAGTTTTATTAATTAAAAAGAATATAATTATTATTTATTTCTTAGTTATTTTAAAACAATGTTTCAAAAAGTATTATGTTAACAGACTGTTTCCGTTCTCACGGGCCCACCGTGAGATCTAAAACATCAGCTAAGATGCATAGACCAATGGTCCCATGACTTACTTCTAATGACAGTGAAGAAATAGTAAGAGTTAAATAAATGCGATTTAAGAGTGAAGTAAACGTCCAATCTATAAGATAGTAATGTAGGATTAGGATATGAGTGAATAAATAAATAATCTCATTAACTATTAGGGTCAGTTAAGCTTCTTTATATTAGGAATGGCAGTAAAGGTATAGTAAGAGTTAAATAAATGCGATTTAAGAGTGAAGTAAGCGTCCAATCTATAACTTCATTTTTTGCAAAATGAAAGTACAATTTCATATGAGAATTAAAATATTTTCATTTGAATTTTATTCATTTAAAATTCCTGCATTCCATACCGCTAATGGAACTAGAGCTCTATTTTATATGAATCGTTCTCCAGATGAGAACTCTTTTTCTTGAGTAGTATAGCTAGGGGGGTTCTAGGACAGGTCGATGAGGCAGATTCCTACACGTTGGAAGGGGTGTTCTACTTTACCGACTGAGCTTTTAGTACCGATTTCTACCGCTAGATGGCGCCACCAGCGAATTCTAACCTGCTTGGAGGGAGATTTAAAATTTATTTTTAAACTTTTAAGTGTGTTGGAAGGGGTGTTCTACTTTACCGACCGAGTTTATAGTTCCAGTTGCCACCGCTAGATGGCGCCATCACTGAATTCAAACCCCCTTGGCGGGATATTTAAATTTTATTTTAAAAATTTTAAGTCTATTGGAAGGGGTGTTCTACTTTACTGACTGAGGTTTTAGTACCGATTTCTACCGCTAGATGGCGCCACCAGCGAATTCAAACCGCGGGAGATTTAAAAATTTATTTGAATATATAAAGTCGCTTGGTAATCTGTTTTACCGACCGATTTTTTAGTTTCAACTGTCACCGCTAGATGGCACCACCAATAAATTCAAACAAGATGGCTGGAAATTTAAAATTTTATTTGAATATATAAAGTCGCTTGGACAGAGGGCCGCCATCTTGGTTTACCGACAGAGTTTAACTACTAATTGTCAGTAAAAGATTTATTGCTGACATTAACATTTTTTACATTATTGAGTTTATCAATAGCTCAATAGATGGCGCTATTAAATGTTATTACAATATATTTTAATGAACCTAACCTTAAATTTAAAGTATGACTAAGGTTGTAGTCAATAATAAGAACATAAGGATATTGGTTTAATACATTTATTTTAACAATATTATCAAACAATATACAATATTTACACTTGTTTTATTTTAAATTCAATATGGTTGTATGGACCACCAATATATTTCAGCCGTAATTGTCCAGAACTAATGGCTTCTTGCATTTGATCGAAGCATATCGAGTCATCAGTGAACATTGGAACGAATCTTGAAGGTAGGAATGTATTGAATTTTTTATCCACCTCAACGACGACCTTGACTCCATACCTGGTGTTCACGACCTGGATCTTCGTTATAGGATACTTATGTCCAGGAGTAGGCTCGGAAAGCGGCTTCGTAGGCAGGAAAGCTTCCATGCGACCAATAGCATTGATTTTGGTTAGATCCATCTTTTCTTAGAAATAGTACTTTGCGAAGTTACAAAATAGAATGATTAAATCGACTTAAGATACCTCTATTTATACCAAAAACTCGCTGTTTCTACGCATGCACATTACCCCCACCATTACTTCTACGCATGCGCATTATCCTTTAGCCACGCCTACTTAGTTACGTCATAATACAAGTCTAAACTAGTTTTAACATGTTTTACGCATCTATAATAAAGATAATAGGATGGGAAAGGGTTAATAAATGTAAACAATAATAGACATTTAATACATTTATTCATTGAAGAGAAAATTTTTACAATCATTATAAAAATCTTTCAATGTACAATCGTTGTCAACTTCATAATTATTTTCTATATTATTTCGTAGTACATTTGATGGTTGTATTAACCAATTTCGTAGATTACATACATTTTTAACAGCACAATTACTAAAACTGCGTGTGTGATTTGTACATGTAGATGAATTATCTGCACTTAAACTTTTTAGCGACGGACATTTAAAATCATCTAAATTAAATACATTTAACGTATATTTTTCTAGCCATTTTTGTTTTTCTAAACCTTTTACATAAACAGTAGGTGTACCTATTAATACTTCTTTTATTATTGGATGTAATTCTTCATAAGATATATCACCAGCAGCCCAATCGATACCATGATAATTATTTGTAAGCCATCGATTCTCACATTTGTATCTTGCAGGTAATCGACTCCAGGCATATGGTGGCTCGAAGAGGTAGACCAATGGATGAGCATCTTGTTGAAGTGGTAGAATCGCCAATTCTTTGATGACAAACTCGTTGTAAGGTCTTTTGAAGCACTGGATATCTACGACGTACGCCATTGTATCTGAAACAGAATAATGGCTTAAGGCTTAGAGAGATGCTCTCTTTATAGCCTTTCCCCCACCACTGATGTCGTCTGTGATTGGTCACTGTTTCCACCAATCACGTTACTTTTTTAACAACGCCGCTGATTGGTGTATACTGTATAATGCGGTCGTGAATTATGAGGCAGTATGCAGCTGTATTGGCTGGAAAATTTTCACTTGCTTCGAATTCCAATCGCACATCTACAGATGCTTATTTTAGAAATTCGTTTTGTTTTGAGCAATCAATAACAGCTAATGGTGCATAATCCTTAAAGTTATTTCTAGTTAATAAAGGTTTAGATTCTTTTCCATAGTAGGATAGTTGGAAATTACAATACATTTCATAGAGGATGGAAAATTTATTTTGATTTAAGTTTAAATTTAAATTTCCATATGGGTAGCTCTGTGAATTTAAGAAAAGTTTTACATTTCTAAGATTACAATTATCAAATAAATTTGCATACCTTCCTTGATCTTCTTTTCTATTTGTTTGAAAACCAAGAATAACATATCGAGGTTTTTTAACTTGTGTGGAAGTTTTTACAGTCCACATATGCTTTTCAGTGTCAGGAATCATAGGATACTCATACAAATCCCACGATCTGAAACTCATTGTTATAAGTGTGTCTTTTTCAATGAATTTCAAAAATTCAATTTTTTGTCGATCATTTACCATTAAATATGGAATCAACCATTCAACTTTATTAATTATAATTCTAAATTCTTCACGCTCAGCTGCTCCAATATTTACTACAGAATTTAGATCAGTACGAGATCTTGTTAATATAAGTTCATGTTTTGCATTCACAACAATCTTTCGATAGTCTTCAGCAAAACCAATAATCATACTTAGAGGTATATTTACATCAAAATATCCAGTATCATTTGTAACTCTACTATCATTATCATAAGGTAGATAACCAGCATTTTCAGAGTAAATCATTTGATTAGGAGTTTGAGAAATTAAATTTTTCATTGTGGTTGTAATACCAACATTTTTAGAGCGATCAATTTCAACACCATTTAATTCATAACAAATTTTATTAAACAGGTAGGAAATACCATTGCTAATTAACTTTGTATTAGTTACAAGCGCGTTGTTAGGCCTGACTAATCTTCCAGTGACGTGTAGAGTACTTTTAGACGGAAGAATGTATAAGTCTTGATGTTGAACTGCAATTCGAATCTCATCACTATTATTAAATGCTGATGACACGTATGGTTGATGAGCATGAATTTCGTAGTGTGCCAGAGAATTATCAAATTTAACTGGACTTAGAATGTTTAAAATTTCTTCCATTTTTATTACAACAACAAATAAAAAGTATATGAATAATTAATTTTTTCCTTTGTTTTCTTGGTAAATTCTTAAGCCGAGCTGCTTCAGAAATAGTAGGTTCTGAGATGTTAGCCTCTTGCGAACTGATTGAGGAATGAACGACTTCTGACATGGTAACTCTTTTATATAGCTTCCACCAATTTTTCTGTGAAATACAATTCCCATTACGTCGATTTAACGTGTAATCGAATTGTTATAGTTTCACCTCTAAAATTTATTAAATCCCCGTCTTGATCAACGATTCTTATTTGAATATTATGTATTGTCTTCACGGCGATCGGTTGATAAATGACGTGAGATGGAACTTCCACAATCTTATATCCAGCTGGAACAATTGGAAAAAATTCGTGAATTGTGTGTACCTTTTTATTATTTATGTATGCACCAGTAGTAATGTTACATTCAATTCTGATAGTATTTACCTTAAGAATAGCTACTGGTACGTCTGACGTATGAGGCTTATTAGCTGTCAATATTCGTGTAGTAAATCCTAATAATTCACCAATTGAATCATTTTGTTCAAAACTTACTTCAAGGCTGCTTGTTATTTCACTACGTAAAGTATTATTGTTAGGTTTGACTCTTACAATTTCAGACCCATTTTCAATAGAGTTTTGAATATATTTTTCAATATCTTCAATTTCATAACTTCCAGGAGGTATAGTAATCACTTTATCACCAATATAAAATTTATTTTTACCTTCATCGATATTAGGAATTGAATTGAAAGTTAGTAATTCAACTAAGCCAAGTACATAATTTTTATTTGATAATAATTCTATCGGAGGAAAATATTCTGCCTCTAGGGTAGATGAATTGCCTGAGATAGTCAGAGTAAAAGATTCTTCCATGTTGATGACTTTTTATTAACTGATTAGATGGAATGACTTATAATCACTTATATAGAATATATTTTTGAGTTATTTCAAGCTGTCCACATAAGAATTTCAGACACAAATGACCACAATTAAAACTATTATAATCTTGATAATTTTGATGATTATACTGTATTAAAGTATCGTAACTCAAGTAATTGATAAGTTCATAGGGTGGTTGAAGATTACCAAAACTATCAAAGAAAACTACTTTATTATTAACTTTTTTATATGCAACCCAATGAGTTCCAGAACCATCTTTATCATCTAAATTAATAATGGCTGATTCGTTTTTTCCAAGGCCTTTTATAGGTAGTTCATTTCGCATAACAACTCCTCGAAAATGAGAAATTTTCATGTCTTTAGCATATTTAAGTAAATCTAGATCAGTAAGTGCTCGTTGAGGTAGCTTCAAACTTTTTTTTTCTGCATCGTTTTTTAATACCTTGTCCTTTAACATATGGTTTTAAATGAAGTCCTAAACCTTGTCTGTATGGTTTTAAATGTAGACCCTTACCAAGTGCAACTGCTTCTAACTCCCTATTGTGACGCTGAGCTTCTTTTAACTGCTCTTTTGCTGCACTTGCATCATTTACAGCTTTTGGTACACCAGCAGCTCCTCCAGTAAGAGCTCCAAGTGCACTTAGCCCAGCAAAAATTGGAATTAATGGTAACAAACCACCAACTTTTTATGGAACTGGTAAGATACGAGGTGTTAAAACCTCTCTACCACCTGCTTTCCTTACTGCTTTTCCAGCTGTTTCAATAGCTGACCTTATTGTTGAACGAGTATCATTACCAGGAATTATAGAACTTCTTGCAGCATCAACAATTTTTCTGAGATTTATTCGTTTCTTGATACTTCTCTTCTTCTTTTTAGAAGACCTTTTCTTCTTAGTTCCCATACCTAATTTTGATTTTGCTTTCATAGTGTTCGTTATTGCGTAAGCCGCAGCTCTTTCACTATATCCTGCGTCAGGAGCCCAAACACGTTGCCAAGCTTTATTAGCTAGTACTTTATCAGCGGCGTTTCTTGCTTCAACGTTTTCTCTATTCTTTGAATAAGCAATATCGTGCTCTTTGCAAGCGGCGTCTAATGGATTGACACCTGGATCACCTCGTGCTAGACGTTTTGCTAACTTTGTGCCTGGTCCACAATATTGATAACCTGGCAAATGTAGTTCAAACGGTAACTTGTTTATAAGTTTATTAATTAAGCCTTTACCTCGAGAGCGATGATGTATAATCATACCTTACTCTGTGAAAGTTAAAATTAGAATGACTTGTTAGCTATATAAGCGCTATATTTATACCTTTAGCGTCAGTCTAAATCAGGATGCGGTTCAAGGAACAACTTCACAAGCTTCCAATCGTCAATCTAGACTCGATTGTTGAACAACAAGACAAGAAAGTGAAGCGTCATGGTAGTTTATTTTCCGGTAGTATTCGAGCCATTTTTTGTGGACCATCAAATTGTGGAAAAACGAATGTACTGCTTTCTCTAATTTTACATCCTAATGGTTTTAGATTTGATAATATTTACTTATACTCAAAGTCTTTACATCAACCTAAGTATAAATTCTTGCAACAAGTTGTAAGTAATGTCGAAGGAGTAGAGTATTTACCATTCAGTGAGCATGAAGATGTCATCACTCCTAAAGATGCAAAACGGAATTCAATATTTATATTTGATGATATTGCTTGCGAGAAGCAAGATAATGTAAGGTCATTCTTTTGTATGGGTAGACATGTTGATGTTGATTGTTTTTATCTTTGTCAAACATATGCCCGTATTCCAAAACATTTAGTACGTGATAATGTTAATTTATTAGTACTTTTTCGCCAAGATGAGAAAAATTTAAGGCATGTTTATGATGACCATGTTAATACTGACATGACATTTAATCAATTTCGAGAACTATGTTCCACATGTTGGAATTCAGACAAGTATGGCTTTATAGTAATTGATCAAATTGCTAAAGCTAGTGAGGCGATTAGGCGAAAACACCGTATGTTAAAATTAGGGAAAGAAGATGCTGAAAATGTGTTGACTGCAACTTTTAAACCGCTGGTTCAACCTTTGCAAAAAATTATTAACTTGACAGACACTTAACATGTCAAGATTGAAAAGAAAGAGCAGAATGTAGATGATAGTATAAATTATGAAACTGAAAAATCTCTAGATGATGATAAAATAAGCAATAAATTTCTATACTTATTAAATCATAATAGAAAGCAATGTTTAGATTCAACATACGGCGTACGTAAGCTAAGTGACGGGTCACTCATGATTGGTGATTCACCAATAACTCTTGAAGATCAGTATGTAAAAATTGGTGATAAACGATATATTCAAACGCCTGGATTACTTGAACTATTATTCAAAAGTAAACCTATCAGATCGCAAATAAGTGAAGATGATGAAAGGAACTATAAAGAGATTCTTATTGCTACTAATGCACATAAAAAGAAGTACAGTTCCTCTGAATCTATACGTGTGGATAAGAGTTACAAATATTCGAATTTTATATCTCAATTCTTTCCTCGAACACCTAACAAACAGTCACCTGTAAGTGGTAGTTCATTACCTAAATTTATGATTGCAAACAGAAATTTTCAACGAGAATATATCTATTGGGATGATCCAAATGAGTTAGTTGACCGTCTTAGACTTTTAATAGCTTCTCAAGCTGCTGGAAATCCTAGTCACAATAATGAAATCATGTCTATCATTGAGGAACTACGTGAAGCTAAAATTATATATTAAGATGTGTTTTAGCAAATATCATTCATTTTAACAATGAGCATTGACGTGTTCGGACATCCTCTCAATCAAAGAGGATCAGCAAGACGAGGGCCTCCTGGAGTTGGTTTTAAACTTAATTCTCAAGAAAACTTTGACGTTGAAGAAAGAAAACTCTGTAATCTTGCTAACGCTGAAGAAGAAAACGACGCTGTCAATTTAAAACTTGTACGACATATGATAAAACACGAAGTGCGTTTATTGTATGAAGCTAATACCTCACTCAGATCAGAGGTGGACAATAACAACTTATTTCTAAAAGTTCTTGAAGACTCAATTACAGAAAAAATAAAAAATTTTGAAAAAGATATAAATCTAGACTTATCTTATCGTACAGCTGAAATTATTAGTGAATTAGATACTCGCTTAACGGCTCTCTAGAATGGACAACAAAAAATTAACAGTAGTGAATGAACTTCATACTCAGGCTCGAAAAAATTATCCCCGTCGGCGAGTTGAAATGCGTAATATTGATGAGACATGGCAAGCAGATTTAGTAGAAATGTTACCTTATTCAAAAATTAATAAAGGTTTCAAGTATTTACTAACAGTTATAGACATATTTTCTAAATAAAAAGCGCTTTCAAAAAAACTTGCATAGTGACAAAGGAAAAGAATTCTACAACTCACAATTTGAAGCATTAATGAAAAAGCATAATACAAATTTTTATTCAACATACAGTAATATGAAGGCTTCTATTGTTGAACGTTTTAATCGAACACTTAAAAGAAAAATGTGGATGCAATTTAGTTTACGAGGTAATTACAAGTGGTATGATATATTGCCTACTCTTATTTCCAACTACAATAATACAAAGCATAGAACAATTGGAATGAAGCCTAAAGATGTTACTTCAGAAGACGTTGAAATTTTAAAAGAACGATTCTTGAAGCTGAGAAAAATACCTTTGAGACGACCAAAATATAAAATTGGTGACAAAGTTCGAGGAAGCAAATATAAAAACGTTTTCAAAAAAGGATACACACCTAATTGGACAACAGAAATATTCACCGTGGATCAAGTTGTATCAACTCAACCAGTGACTTACAAGCTTAAGGATTATCAAGGACAACCCATCAGTGGAGGATTTTATGAAGAGGAACTTCTTAAAGTGAAATATCCAGATATTTATCTTGTAGAAAAAATTCTCAAGACACGTGGAAACAAAGTTCTCGTCAAATGGCTTGGCTTTGATAATTGTCACAATACTTGGGAAGATAAAACAAGTGTATAATCTATTATTCGCAAATCACCTCTATTAATTTAACGCAAATGTCAATCAACCAGCAAACCAACCAAAGATTAATGTTAACGTAGAATCTCTTTATAAATCAAAACTACTTCCAACAACAAACATTTACAATGCCAGTGTCAAATTTAATGAATCAACTATGAATCAACAATGAATCAATAATGAATCAACTATGAATCAATAATGAATCAATAATGAACCAACTATGAATCAATAATGAATCAACTATGAATCAATAATGAATCAACTATGAATTAATAATGAATCAACTATGAATCAATACTGAATCAACAATGAATCAACTATGAATCAATAATGAATCAACTATGAATCAATAAAGAATCAACTATGAATCAATAATGAATCAACTATTAATCAATAATGAATCAACAATGAATCAATAATGAACCAACTATGAATCAATAATGAATCAACTATGAATCAATAATGAATCAACTATGAATTAATAATGAATCAACTATGAATCAATACTGAATCAACAATGAATCAACTATGAATCAATAATGAATCAACTATGAATCAATAAAGAATCAACTATGAATCAATAATGAATCAACTATTAATCAATAATGAATCAACAATGAATCAATAATGAATCAATAATGAATCAATAATGAATCAATAATGAATCAATAATGAATAAATAATGAATCAACAATGAATGAACAATGAATCAACAATGAATGAACAATGAATCAATAATGAATCAATATTAAATCAGTTGGCACTGGCATTGTAAATGTTTGTTGCTGGAAGTAGTTTTGATTTATAAAGAGGTTCTACGTTAACATTAATCTTTGATTGCTTTGCTGGCTGATTGGCATTTGCGTTAAATTACTAGGGGTGATTTGCACATTTATATTATCTTAATACAAGTTTTAATCATATGTATATGAGTATAAGGATTTTTTAAATAAAAACTCATTTAATTAATGTACAATTGTTTAATTTATTAACAAACCTTTTATTATAATATTTTACAAAATTCATTCGTTGATTGTGGGGATTGCATAATGTCTCCACGGTAGAGTGTCGGTACTCCCCGGTAACAAATACCGTTTGTCATCTTGCGGACTTAAGGCTAGTTTTATCTGTTTTACAGTTTCGATATTGTGTAGCCGTGATCTAATGTTATATTGCGTTCGAGTTTGAATATCGAAATCTCGCAAACATTTTACATAATCATCAAACTGAATCGATTTTTTCACTACGCCGGATTTAATACCTTTGGCTTTTTTAATAAAGTCTTGACCTTCAACACGTACGCTGTACATCTTACTCCGCAAGCCAACAAATTCGGTAACGATCTTGCCGTTACACTCGTCTTTCATAAGGCCGAGTACCTTTTTGTTGGCTTGCGGAATGCCGTACGCGTTGTTTGCGGGATAGTCTGACGTATCAAACTTTTGGATATCATTTTTCATGTCATTGTAGACATTTTTACATTTAATTTCGTAGATTAGACTGTCTGTATCGGTATACATCAGTTTACAATTGTCACCGTATTTTTTTAACATATACCCGTAGTGAAAATCGTAGATAAGCGTCTTGGAAACATCGAGCACACTTAACCCCACATAGATTGGTTTGTTGAGTAGTACTTCAGTTTTACGCAGTTCAATGGCAACCAGATTTTCGTCGAATATCGCTCGACTATGGAAATTCGGGCGAGAGATTAGGGCTTCAGCTCTATAACGGCCAAACCATTGGGTGATAAGCTTAATGTCGACATGTTTACGAACATTTTCCATCGTCTTGCCGTACACAGCGTTGTTCATGAGCTTGAACAAATTTTTCTCGAACTCATTCTTGGCGTTGGTTCGCATCATCGTATTATAATCGTTGTACGGTTTAAGCCATGTTGATTGCTTAAACTGCAAGACTCTATGAATTTTAATAAGCTTAATACCGTTGGCGACAACTTGTTTGAGAGTTCGATAGTGGATCACATATTTTTCTTTTGATTGAAGAGTTGTTAATAATTTCTCCTGTTTCGATAGGGGTGGTTTCACATTTTCGGCGCAAAATGGCATGTTTTTGTGAGTATCGTGGAGATTTTCAGGATACTCCAAGTCAACTTCGAGTATGTACCCAACAGGTGAATCATCGGGTACATTAAAATTGAAGAAGTCGCCGACATTGTCAACCCATTTGAAGCCGCCACAAGGGAGCGCTTGAGCCATTGCCCAGCCATATAAATTGTTGGCGTCAAAGTACATGATGTAGCTAGTATCTTTGCTATCATCGAAATTTTCCATATATGGATTATTCGCTTTAGTATATCGGTTGCAACATTGACTAATACCACCTCTAATACCGGACTCAACAAACATAATCATATCGATGTCGGTTATAAGTTGCAATCCTATGCTCGAGTACTTAAGCATAGCATCCCAAGTTAAACCGGGGGTTGTGTAGTAGTCGGCAGGATCTAAACCGTACGCTTTTACACATTCTTTTCGGAAATTTTCAAAGACATCCGCAAGTAACAATACATCGGTTTTCATATACAAATGGACATAGTCGTATAGATTTTTACAGTCAAACTCGGTCCATACATTTTGCGCATGCGCATACTCGTCATCAGAAATACCGGCGTCATACGGAGTACTATAAAATTTCTCGATCGGGGGCAATTCTGTCTCATCTAACTTACTTTTGGAGTCAAAGTACTCATAAGGGAATACACCCTTGCGCGTCAATAATTTAATTTTATCCGGATCTGTCACCGTACTGTCAAAAACGGAGTTGACAATTTTGTACTCGTCTAGGTACGATGCGAGTTTCTCTAGGGATGCTGCCATGAATCGCAGTGAGTCAATGAATCGAAATTTGACCTCACTCCCCTTAACATGTTTAGTAAAAGAGATATACTTCTCTTTGTTAATGGGGAGGAGGTCAATTTTTCCATCAAAGCTCGTCGAAATCGCGTGAATTATAAAATGGGCGTCATAGCCACTTAGGTTGTGGAATACTACGGGGATCGTTTGACAATCTTGATAGTTCAGATTGCACGATTCATGCAAATGAATGCAAATTGTCTACATCTTCATCGGCGGGAAGAAATAGACTTTTGCAGTCGGCGTAAATTACATACGGTACTCTCTCCTTATTTTTATAATTTTTAAATGTAATCAGACTCTTGTCGAGTTTTGGCAACGTTACTTTCACTCATTCATTTTTTTACAGTTTTCAAGGTGAACATTCAGTCTATCTATAGATGAAAAGTAGTGTAAGCATCTGTCACAGATATGTTTTTTACATTTCTTTTAAGATAATTGTTTCGATACAAGTCGCGATAAATCTTTTATCCATACATAATGAACATTCATAAAATCACCTTCATCACATATTACATTCTCTTTAACACTCTCATCTGCATACATGTCAGCTACGTATAAGAGATTTACATGCTTATCTCTTTTTCCGCAGTGAGATGGAGAGGATGTGTTGAGAAGTCCCCATAGTATTTTGATAAACCATAGACATTAATTGAAATATCATTTAATTTTTCAAATTTCGGGACATTTTTTAACGTTACTGGGAAATCTATTCCGTCAAAATTTAACTCATTTTCAAATTCTTCATAGTTGGAAACTCGATCACTTCTCACGACATTTGGATGTAAGGCTGACAGTACCGCCCACTTAAAGCACTTATTGTCTTTGTTTTGCACGTTAATACAGGCTTTCTTTCTTTTAATTTGTGAAGGTAGATCAATGTATGAAGGTTCCAATTCGAACCCTTTGCGTAGAACTCTTCCACGTTGCGTAAGATTGATTGTTTAATGTTCTCATCGAACCAATCATCTAAAAGGGTTGTGGGGAAGATGCTGTTAGCCTTAGTTCCAAAAGGAATTGGCTTTACTACTTCTTCCCCATTTTCAACCCTTTTAAAGTTGGCAATGAGAACACCATACACCAAAATAGGACCATATTTGTTTATAGCATCTCTAATGTTGTCCTGAAAAAGTCTAGACGCATCATCCAAAAACGCACTAACATCAATGTGCACTAGATTCAGGACCACATTAGTGTACAGCCTACACGCAAACGCACTCTCACATTCTTCCCAGCGCACACGTTTATTGATATCTGGATCACCGATTCCAGCGCCATCTACGATATGAGACTCGAACAACGCGCGAAATCTAATGATGGATTGTAGAATGCTCACACATCTTTGCTTTTGATGTGTGAAGTACATCGACTTGAGAATGCTTGATAACAAGTTTTCATGTTGTGAGCATTCTACAACCCATCGTTCGATAAAAGAGCGTCTCTCATTTACGTTACTTAAATAAGGTATCAACTCAAGGGCTTCTTTAATGAGAGTAACAGTGATGTCACTCTCATCGAGAATAGTACCGTAATTCGGATACTTACGTGGTCCATCGGTGGTCGTCACCTTCCGCTTCATCTCTGCACCTGAAATCTCAAGAAACACACTTACAAGCTAACAAAAGAATAAAAGAACACACTTACAAACTAAAATACTTAAACTAAGCAAAACGAACTTACAAACTAAAGAACTTAACCTTAAAATCAATACAATGCAAAAATACAGTAAATATAACAAAAAACACAGTAAATATAACAATAAAAACCGTAAATATAACAAAAAAGACAGTAAATGTAACAATAAAGACAGTTAGTTATGGCAAGGGGAATCTGCTACTGCTGCTGATGCTGAACCTGTTAACAGAAGAACAGCTAATGACTAAACTCGCTACAATCCCTGAATATATACCCCGAAATCCCCACTCTTACCTTTCACGCATGCGCAGTAGGCCATTTATCCCCACTCCTACCTTTCACGTATGCGCAGTAGACAATTTACCCCCACTTTAACCTAATGCGCACCTCCCACTCCTAGTAGTAGTATTATGGTTAACGTTGGCACCTATACGGCGGTAATAGTGCGCCTGCATATTTGGCCATGACCTGGTGTATACCTCCCACTCCTAAAATTTTCCTCATCCATTCGCGCATGTGCATTCCCCTTACTCTAACGCAGACGTAACGGTGTATACATAGGATCCGTAAAATAAATATACTAATTTATAAAATAAAAAATTTATTCATTATTAAAAATAAAATTTAAATTTATAGTTACGCGCCGACGTCGCTGCCAACGACAGTAGCGACGCCGGCCGTGAGCGCGTGGCGGCTGCGCCTCTGGTGGAGGTCCCACCGGCTGCCTTTCCTCTACCCTGGGATCGGGAGACTGCGCCCTGGGTATCGGTGACCTACACCGTGGCGGACTTCCAGGTGGGGTTGTCGGCAGCCATTCCACCGGTGTAGGCGACCTGAGTGGAGTCCCCAACTGAATGAAGGGTGGGGGAGACTCCGGTGCCATCCTGGGCAGTGGTGTCGGCGGCCTCTCCACCAGCATCCACGGCGGTGAAAATGGACGCCACTGGAGTGCCATCTCATGCAGAGGTGACTGCGGTGGCGTCCCGACTTCCGCCGAAAGTGGTATTCGATTCACCACCTGGTGCCACGGTGACTGGGTCGGCCCTGGAGGAGTTGGAGGAAGCGGGAGTTCATTCCCTTTATTCTGCAACTAAAAAATTAATTACATTTAAATAATTATATTTAATTAATTATCTATTTACTACATTACTAATACTCACATTATATATTGAGATCGCTCGCACCTGACACTCTTAGCAGCTCTCCATCGCGACCTGCTCAGACTGCTGCTATGAGCCGAATGAGCTCTCTGCCGTGTGCCAGTCTCCCTCGTAGGTCTCTCTCCCCACCAAGCGGTTCCCCCACTACGCGCGCTCACCCCACCGTGCACTCTCAGTAGACTGTATGTGCGGTGGCTGAGTGAAGCTTCTTCAATTCAACATACCGTCGGTAACGCGCGAAATTGGAATTCAAAGATTGTTCTTATACTTATAATAAATTTATTCTTCATTTATCTGGATTCAGTAAATTATTAACATAATATCATAAAATAGTTATTAATAATATGTAATAGTTAATATTAAATAAACTTTAATATATAATATATAAAAATATTAAACTTACCTTAATTAAATCAAGTCCCTAGTGAAAATTTACATGTGTAATTAGACGTGTCTATTTAGACATGTAAATACATGTCTTTATTTTCAATAGGGTAGTTTATATTAAATAGAAATATTTTTTTATAAAGATAAAGTTAATAACTTAAATAAAGTTAGTCTTTATTAAATGATATGTAAAAATCAAGTTAATAAAAAATTTATGTTAATGAAAGTTTCAGTTTAATTTAACTGTTATAAGTAAAATTTAAATATTATATTAATTTTAAATCACAGTCAAATCAATTATAAATTAATGTAAACTCAAAAATAAAATAAATAAGAAATTTAACACTAATAAAATAATATATAACATACGCAAAATAAAAATATAATACATGCAAAATTAAAAAAAAACATTCAAAATAAAAACAGAACACATGCAAAATAATATATAACACAGTTAATTACAGAAAAATAATTATATGCTTTAATGAAATTGAAAAATATACATATGTATAGGAAACGTAAACATAAAAAGCTTTTAATCACATGGACAATCACTAAAAGTAATAATGCAGTTTAAAACAAGCATAATCTTAATATAATAATTAAACTAATACATTTAAAAAAATGTTTTCTGAAAAAAAATGTAAAAAAATAAAACAAAAAAAGAAACAAAAAATAAAAAAATTAAGGTATATAACTAATAACGTTAATGTACCACACAGTAATAAATATAAAAATATTAACTAAAATATATAAATATTGAAAATAATGAAAGTGTCAAGCAATAAAGAAAAAAGTTAACAAAAATAAATTAAAAACTACAAAAAACAAAAAGTACATAAACGTTATTAGTTATTTACAAATTTTTCTCTCAGGCGAGAATCTTACTCTAATCAAAGTCGAAAATAAAAAAAGAAATGTTTACTTTGCTATATACTTAAAAGTTATATCACTTTTTTTTTCATAAAATATTTTTCATTCTTAAATTTGAATCTGAAATTAAAAAATAAACCATAAAGTTTTCTAAAAAAATAATGAAAAAAAAATGTAAAAAAATTAAACAAAAAAATAAAAAATTAAGCTATATAACTAATAACGTTAATGTACCACACAATAATAAATATAAAAATATTAACTAAAATATACAAATATTGAAAGTGTCAAGCAATAAAGAAAAAGTAAACAAAAATAAATTAAAAACTACAAAAATCAAAAAGTACATTAACGTTATTAGTCATTTACAAAATTTTCTCTCAGGCAAGAAAATTACTCTAAGCATAGTCGAAAATAAAAAAGAAATGTTTTTTAAATCCAAAATTAAAAAATAAAACATAAGGTGTTCTGAAAAATAATGAAAAAAAAGAATGTAAAAAAATGAAACAGAAAAAAATAAAAAAAATGAAAAAAACTAACGCCTCTTTTTCGAGGATGCAGTTGCAAAGACTAAATTTGCCTTTGACAAACGACCATCTCTATTTCCTCGAAGGGAATGAGCATTAATTTGAATCGCACGCCGCGGTGCTCGTACTGGTGCTGGAGTAGATCTCGGTGCTGGCACTGCTTCTGGCACTGGAGGCAATTGCCGCGGAGCTGGAACCGGTGGCAATTGCCGTGGAGCTGGCACTGGTGGTAATTGCCGCGGTGCTCGTACTCGTGGCAATTGACGCGGTGCTCGTACTGGTGCTGGAGTAGCTCTCGGTGCTGCCACTGCTGCTGGCAATTGCCGCGGAATGTGAGCAATGCGGCGTCTTGGAGCTGGTAACGGTACTTCTTCTATGACAGGTAATGGTTTATCTATTGGACCAACCGGTGGTGTTCTCCTAAACAACTGTGGCCGAGTGTGGGTGCGGATGTAATTGCTTACAACTTCATTCGAATTGTTGACGAGTGGAACGGGCTGAGCTGGCGCTATTAAATCCTCCTGCTCTAATTCCTCCATTGGAATTGGAATATCATCTAGGATAATATCTTCCATCAATTGAGCATCCATTCCCAGAACCTCGTTTATCAATTCATTCCGAATTTCTCCTAAATTTTCGACTGCAGGGGGTTGATCCCACCTCCTTGGCGGTCTTATAAACAAATCTGGTCGTTCTGGATTATATTCTTCATTTTGCATTCTCTCCAAATCCAGATTTATTTGATTCTGAAAATTATAACAATAATATATAAACAAAAAAAATGATTATTTAAATCTTTGAACTGATTGTAAAGTTGAAAAAAAATTTCGTTAAGTTATAACGTTGGATGAACTAAAAAATAACTATAAGTTATAGGATAATATAAGGTTTGATATTTCATAAAACCTTGATTGGTGGCGTAAAGATTAACTTCAATATTTTATAATAAACAAATATTTATAAAAAGATTCATTATTATGTTTAGATTTATAAATTAAAAAATCACTTTAAGTTACTCTTTATATAGAAAAAAATTTTCAGTCATGAATTTGACAGGTGAGGTTAGGTTCCACTCACAAGTCTCAAAGAGAAAACGTTTCAAAAACGTCTAATATTAATAAAAAAGTTTTTAAAAACGTTTTTATTAATTTAAAGTTAGATCTATACATTAAAGATCACTTTCAACTAAACTTTACTCACGTTTTCTCACTGCAGATGACGAAAGCGACATTCCTCGTTGTTGCAATTGCATCTTACCAGCATTTTTGGCGGATTATATAAAAAAAGGAACAAATTTATTTATAAAATTATTCTGCAATATGACTATAATAATATTAATTGAACATCTATATCATACTTACCATAATTAAAATATTTTTAGTACAAAACATAATACAACACTTCCGAACACTTTATTTGTCGTTGGGGTTAGGTTAAGTATAATCATGACGACTCAGGGGTGACACGGTTAAAAAAAGTTTTCATAAATATTTCTATAATAAAAGAATTTATCAGAACATAAATAATCATTTTCTTTATTTTAAATTATTTTTTAAGCTGGAAATGGAATAAAGAAAATTTAATTACAATTTAATTTATATGAAAGTTAAAAATCCCGCCACAAATTAAAACAGTAGAAATTTCAGTAAAGTCCAATCTTGAATAAATAAAAAAATGGAAATAATTATTTACTATATATTTATATTTTCAATTATACTAATTTTAATATAAACTTACAATAAAAATTTTTAAAAATAAATATTTTTCTTATAATTTTTATTATCAAAGTTGAATAACTTTGCATTAAAAGAATAAGCCAATGAGAAACTTTCACTTCCTTCAGGACCAAAGGAACATCGATTTGAAAGTATCGCAATTGAATTTTTTCTTTGGCGCGAAATTCAATTTGAATTTAAATTTTTATATTATGTTCAGTAATATATTATATAAGAAAATAGATATAAATAATAAGTAAAAATATATATCATTATTAAATAAACTATGAGTAGTAAAATTTAATACAAAATAAACACTAAAAAACAAGTTATTAAACTTACCTTAACTATAAAACGTAGATTGATAAGAAATAAATAATCTAGTTATTAATAATTAGAAATAATCAATAAATATATTAACAATCAATTATTTATAACTAAAAATTAATCATTTATAAAAATTTGTAATAAATTGAATCTATCATAAATATAAATATATTTTTAAATAAATAATGGAGCTATGTATTGAACACTCAACAACTTATTCGGTCGGTAAAGTAGAACACCCCTTCCAACACACTTAAAAGTTTAAAAATAAATTTTAAATCTCCCTCAAAGCAGGTTAGAATTCGCTGGTGGCGCCATCTAGCGGTAGAAATCGGTACTAAAAGCTCAGTCGGTAAAGTAGAACACCCCTTCCAACGTGTAGGAATCTGCCTTATCGACCTGTCCTAGAACCCCCCTAGCTATACTGCTTTCTTGCTTAGACTCTCTACCCGCCAATAAGCCAATCCCTTCCAATTATCAATTATCTTCCATGTAAGGAATAGGTTCTTTTCCAGTCATAGATGTCTGTAGTGCTGCTCAGAAAGTTAATGTAACCTCATTTAATTAAAAATCATATATTTTTAAAATTAAATTTTTTTAAATTATTTTGGTACAGGAATGTAAAAACACAAGTATTTAAAAAATGACTTTTACATCACATACACTACCGGCGGTAATTGTGCGAACCCACCTTTTTTATGACTATTAATCTTTTACCTTTGAAAATAAAATAACTAAAATTTTTACCTTGTTATTTTCAATAAACGTCACAAATTCTGCAAAAAATAACTTATTAACAAAAAAAATATTAATTTTTCCATAAGACATTTAAGAAAAGCCCCATTTCCAGTGATTTTACTAATATTTATACATATCTTTCCAAGAAATTAAGATTTTCTAGCGTTCATAGCCTCATTTTAATCGTATTTTAATGTATTTGAGATTTTTAAAAGATTTGATCTACATACATTTCTCTAAAATATGAAAGTGATTAAAGTTGAAAAAATTTTTTTTAATTTGAAGGTACTTTTACAATTAAAAAATAAATTTTTAAAATCAAATATTGGACATTCCACGTCAACAGGAACAGAGCTATGGCCAAAAATTGTCACAGTAAAAAAAAGTTCAAGGGCTTAAAAGATACGTACACTCGAGTACTTTTAATAGCAGGTGGGCGTTTTTGAAAACACAATATGGCGACTTAATTACAATCGAAGAAAGTGAACAAAATCACAAATGGGCAAATAATATCGTTCATAAGACTTAGAAAATCCAAGGAAAAAAATTGAACAGAACTTTTTAAAACGTTTCAAGGGTCGCTTAATACAAATCCGAAGTCAGATTTTAATTTGAGTTAAAAAATTAAAAATGTCGGAAACAAAATGGTGGACAAGTTTTAAAACTCTTTAAAATCGCTGAAATATAATTATGCGCGGGTTTTTGAGGTCGCTGATTACTAATATGACCTAATTTTAAACCCTTTAAAAATGCTTTACGCTTAAAGGTATGGTTAAGTACATACAAAACGGGCATAAATTTATAGTTAATACAAGAAAAACTTAACTGTTTTATGGTACTCAAACGCAACCACACCTTCGAGCATAATGCATTATTAAGGTGTTTAATATTAATCGGACAATTTTAATTTTATATTTTCGAATAAATATTTATAAAAAGCAATCTTCAAAATCTTGAAAGACAATTTATAATCCAGTTGGCTAAATTTTTCTTAAACTTTTCTGTCGTTTTGAATTAAATTCTAATTTTTTTAACTTCTTTTTTAATTTTTGAATTCGACTATATATTATTTTAGTATATTTGTATATTAGTAGAAAACCCATGAATCAGTACTCAGCAACATATAAAAACCCGAAAAGAAAATTTTCGAACAAATATAATAAATTTTTAATGAAATCAACAGCCATATTGGATCCGCTATTTTGAATTTTTAAAAACTAAGGTAATATTTGTATTCAGCGACCTAAAAAATTAATAAATTAGAATTTAATTCAAAACGACAGAAAAGTTTAAGAAAAATTTAGCCAAATGGATTATAAATTGTCTTTCAAGATTTTTAAGATTGCTTTTTACAAATATTTATTCGAAAATATGAAATTAAAATTGTCCGATTAATTTTAAACTCCTTAATAATGTATTATGCTCAAAGGTGTGGTTGCGTTTGAGTCTCCTAAAATAGTTAAAGTGTTTCTTATATTAACTATAAATTCATGACCGGTTTGTATGTACTTAACCATACCTTTGAGAGTAATGCATTATTAAGGGGTTTAAAATTAGGCCTTATAATCAGCGACCTTGAAAACCAGCGAGTAATCGCTAAACATATTTGAACGATTTTAAAGAGTTTAAAAATTTTCCACAATTTTGTATCCGACATTTTTAATTTTTTAAATCTAATCAAAATCTGACTTCGGATTTGTATTAAGCGACCCTTGAAACGTTTTAAAAAGTTTTGTTCAATTTTTTTCCTTGGATTTTCTAAGTTATATGAACTATATTATTTTTCGATTTGTGATTTTGTTGACTTTCTTCGCTTGTAATCAAGCCGCTATATTGTATTTTCAAAAACGCCCACCTGCTATTAAAAGTACTCAAGTGTACGTATCTTTTAAGCCCTTGAACGTTTTTTTTATTGTGACAATTTTTGGCCACAACTCTGTTTCTATTGACGTGGAACGTTCCATATATACTTAATCGCAAAGTTTACTAAAAGTTTAAATATTTTTTTGATATAACAGATTTTTCTAATTACTCTTTAGCATCTTAATAATTATTATAATTTTTAAATTAAATATTTTAGGTAATATTAAGATCTTGCATATTCTAGAGAAATGTATGTAAATCAAATCTTTTATAATGAACAATAAAAAATGTTAATTTTTTCGGAAGATATAAAAAAAATTAGTAAAATCACTGAAAACGAAGTTTTTCTTAAATATCTTATAGAAACAAATTAATATTTTTTTGTTAATAAGTCGTTTTTTAGAATTTTATACGTTTATTATAAATAACAGGAAAAATTTTTTTCTTCATACCTCGGTCGAAAGTACGTGCTTCCCTCTGCGATTTCGCAGTAGAAAGTCAAACATTTGTGCTTTGATTTGCTTTCACTCTCAACCTCTATTACAGCGAGAGTAAAAGAATTCTCTCTCGGTAAAAACACAACTGTCGGTAAGTAAGAAAATTTTGAATTCAATGACAATGATGACAATTTAACGAATAATTGTTATTGCAATATAAAATGAGAAAAAAATTATCAAGAAAATTTTATATACTTTATTAATTTATTATCCACACGCTCTGAATATTGAAATAATCAAAATCTTTTGCTGATATAATTATTTTCAAAAATTATTTTAATAAATATTAAAAACAAAAACAAAATAATTAAAAATTTTGTAATTTCTTTTTTAATACGTGCCATAATGTTATAATAATATTTTAATAATTTAAAAAATAATTAAACTGTGTTCATTAGAACTTCCCCTCGGGCATCATCGCGTACTTTAGGGCTATCGAATTTCTGTCCTTATAATGTACGCTATTTTTCTTTATATCCTGTCGAAAGTACGCTTGCTAATTTATGTTTTAAGAAAATTGCAATCGTGTTTCATTTGACAACCCGGTCATCTTTATTTACTTTTGCTCCTCGCTTCAACTATCGGACCACTATTGGACACTCGTAAAGATCTGGTTTATTCTCTGTCTCATTCTTACAAACAACATTCGCCTGCCCGAAATTTGATGCACGAGCGAAGCGTATGCTTTTGGTCGGGAGCAGGCACGAAAAAAACGTGAAACATAAAGATAAATTAATATTATACTAGAACTAATTTTTGCGCGCCTATTTTGTAATTTTCAACTTTAACTACTAATATGAATAAAATAGTTTATACCATCTATTACAACCATTGTGATGATTAAATATAATAAAATCTTCGAATTTTCTTTACCTGTTTCTTATTTTATATTTCAATATTTAATAACATATAATTCAATTTAAAAAAGTCTGTACCAACATTAATTATTACATATGAAGAATTCCATGTGAGATTGAACTATGATCTATAAAATTCAGATAAACCTATTTTTTCTTAATAATTTATAAAGAAACATAAAATAAATGTTTTTTATTTTTGTTAAATTGCAATATAAATATGGAAGAACAAAATTTTTTGATGAGGAAAAACCAAAGTTAACTAATTTTAACTAATATTGTTTAGCTAAATTATTCATTTTCAAGGGAAAATACACAATTAATTTGTTAACTTTAAGTTTAAGAAAAATATAAATAATTGAACGTATTCAGGTTTGCATGTAGTGATATTTTAAGAAATTATTCCCCTTTAATTTAAAACAAAAAATATTCAAATTATTTAAAAATTATAGGCTGTCGACATTTTTGAATAATAAATTGTGAAAAAACTCCACATTAAGGCGTAGCGTAGAAAGCGAGCAGCTGAAAATTCTGTAAATGCTTTCTGAAAGCAATTGAAAATTCTGTAAAACTCAATTAAATGCATCGGTTAACTCCAAGACTTTTTAGAAAATTTCTATATTGTAAGGTATAAATAAATTTTTAAAAAATCAAAAAAATCGTGTTCAATGTTAAAAAAATTATAACTTTCATTCTATAAAAATGTTTTTTTAAACTCAATATTTTCAGACTAATAGGTTATTGAAAATAGGGCTACATTTACAAACCCAAAATTAATAAAATTCATAACTCATAAATATTAACATAAATTATTTATAGATTTTTTTCAAAACCTAATATGTAAATAACGAAATGTACCAAAAAATTAAAAGTTTACCGTCACGTTTTATTACAATTATGACATAATTATATATATATATATATATATATATATATATATATATATATATATATATATATATATAATATTATTATTATTATTATTATTAATTATGTCATTATTATTATTTTAATTATTTTATTATTATTTTTATAATAATTATTATTATTTTATTATTATTTTTTTACAATTATTATGTATTATGTAGCACGCAAACCACTAGGATTTAGCACATGTACTATTGTATTTGTGGTAGTATGTGCAGGTTAAGCAAAAAGTATAAGAATTTGAGGTGGAGAGTATAGTGCGTTGAATAGCACTACGAGACAAAAAAGTTTTGACTCCGATTTCAGGGGATGTGACACCTTGAACAAAAATAAAAAATACGTATTTCATATTTTTCTATAAAGATTAAGGAAAAAATATGTTTAACCGAATTTTAAAGGTCATAAATAAATCTCACGTGGAATTGCCCATAACTAACTAAAATATTAAATTTTTTATCAAAAAAAACTGAATTAAGTAGAGTCCAAAATTTTACCATTAACATAATTTTTTATATACATATTCCTTCTATTATCTCCCAAATATATTTTTACTGAATCAAAAAAACATCTCTTCTTAAATCAATAAATATTTTGTTAAATGTTTGTCCTTGAGATTTGTTAATAGTCATTGCAAAAGCCAGTTTTATAGGAAATTGTCTTCTTTTAAAAGTAAACGGATATCAATTTTTACAATATAAAGTTACTCGATGTAGAAAAGAAAATATTTCCACTTTTTTCACAAGTTAATATTTGACATTTAATTACATTATGTGACAAATCTAAAATGATTAACCTCGTTCCGTTACGTAATACTTTCTTAATTCTAAGATTTCTAATAAGCATTACAACAGAATTAATTCTTAAATGTAATTCATGTGGTGGTAACGATGGTAAGGAGAGAGTATGTAAATATTCTTGTAATAAACCTTCAGAAAATTTTCCATTATCACAATTTTCAGTAGAATCAATACTTTGATTTTGCAGCCATTGGTGCTTCATCCCAATTAAAAACATCGGTATTTTTAAAAAAAGTGCTTCTTTTGACAGAACTTTAATATTTGAAAAAGAATCACTGTACAGTAGAACAGGTAAGCCTAAAACTTTATGAACAGTTTTCCGTTAGAAAGCAGAGTGTCAGCTATACCTGTAAAAACCATGTTGCAAACATTTATTCCTTTACTTTTTAATAAATGCCATAAAGTAATATATAAAAAAGTTTTTCCAGATCCTCTACAACCATTAATATATAAGCATTTAGAACTATTAAAAGAAGAATCTTTTATGACTTCAAGTATATAATCAACTATATTTTTTTGTTTAACATTTAATTTACAATAATTTTGCTCTCCTATCTTAATATGTTCAAAAATATTTACATCATCAATCTGTGCAGATAAATCTTTATTAATGTCTAATGATCCCTGAAAATCAGTTAGACTACATCCTTCATTTAATAACATTGATTTTATATTCTTATAAGCTGTTTTTTCAGCATCAATATTGTCATGTTTTGAATAGTCTTCTGACATTTAACCCTTAAATTTTTTCCAAAGTTTTTCCGGATGCACAGATGACAATGAATTAGAATTCTTACAAATAATTGTCGAAGTGAATGACGCATCATCCATAAGGTAGCTTCTTCCATTGTCCTAATCCACTCACTATCATATTCTATGAGTCCTAATGTTAAACAGGCAGATGTAAAAGATTCATGAATAACTCCATTAACTATTCTTAAACTTTGGAAAGAAGTTACTCCTTTCATTGTAAGCAACAATAATTTAAGTTGAAATAATTCTGATTGATATGGATTAACTGAATACATTCTTCCTGGTACTTTTTCTTTACGAACTCTTTTCTTTCAATCAAGAGATTTCGTTACTCACGTAAAATGTTTTGGTATTTCTGAATAATAATACTGACGAGCAGAAATATTACGTTCATTAAGTTAAAAAAAATCGAGCAATTTGGTGTTTTTCTGCATATCAAATGAAACAGTGTTATTATCTTTCCCTTCACGAATAATAACATTCTGTTCATTTGGTAAATGTATGGGTAAACGATTAATATTATGGCTCTTTTTCCCCAATGGTTTACTTAAAATTCTCCAAACTGCCTCAACAGGACCTACATATCTATTCTCTTCATAATGATTAATTTTTTTTTATCAACAGTCCCCTCACCATTGGCATTTGTAATAATAATGGATGCAGCATCATGGCCCTTGAATATATATTTATATAAATATTTAACAAATTTGATACTTGAAACTATTTCCACATTTATATGATAATTAAATAATTCTAAAAGTACAGGACAATATTTACCATCAATTATTTTGAAGTGCAAACATTGAAAAGAAAATATTTATTCATTTTTTTTATTTTTTTACGTGTTTTAACTGTGACACACATGTCAGGACCGTGGAAAAATGTCAGGTCCGTGGCATGTAACTTTTGCATTTTCTTTCCGTTTTCCATCGTAACTTTGGAAAAATTCAAAATCTTGTAGTTTCCTTTTGAACATATACTTTAATAACAAAAATGTACTGGAATATGTAATGAAAGTCAAATTTGATTCACTATTTTAGCAGAAAAATGTCTTATTCAAAAAAATCACAGTTATTTGGAAATCACCGATATATTAAATCAATAGATTTATTAGAATTAACATTTTTAGAGTCATTAAGCAAAGAGCTTATTTTATTTTCTTTTTTTAATTCATTCGAATTAACATTTTTCGAAACATCAATCAAAGAGCTTTTTTCATCTTCTTTTTTTAATTTCCTTTTTCCCTATATTTTTTGGTATTCAACTTGGCTCTCTTTTATTTTTACAGGCGAAACATCTACTTCGTCTGAATGATTAATAATATTAATTTTTCTTTTCAATTTTTGTTTGGGACGATAATTTCTTTGAGTTTCCACTGCCCTTTTTCGGACATTTTTAAATAAAGAATTTATTTCGTCTACACTGTCATGTACACTCGTTATTGGAGAAATAGAAGTAAAGACATTTTCTAAATTAACAGATTCATTCATGTTATTATCATTTGAATCATTAACTTGATTCATCAAATTTTTATCATCAAACAAAGATTTTATTTCATTTTTTTTGTATTTCATGAGAAATGACATTTCTTGACTCATCAAATAAAGAGCTTATTTCCTTCTCTTTTGATTTTTTCCCTGTATTTTTTGTATTCTGCCTGGCTCTTATTTATTTTTACTGACGAAACATCTACTTCGTCTGAATGATTAATAACACAGGCACACAAAAAAAAGTTGTCTGTTTTTTGAACCAGACATACATATCTTATAGTAATTTTGCCCGCTGAAAACGAATGTGAAGTCAGAATTCTTCCATCACCCTCTGTTTTTTTTTAAATCGAGAATAGTACCCTTTACTTCAAATTTTAAAATAAAAAAATTGAATAACAGATTTCTCTTTAAAACAAATCAATAAATTTATCTACTTCTGCTACAATACCTCAGAAACAATGTCAACATTGCTTAAACACCCTTTGTTTTTCATTAAATTGAAAAACTACCCCTAAAATGTAAAAATTCAAAATTATAATATAAAAACCCATATTGGTTTTCAAAACACAAAAATAAATTTATGTACTTCTCTTTCAACATTTCAAAAGCAATATCAAAATTACTTTATCATTCACAGTGTTTTTACATTCAAAAAACTACCCCTAATATGTAAAAATTCAAAATGTATAATAAAAAAATGAAAAACCACATTGTGTTTCAAAATAAAACAATAAATTTATGAACTTCTCTTTCAACAACTCAAAAGCAATGTCAAAATTACTCCATCCCCTTCTGTTTTTTCAAATTGAAAAACCTACGCTTAAATTTACAAATCAAAATTTAAGATTTTTAATAATGAAAAAGCACATTGTTTTTTAAAACAGAATAAGAAATTTATGTTTTTCTTTTTTACCAACTCAAAAGAATTAACAAAATTGTTTCATCATCCTTTGTTTTTTCAAATTGAAAAACCAACCCTTAAATTTACAAAATGAAAGTTTAAAGTAAATAAAATAGAAAAGCACATTGTTTTTCAAAACAGAACAAGAAATTTATGTATTTCTTTTATAACAACTCAAAAGCATTAGGAAAATTGCTGCATCACTCTTTGTTTTTTCAAATTGAAATAACTACCCCTATTATGTAAAAATCAAAATGTATAATAAAAAAAGGAAAAACCACAACATCATCATAATTAATTTCAATTCTCAATATAATTTAAATTAATTTCATGTGGTTTTTCATTTTTTATTATATATTTTGAATGTTTACGTATTAGGGGTAGTTTTTCGAATATTAAAACACTGTGGATGATAAAGTAATTTTGACATTGCTTTTGAAATTTTGAAAGAGAAGTACATAAATTTATTTTGTTGTTATATAAACCAATGTGGGTTTTTATAATATAATTTTGAATTTTTATATTTTAGGGGTAGTTTTTTTCCATTTAATAAAAAACAAAGGGTGATTAAGCAATGCTGACATTGTTTCTGAGTTATTGTAGCAGAAGTAAATATATTTATTGTTTTATTTTAACCACTTCAGCGGCATGGCGTTCTAATTGGCGTCGCATGAGTAGGTGACAGAAGCGGCAAAAAATGCGTAAGTGGCGTTCCTATTTAAACTTAATTCCTAAATTCTGTAAACAAATGAAGTTTACCAAACCAAATGTTATTTATTATTTGAGATTATGAATCTTAAATGGATTTTCGAAAATTCAAATAGGCGGATTCAAAATTGTGAACTATTTTGGATGAATATTGGAACGCCATTCGTAAAAAGTATTAAAAATTGGCTACATTAAAACCTTTTTAAAACCATTTAAGATCTCTAAAAAATAATTTTTTCTTCTCCTATTCATCTTCATTTATTTCAAATAATAAATAACATATGGTTTGGTAAACTTAATTTGTTTACAGAGTTTAGGAATCAAGTTTAAACAGGAACGCCATTTTCGCATTTTTTTGCCGCTTCTGCCACTAACTCATGGAACGCCAATTGGAACGCCATGCCGCTGAAGTGGTTAAAGAGAAATCTGTTATTCAATTTTTTTACTTTAAAATTTGAAGTAAAGGGTAGTTTTCTCGATTTAAAAAAACAGAGGGTGATGGAGGAATTCTGACTTCAGATTCGTTTTCAGCGGGCAAAATTACTATAAGATATGTATGTCTGGTTCAAAAAACAGACAACTTTTTTTTGTGTGCCTGTGTAATATTAATTTTTTGACAGTTTTGAATAAAGAATTTGTTTCTTTAACACTATCATATGCATTCGTTAATAACGGAATAGGAGTAATGAATAAATTAACAGATTCATTCATGTTATCATCTTTTGAATTAATAACTTTACAGAAAAAATTTGTGTGTTTAAGTAATCCTCTATATTCTTTTTGACATTGTACACTACTTTCCTTTTGAGAAGAGTCTACTTCATTACACCGTCCGACACGATTTTGCACCCATGAATGAACCAAAGATTTTCGGAAACTAGAGCTAAAAAAATTTCAAAAAATACTAATAAAACTAAAAAAATTTGGTTTTTTTAAAAAGTAATAGTTGGTTAATTATAATATCATTTTACAGCCTATCATTTTCAATTTTTTATCCCAACCCTTATCTCAAAATCTGACCCTAAGCTAAATCAATATATTGAATACCGACTTACAATTTTTTGAATTTTATAAAACTTCGTATTTAAAGGTTTTTGGGGTCGCTAATTACAAATCTGAAGTCGTTATTTAAAAATTTAAAATGGTGTATCCAGCATGGCGGACAAATTAAAAAAACCATATGATTTTTATAAAATTTAATAACCGTGGTATTTAAAAAAACTGCAAAAAAAATTTAAAATAAAAAATGTGTTATTTCTTTTTTTTAGTTGTAATAATTTAAGTTATAAATAATTTTTTAAATATCTAAAACGATGTATTGAAAAGACAATATAAAATTTTTAAAAACAACTCTAATTTTTCGGAAATTTTGGTCGCTTATTTTTGCGGTTAAATGATTCATTATATTCCACAAGTTCGAAATATCACGGTTATTAAATTTTATAAATATCGGATAATTTTTTTAATTTGTCCGACATTTTGGATATGCCATTTTGAATTTTTAAACAACGACTTCAAATTTGTAATTAGCGACCCCAAAAACCCTTAAATACGAAGTTTTATAAAATTCAAAAAATTGTAGGGCAGAATTCAATATATTGATTTAGCTTAGGGGTAGGTTTTGAGTAGGGGTTGAAGTGAAAAATCGAAAATGACAGGCTGTTGAATGATATTACAATTAGTCATCGATTAATTTAAAAAAAATTTATTTGTATTGTTATTTTTTTTAATAAATTGAAGTAAGGGTAGTTTTGGGATTGACGGTTGGACCTGAAATAATATTAAGGGTATGTTTAATAGTCTTAATAACATTTAAAGAATTTTTGAATAAAAATTTCCCATTTTCTATATTTTTGCAATACAATTGGTTACCTTCTATTTAAGGGTTGTTTCTACCCCTAAAAACCGTAATCGACTTGATCTCAAAAAACGGTCAGACACGTGTACCTTTTTTTAGCTCTAGTTTCCGAAAATCTTTGGTTCGTTCATGCGTGCAAAAAAAGTTTAATTTTGTCGGACGGTGTTATTTATAACTTCATTCTTTCTTTTATCTGAATGTTGTTGTTGATTTGAGTATAGCACTATATTGTTGCGTCTTTAAAGGATTACACAGGCCTGCAAATTTTGGTTTAGTTCTGTTACAGAAAAAGTGGATTTTAAAGCTTAGACATAGTACTATACGATGCAATTTCTCAAATTGAAAAAAAATTTTGGTTAACCAAAAAAAAATTCCGAAAAATGGTCAAAATAGACCTTTTTTGGCTATTTAAGGCAATATTACAAGAAATCCTGACGTGATGGGCCATTTTGGAAATCGGATTCGTATTCTACGTCAAAAAAGCTATAAGAATAACCTTTCACTTTTTCTGTAACAGAACTAAGCCAAAATTTGCAGGCCTGTGTTATTAATTACCTTTGCATTATTTAAAATTATTTCAAAAGGAATTTCATCAACAATAATTTTATTAGGGGTATTATTTTTCTATATAGAAAATTATATTATTTTTATTTTTTCTATATAGGAGTTCTGTAACTGAATCATTCAAAAGACAATCCCAATCATATTTAATCATTAAACGTGGATTAACACAATTTTTTAGTCGCAAAACGACTTAAATTTTGTTTTTAAAAATTAACTTCAAATGATTCCTCATTTGACAATAATTATAGTAAAGAGTTTTTGGCATTTCATTAAAAAATAAAGATGTTGCAAACACTATAGCAAATACTCCACAACCAACACTGCCTAACGGTTGTTGATGAACTGTTGAAAATACCACTGATGGTTTAAAGGGATATTATCTAACTAAATAGTTTATTTGATTCTCATTTAAAGAGCCTTTGTTTAGACTCTCAAAAATATTAAGTCTTGTTTCATAATAATATGTGAAAATCCAGTGACCAGATTTGAAAGAATCACTAAAAAGTATTTGAGTGTGCCTCTTATTTCTTTTCGATTGGAACTATCAGATCAAGCGCTTGTAAACATAAAGTGCTTTGCATATCGTAAAATAAATTTAATTGTCTTTCTAAAAGCTTTTAAAATTAAAAAACCATGTTAAATTAAATTATCATATGATCATCCTTAGACATTGCATTTTTATTATAAATTTTATATCATAATTTTTATCACTTAAAATAAATAATTATTTTTTATTAGCCATGGTTTTATTTCGTTAAGTTAACAGCTGTGATGAAAACTATTTTTAAATAAATAAACGTCTTTTTTATTTAAAAAATTTTTTTTCAGTTTTATCTTATTTGTTTTTATTTCCAATTTTTCCTAACTTTCTTTATCTTGAATTTTCTTGTAACCTATATGAATTTTTAATTCCAATATCAATTTTTTTGTCAGTAATATCAATTTTTAATTTCAATATAAATTTTTAATTCTAATAATATCAATTATTATCATTTCCAATATTAATTTTCAATTAATTTAATTCAAATTTCATTCAATTCCAATATCAATTTTCAATTACACTACCCATTTTCAATTCAAATTCCAATATCAATTTTGAATTCCAAAACCAATATTAATTTTAAATTGCATTACCAATTCCAATATTAATTTTCAATTCTAGTATCAATTTTCAAAAATCCAATATTAATTTTCAATTACAATTTTAATTCTAATATCAATTTTCAATTCCAATATCAGTTTTCAATTTCATTAAAAATATTACTTTTTAATTCTAATCTCAATTCCAATAATATCAATAATCATTTCTTATGTCAATTTTTCCAATATCAATTTTCAATTCCAGTAACAATTTTAAATTCCAATATCAATTTTCAATTCCAGTTTCAATTTTCAATTTCAATATCAATTTTTAATTTTAGTTTCAAGTTTCAATTCCAATGTCAATTTTCAATTCCAGTATCAATTTTCAATTCCAGTATCAATTTTCAATTCCAATATTAATTTTAAATTCCAATATTAATTTTCGATTCCAATTTTAATATCAATTTTCAATTCAAAGTATTCAATTTTTAATTACAATATCAATTTTTAATTCCAATAATTTCAATAATCATTTCCAATATAAATTTTCAATTTTTAATTTTATATTATTTCAATCAATATAGACTAAACTAAATTTAATTACTTTTATACAACAAGCAAATAACAATTTTTTGCTCTTAAATTTAATCACTGTTCTAGTACAAATATTCTTGTGCTTTATATCTACTAAATTAAAAAAAATTGAATTGATTATGTGGAAATAGCTTTTTAATTTTTATAATGAAATGCACAAATTAATTTTTACAGCATTTGTATTTTAGCATCTTTCCTTATAATGACCTTTTTTAATAACAATATTATAACAAAAAAACCAATAAACATGGAGAAAGAACTTCTTCTAAAAACCCCTTAAATTTGAATACATTGATATATATATATATATATATATATATATATATATATATATATATATATATATATATGTATATATAATCTATTAAAGAGTATTACACGTTTTGAACTTATTTTAAATATTATAATAATTGAACGATTAGATCAAATAACTGAATCAGCGCACTGACGAACTCTCTAATACTGGTTGGGTTGCAGTGTGTACTTACAAACTTCGATATTATTATACTGTTCAGTTTTTATAAATATTTATCAAAATAGATGGCATTTTTATGTACTTTTAATTATGTTACATTACATTGCTGATTTTCAGTATAACTATTTTTAAATGTCTATATATCAGTTTACTGTAAAGTTTTCTTAAATTAATCACTAGAATCTTGACATTCAAATCGAAAGCACGTGTACATGTATAAGCATAGACAAAACAATATGAAACTACAATAAACTAATTACAAAAGCGAGTGTCATATTACTTGCCTATGTTAATAATAGAGATTAATAATTATTATAAATAAAATGAATACTTATTACGTGCTTTCTAGAAATCGACCAGGATTCGTGACTACGTGATTCATAGAATTTAGCACGATTACGTGCCTTTTAAGCAAATCATCCCCAATCAAGTAGTTTTTAGCTACTATATAAACCCCTAATTTTCTTATGGCGGTCGTCAAATACTCCGGTGAGCTTCTGCCCGAACAGTGTCGTAAGTCGGCCCTTCGATTGTTTAATTGTATTAGAGTCAGTGATAAAACCTAAGAAGACTTGTTTTCTTGTAAGGAATAATTTGCACTAGGGTTCAACAATTTAAATTAATACTTTCGTCGTATAACAGTTCAATTAAATGTTCTCTTTCTAATTTTATGAAATTAGTGCAAGTTCTTTCCAAACAATGAGAAAACAAGTTTTCTTTTGTATCAAGGTACAGTGTGTGAAAGATCACATATAGTCGTTAAATAATTTTTAAAATAGTTGTTCTTTTGTGCTCAAAAGTGTCAAAAGAAACAAACTGAAAAACTCATTTTACTGTGATAACTTATCACAGCTCATTACGTTGGCTACACAACATACACAATCTAATGGGTCGGCTCGCTCGGTGGGCGCTAGATCTCTTAGAGTACGATTTCGACGTGGTTTACCGCAAAGGATCGAAACATTTGGTACCAGATGCCTTTTCGAGAATGTACGAAGAGGAGATGGCGCAATCAATAGCGGCAATGAAGACGGTTAAAGACACTTGGTACTGCAGACGGATGAAAGAAGTGGAGAAAACCTTGAGGAAATATCACGGATGGAAGAAAACCTACGGGAAATTGTATCGTTATTTTTATACGAGATTTTATAATATTATTTTTAAGTTCTAATATTTGTAATTTCGTTCCATTGCATAAACCTTCATTAATACTAAGATTATAAATAAGCACCGCTATACCATTTTGCCTTAAACATAGTTCATAAGGTGCAATATTGGGGGATTTAAAGTATTAAGATATTCAGACAATATTGCATCGTCAATATCATCATTATTAAAATTGTTTACACTATCGATACCTGAATATATCCGTTCTGTTTTTAAATCTAATAGATGAACTACATTTTGATTAATTTCTTCAACATCTCCATTCCTAGCTGACAATACAACCACTTTTAACAATTCATCAAATTTATGTTGATTAATTACATCTTTGAAAATTACTTCTCCTATATTATCATTTTTTGAGCTAAACAGATTTTTGGTGCTAAAACATTATTCTTAATATTGCCTTCAGAAAACCTTAATGACTTTTAAATAAAATTTTTTTTCTAAAAACACTGAACAAAATTATTTTTAGCCATCATTGCTAGGAAACGAATTTAAATCAGCATTTAATAAAAAATGACCCTCAGCAACTGTTGCTATACAACGAAGAATTTTAAATAAAATTGTTGCTATCCTATGCAAGAAATTTAAACTTATGTTTGCTACGACACTGTACGCTAGCAACCATTGTTAGGCAACTAATTTTTAACAATGGTGCTAAGAAAACAGTTGCTATGCAATATTGATCCTTAGCAACCGTTGCTATGCAATAACAAGCGTTACGCATGAGATGTGTATAACCTTTTTATTGTAGGATTCAAAATGTCGGAAAAATTCAATATTGCGGTAAAATTTTTTAAATTTCTCCGAGATCGCTTGCAAAGTGTTACTCGGAGGTTTTTGGAGTTGCTGATTACAAATACGTTATTTAAAAAGCTCTTTGCGTTAACAGGGTTATAATTTATCATTAACCTTTGACAATAGTTCTCTATATTTGCCTGATTCGAAAAATAAGTGTGGGATACTTCTCTAAGAATGGCACGGAAATCTAAGTTTCAGAGAAATGAAATAATTATGGGAACTCCGACTCAGATATAAAAAAATTGTATATATAATTTCTAAAATATAATTTTGAAATTTTGATAGACTTGAGAAAATTTTATGAAATGTCACGGAAATGGTATGTCATTTCTGGCGTAAGTGGGACCGTAGCGTCTGCATGTTATGAAATTCTCGAAAACATCTCCCGACAATAGATGCTAGTAATTAAAAAAATTTGACAAATCATTTTTTGCAGCTAATGATAAATCATAACCCTGTTAACGCAGAGAGATTTTTAAATACCGTATTCGTAATCAACGACTCTAAAAACCCCCGAGAAACGATTTTCAAGTGATTTTGGAGAAGTTTTAAAAGTTCTACCGCAATAGTGGATATTTCCAGCAAATAAATGTAATATCTTTACAAATTCGTAAATAATTAATACTGTTATGAACAATTTGAAGACGATTTTTACTTATAGAAGAACTAAAAAAAAATGTTAAAACTAGTGCCAATTTGCAAATTTTTTATAAAAGTATGTAATCATTGGTAGTTCCTAACATAAGTAACTTTGGCAAATACCAGTGCCCACAGTTGGCCTGACTTTCCATGTCAGCCATTAGATGCAGAGTTTATCCAACTATGGGCCACAGTTTGCTCGAAGGTTGGTCTGATTTGTAGAAGTTTGCAAAACTCTAATCCGACCACAAAATCGCAGCAGGGTCTTCGAAAAAACATCCTTTTTCGTTTAACATAAGCCAAGATACCATTTTGGATCAAATGTTATCATTAAAATTTTTTCTATACCTTAAAACATGACTAATAAAGTCTGTACATTATATATTGATCTATTGGAAAGATATCAAATAAAAATTCACAAAAATACATACATATTTCAGTTCGTGTAAGCATCCTTCACCCCTTGACTGCTGATGGCAAAGATCTTTGCCTTTTCCAAATTTTCTCTGACTGTCGGAAAAGAGACCACCTTTGAGATGATAAAAATTGAAGTAAAAAAGTCAAAAATAGCTGAAAATTAAAAACAAAATTAAACATTTTTTAAACTATGGTCCGCCATATTAGATCCCACATTTTAAATTTCAAAAACCCTCTACGAATTCATAATCAGCAACCCCGAAAGCAAGTTTCAAACAAAATAAATTAATTTTAATTTTTGGCATTTTGGACACATTTTGTGTTTTTCAGCTAGCAGTTAAGGGGTTAAATCCTTAAATTAAAAGATTGTTGACAATCACGGTGAATCTATTGTAATAAAGAAAAAAATATTTCAAAGAGTCAAAATTGTTGGGATGGGAAGATTATCCTACTGAAAATCCCGGTACAATATCTGGCACATTTTCCTGTATAAGTTCAATATCAGAACTTGTACCATTTTCGTCAAACAAAATGTACCATTTCAGCCTACGAACTTGTATAGGATCTTGTACAAGTACACAAGAGTGAACTCGTGTTTTCGTATCCTGAGTTACCATTGCAAGAACATTTGCATGTTCTTGTACATTTTCTTGTATATGTTTATTGTTCCAAATATTTGGGGTATTTTTATTGTACAAGATGTTGCGCAAGATCTTGTTTCAATTTCATATGCTGAAATAGTACATTTTCTTTGACAAAAATGTTACAAGTTCTGATACTAAACTTGTACAGGAAAATGTGCAAGATCTTGTATGGGGATTTTCAGTAGGGTATGGTAAAAATCGATTTCTATTGAATTAGATTTATTAAAATTTGTTACTTATAGGTTTCTGAAGTCGCTAATAACAAATCAAAATTATAGTTTAAAAAATGTCAAATGTCTAATTTAATATTGTAATTAAAATGTATAAAATTTACTGATTTGAAAATTTTTTAGTTTGTTATTTTGAAATTCTTAGATCTAACATCCTGTAATTACAGAAATTAATTTTTAGTATGTATCTCTCTCCCACCTATTATAATTACTTAAAATAGCTAACCGATTGATTAGCTCGGTCGGATAAGTGCCTGGCTCGGCGGACGCTTAGGACCAAGGGAGTACTTGGTTCGCGCCCATTAGCCTGGGATTTTTCCGGCACGTGAGATAATCTGAGCGGGAGATTTGACGTCGAAGTATAATAATATGCACCGTCGATTATTGTCCGGTACACACCATTAGAATTCGACTATCGATAAACCTGTTGTACTCGGAGAGGTTTTCTACAGTTTCCCTCTCCACTGCCAAGAAAACCCATTAGACGGGTGGTCCAGGCATATGCTAGTACTCCTAATATCAAGCCGTTCTGTAGTCGCAAAAATTTAGTGTAAATATAGTATGTAAGAGAAATTTCCAAGGGGAACACTTGTAACGCTAGCATTAAGGGGTTACACCACCCTGAAATTTTCAAAAAATTGATATTTATTTCTGACTAATTTCAAAGTCTATATTCTAACAAATATTTTGAGATGTCTCCGAAGACAATGTCTCACTAGTTACGAAAGTTATGATCATTTGAAGTCAGCACGGTAGTGACGCGCCGAAAGCTGCAAGAAGCCGTCTAGCGCCTCCTTAACGCTTTTTCATTTTGGAATGGTCTAGGGGGCCCTTTAATGATTAAGAAGGGTCCTTTTCATTGTATCCCTTCCACTGAAATAGAAACTCGTTTCTAAAGGTATTTTGCACCTGCCAGGTAGTTACCTTGCGAAACTTGTCATTCTTTGGCTTCGAACTGCAGAGTAAAAATTGTTAAGTTTTACACGAACATTTTATAGAAAAGTAATAAATTTAAAAATCGGACCAAATGCACAGCGATTGTGCGATAAAGTTGACTAACACCGAGTATCCATTGCCGACCTGAGAGTACAGAAGACGACAAAGGAGGCCAGAAAATTTAAAAGAGCTCAACAAAAGGAATCGGAGGACATTCTTTCTATTCTGCGAGAAGAGTATTATGGCCCAGGAATTGCTGATTAAATAGTAAGTTCAAAAGTTTTCAAGTTATAATACACTAAAGTACAGTTTTTTTTCTTTTGCGTTTTTCTCGAAACCACAATTTCCGAGACGATGTACACGATAACTCTAAAACTATTCAACCGATTGACTTGAAAATTAATATACATCTACCTAAATAGATTTTCCACAAAGTGACTTGGAATTTTTTCAATTCAATAATTTGGAAATTTTTATTCAATTTTTACTGTACTTTTAGCCAAAAAAAGTCAATTTTTGAAGTGCTTCCATTTGCGTAAATTTTTTTTTTGAAATGGCTTCGTCACTCTGTTCAAAATTTATCACTTTTTTTAAAAAATATTGTTGTAAAATGTAATGTATAAAATGTGACTGATGGGTGATGCCATCTATTTCCAAAAGTAAAATGAAAGATTGGAAGCATTGCAGTTGCATCAGGAACGTTACTTTCTTTCTTTTAATCAACGGTCAAAGATTTGAAATTTTAGAGAGGAGCGACGGATAATAATAGGAGGAGGAGTTTACGCATAATAATAGCACGAGGTATTCATTCAGATGTTCGGAAGTCACCTTCTCAACGGTTTTGTAAGCGCATTGTAATATTATTATTTTGCTTTAATCAAATATTCTTATATCTTAATATTCGATAATATTTTAAATTATATTATAATCATGAATAGTAACGAAGTTTAATCTTATTGACAAACTCGAACCAACTGTAAAACTAGATTAACAAAATTTAAAACATTTTTGGAGAAATGCTTAATTAAGGAAAATGAAGAAACAGTGAGTGTCGAGGAAATTCAACTTCGATTAAATAAAATAGAGGAGAATTGGAAAGAATATAATAGAGCACAATTGGGTTTAGAAATGTTAGCCCCAACTCAGAATCACGAATTCGAGCGAGGCGAATTTGAAGATTCTCATTTGCAATATACAGCCATAGCATTCAAATTAATAAACGAACGTAGTGGATCGGGATCGATGGGATTAGATTCTCAAAGTGGAGAGCATTCTGAACACCTCTCCCGTATAGCGCAATTAGAGGCGGAGCTAAGTGCTACTTTTTTGGGTGGTTATGGGGAGTGGCTGGGATTTCGTGACGCGTTTTCTGCTATTATTCATGACGATGCAATGATTCCAAGAATTCAAAAATTACGGTATTTGCGGGCTTACCTTGGAGGTGAAGCAGCTCAAATTATTGAAAATATTGAAACGTCAAGTAATAATTATGAAGAAGCTTGGATTTTTTTGCATGAGAGATATAATAACGAACGTATCATAATACAAAATCATATGCAGACAGTTTTTGATTTGCCAAAGCGTCATCATACACTTCTTCACATAGATAATGAAGATATGAATTTGGATAAAGTCGTGCTATCAGAAAATAATAAAAGTCAGGGAAAAACTTTGCATATGTGTGATGCGTCAACTGTTTTTTTGTCACAGCTTTAGTGTATATGTTTGATATTGATGGAAACAAACACGAATGTAGAATATTGCTCGATAGCGGTTCCCAACCCAATGTTATAACTGATAAATTTGCTAAAATTTTGAGATTAAAGAAACGAAGGACAAATGCATCTATTGAAGTAATTAATAATCATGAAATTGATAGTTTGGAATGGGTACACGCAAAATTCGAATCAAGATTTAATAACTATTCTACCAAATTGGCTTTCCTTGTACTACCCCGTATCACTAGTGTTCATCCTAGTAATCATGTAAATAAAAAATCCTAAATATGCCAAAAAATATTTTTCTTGATAATTCTAATTTTGACAAACCTTCTGAGATTAATGCTCTTGTGGGTGCCGAGATTTTCTATGATCTTTTATGCAACAATAGTATTTCTTTGGCTCTTCAAAACACTCAGCTGCAAGGTACAAAAATTGGATGGATCGTGACTGGAAGAATCAACAATCTTCATCCTCGAAATCAAGTATTCTGCAATTTGAACAGGCATCAGTTGCATAATCAATTGGAAAAATTCTGAAGGATTGAGGAATTACCCATGAAAAATATCTTTCTCCAGAGGAAGAGGCTTGTGAACGTCATTTTAGACAAACAGTTCAACGTGATTCATCAGGGAAATATATAATTCGATTGCCTCTGAAGAAGGAAGTTGAATCGTTGGGATCATCATACGAGCTTGCACGCCGAAGATTTTTTTCTCTTGAAAGAAGATTGGAGAAGGATCCAAAACTGTTTCATCAATTTATGTAGGAGTATTTGGATCTTGATCATATGGAGGAGATAGGTTCAGATCAAAGAGATGGTTTTTTTTATACCACATCATGCGATTCTGAAGGAGTCTAGTCTCACGACCAGGCTGAGAGCAGTGTTCAATGGATCAGCTAACACAAATTCAGGATTATCATTGAATGACGTACTTATGTTGGGACCGGTGATTCAGGATGGAGTGCTGGAGCTCATACTTAGATTCAGATGACTTGAAGTTACAGTAGGAGCAGACATAGAGAAAATGTATCGCTAGTTTCTCATTCATCCTGAGGACAGGAAATACCAAATGATAATATGGCGATTTAATAGTAATGAACCTCCTAAGATCTATCAGATGAAGACGATAACTTATGGAACTTCGGCAGCTCCCTTTTTAGCGACTAAATGCTTGAGCCAGCTAGCTGAAGATAAAGAGTCGGAGTTTCCAGAGGCTGCAGATGTTTGAAGAAGCGACTTCTATGCGGATGACATGCTTTCTGGTGCAGATTCATTCGAAAAAGCTGAGAAATTGGTGAATGATCTAATTCAGGAAACATCCAAGGCTGGATTACGGTTATGTAAGTGGGTCTCAAATGATCCTAGAGTTACCAACTCTCTATCAGACAGCTTGCAAAATATGCGCAAGAAGTTGAAGGACGAAAAAACGACAACGAAAACACTCGGCACAGTTTGGGACGCATAATCGGATCAACTTGGATTCGAAGACAACCTAAATCAGGAATCTGAATTAATCACAAAAAGATCAATTTTGTCTGAAATAGCTCAATTGTATGATCCACAGGGGTGGATAACTCCTGTTATTGTGCTGGCTAAAAATGGAAATGCAGCAGTTATGGAAATTCAAACTCGGATGGGATGATCCTGTTCCAAAGGAGGTGGAAATAAAATGGTTAGCTTTTCGTGAACAACTGAATTTAATAAATGATTGGCGTTTGCCAAGACTCGCTAGAATTCCTCAATCTCATGATCTGCAGCTCCACGGATTTTCTGATGCCAGTCAGCGTGCATATGGTGCCTGCATCTATTTTAAGTCAGTGATTAATGGACAAATCTCAATTTTGTTGTGCTCCAAATCAAGAGTGGCTCATCTGCAGATCATCTCGCTTCCTAGGTTGGAATTTTGTGGTGCAGTTCTGCTCGCAAAATTATTCATGACTGTTTCAAAGGCTCTAAAACTTGATTTCCAAAAGGTGAACTTTTGGACAGATTCAACTATTGTCCTTAATTGGATCAATAAACCACCCTACAAGTTAGAGACTTTTGAAGCAAACAGAATTGCTGAAATCCAAAGTATTACCGAGGCATGCAATTGGAGGCATGTTTTATCTGCAGATCATCAACGATCAACTTTGGAAGCACGGACCAACCTGGCTCAGAGAGGAAGAAATTAATTGGCCATCGGAATTTCGAATTGGAGAGGAGAATCATCAACATCAAGAAAAAGTACAAGTATTGAATGCAACTATCAATGAGCGATGGAATTTATGGAACAGGGTGGCCGCTCAAACTTCAAAAAAAAATTCCCGGATATTTTCCGGTTTTCCAGGTGAAAAAGAATTTTTCCCCGGTTGTTCTTTAGAGCCTTAAAATTGAAATTGTATTATTAATCCATTGATTTTATTGATGATTTGAATTCTTTTTAGCTGTTAAAAAATGTATACGTATATTTGATATATAACTTGTAAAAAAGTTATAAATTCTTCAAAAGATCTAAGTTTGTTTTAAATTTTATAGTATTAAATGTAATAAACTAAGTGAGTTATGTAAAATTAAAAATGATTTGAATTAAAAATATATTTAATGCCAATCTTTGGAATTTAACATACTGCTTTTAAATCTTAAAGAATGTAATAAAACAATTTTATGTATTTTACATAACAATTGCTAAAATATTTTTACTATGACATGCTTCTTAAAGATAATATATAAAAAAACACAACATATATTTTCTCACGTCCATTAACACTAATGTCATCTGATCCGAATGACTTCGAAGTTTTAACGCCGGGACATTTTATTATCGGCCAATCTCTTTTAACAATTCCATCGACTGACCTTTCCATAGTTCCATCAAAAAGACTAAATATATGGTAACATATTTAAAAAATAAAAAATGATCTGTGGAAACGTTGGTCGAAGGAGTATATGAATGAGTTAAATTTAAAGAGTCAATGGTTTGTGGGCGAAGATAATATTAAAGTGGGTGCATTGGTCACAATAAAAGAGGAAAATGTTCCTACTCTACGTTGGTGTATGGGCAGAGTTGTTGAGGTCATCAAGGGTGATGATTCAGTAGTACGAGTTATAAAATTAAAAACAAATAATTGTGTAATTGAGCGAAGTGTAAAAAGAATTTCACTACTTCCAGTAGAAATTAATTTGTAAAATATTGACCTGTCAAAGCCAGCGGGATGTAAAATGTAATGTATAAAATGTGACTGATGGGTGATGCCATCTATTTCCAAAAGTAAAATGAAAAACAATAAGCTGTGTTGAAGAAGAATTTTTATGGAAATTGAGAATATAATGGTAATGAATCACCAGATCATCGTTTGACTTTAAACAGTAATGTACTTTTAATCTATAAAATTTTAATTTGTAATTAGTATAATTAATACAATCAAATGTGGAGCACTTTTCAAAGAAAAATAAAATGTATTACTTTGTTTCGTTAAATATCAAGAGTTTTTACATTATTTATTCATCCCCATGCAACAAGAGAACTTAAGAGAAATTTTCAAACAAACAAATTTGACTTGTGCGTGTCGACAATTGTTTTACTTGTTTCAGACAGAAATTGAACTGCCAATCACATACACCATCAAGGAGTACTACGGAAAAATTGATCTACGCCAATACTTACATCTTTGCCATTTTTAATCTAAAACAATTCATTTTTTAATATTTATGAATCTTAATATATGGGCGAATCCACGTGAGATTTTAGTCGACCTCTTAAAATCGGCCAAAAATATTTTTTTTCTATTCTGTATGGAAAAAAACAGATATGTATTTTTTATTTTTGTTTAATTGTCAAAATTTTCGAGTAATGAATTTTCGAAATTTTGCACTTTTAACCGTAGACCTATATTCAGTAGCTTATAAGTCCGAAAATATTGAGTTTAGAAAAAAGTTGTAAAAGAACGAAAGTTTTAGTTCTCTTTCGACTTTTAGGAAATGAAAACAAAAAATTTTTTTCCATTTTTTATTAAAAAAATAAAAAAAATTTATAAACAAATTAATTTTTTTTAACTTTGGGTATAATAAATTTTTAATTTTTTTTCTAAACATACCTGTAAATGATAAGAAGGTTTTGCAAAAAAATTCAGAGTGGGTCTGACAAGTTTAATGGGTTAAAAAAGATAATTAAGCTGCCGTGCAGGTCGCACGCCCGCGGCGCAATATGATTTTTTTACAATTTGCTATTAAAAATTGTCTAGACCCTACAAATTTTATCGGATTTTGATTATTATTAAATTTGCAGGCTCTAGACAATTTTTTAAAGTAAATTGTAAAAAAATCATATTGCGCCGCGGGCGTGCAACCTGCACGGGCAGCTTAATTATCTTTTTAACCCATAAAACTTGTCAGGCCCACTCTGAAACTTTTTGGAAAACCTTCTTATCATTTACTGGTATGTTTTGAAAAAAGAAAATTGATTTTAAGAGGTCGACTAAAATCTCACGTGGAATCGCCCATATGTATTAAAGCATTAATAAATGTAAAGAAGTCCTACCTCAAACAGTTTTGTCAAAAAAATTCATAAAAAACCATCAGATTTTCATGCGTTTAGGGTGGCGTAACCCCTTATGGCAAAAGGCGAGTGTATAAAAAAATACTTAAGGTAGCTATTTCTTATGATTTACCGGAGACTCCTATGTAACATGAACAACCGTAACAAATAACCCGTTATTGAAAATAACTAAATATGTAATCATGATCTTTTAAAAATTTTGTAATGTTCTTCAACTGTTTTTCATGAATTTTTTTCAAAGTTCAAAAAAACCGCTTTTTAAAATATGGTTTTTTTACTTTCATAAGAAATTAAATGTTTTTAAAAACATTTATACAGCTGAAGAAATTTTTAAAAAAGAGATGAAATGATTCAGAGTAAAACATTTTTAAAAATGAGTGTTATCTTGCATGCTTTAAGCAGAAATTTTAACTGTGGGGTGCTTTTGGATGTATCTGGAACAATGAACTTGCAATAAATTATGAGAAATTCAGTTTTCTTTTAAATCCTTCTATGGGAGATTTTCATTTTTGGTTCAAATTATTCCATTTTAATACTAGAACCTAACCCAAGAGCACCGTGAAAAGAGACTTGTTTGTGCATTTGAGATGAAAATAAATAACATGCAAAAAGGACAGTTATGACCCATTATATTATAAATATAAATCACTCATATAATTTCTCGAAACATTATTCCACATCAAAAGAAATTGTTTAGAGTCCCTAAATACAAACAATATAAGTAATTTACAACTATTATTTTTTATTCATATATTTAAATTTTTTTGCAATAATTGTTATATGTAGAAAAACTTTATAATTGCGCATGCCCGTGTTTTTTATTAAAAATAACCTCTTTACTAGGTCAGTATTATTGCACACTAAGCCTCGGGTGTATATTGAGGATATAACTATAAATACTGGATTAATTGAAAAGATGGGAATTGTGAAATATGTTATTAAAGCTAAAGGTATGAGAGAAAGGGAAACACCTGTTTGCAGAGTTAGACTGTTAGATGCGGAAAATACCTTAGTTTTAAAGGAACCAGTTTACAAAATGAAAGGAACTTTAAAAGTACCTCTTGCAAAGCTTTGGTGGCCTATAAATATGAATCCAAACCCAGGATATTTATACACTTTAGAGGTACTGAATGTTTACATTTTTTAATGAAATTTTTAAGACAATAAATTCATTTATATCTTTTTTAGGTTTCTTTATCAGTGGCAAATACTACAAAGCCAGATATTTACAGATTACCAGTTGGTATTCGAATCCTGCAATGGACAAATAATAGTCTTCTAATAAACAATAAGAAATTATACCTTCGTGGTTTTGGTAGACATGAAGATTCAGCTATAAGAGGCCGTGGATTTGATTTAGTCACAATGACTAGAGATTATGAACTACTTCAATGGGTTGGAGCTAATTCTTACAGAACAAGCCATTATCCCTACAGTGACGAGGTTATGGACATGGCTGATAGGTTAGAATTATTAATTCTAATGTTTCTTAAGGGGATCCCACTTACCGACAATGTAGATCTAAAATGGTTAAAAATCTCCAACGACCGTTTCTTAGAAAATATATGATATTATGACATTATAAATTTAGGTAATTAATTTTTTAACATAAATACACAGGATGAGTATTTTGTTTCTTGTAATTATTTAGAAAACTATATTTTTAGAAAGTTAAATATGAAGTCTTTCTGGAACAGGCCTTTAAATACAAATCAAACTGCAACGACCTTTTCTCGAAAACAACAAAACAAAATCATTTTTCCATTTGGAAAATTTAATTTTGTAGAAAAATACAAAGGATGAGACTCAATTGCTATTCAGAAATCAATAAAAAAAAGTTTTTTTTCGTAAAGTGGGTGACAGCTGTTCGGTGGCACATGATAGTTAATTTACTGTCAATAATTTTTCTTTAACAATTTGAACAAAATAAATGTCTCACATTGTGTATTTTTCATCGCTAATGAATTTCCACTCACAAAAAAGTAATTATATTTTATTATTGTTAATTTAAAGTTAAAAATAATTATAATTTGACATTTATTACCCTTTGTCGCCATCTTTTGGTTCTATGTACCACTAAACAACTGTCACATGTTTTCTATTTGTAGCAAATTGCTCTACAAAACAGTTTACATATATTAAAGTTTTTTATTGTTGATTTTATATATAATAAATTTTATTATGTGTATTTTTTATTAAAATTAAGTTACTCACATGGAAAAATTATTTTGATTTGTTGTTTAAAGAAAAGGTCGTTGCCGTTTTGGATTTTTGAAACTGTACATATTTAACTTTCTAAAAATATAGATTTCTAAATAATTACAAGAAAGAAAATTCTTATCCTGTGTATTTATGTTACAAAATGAATTACCTAAATTTATAATGGCATAATATCTTATATTTTCCAAGAAACGGTCGTTACAGATTATTAACCATTTTAGATCTGCATGGTCGGTAAGTGGGACCCTTTAATTATTTTTTTAATGAATGACGAAAGTAAGTGAAACTGTTGAAATTGACAGTTTATCGTGTGTGACATTGACTCTTTTTCAGTTTATTAGGCATTATTTCTAAGATTGTTTAAACATTTTTAATTTCTACTTAACTTATTAGATTATTACACAAGCTTGCAAATAAATAAAAATTTCTGAATATGTTAAAAATAACGTAATTTTTTCTCATTTCATACCGATTAAAACGTTTATGAATCGAAAGTTGATATCTAAACAACGGTAAAAATGTACGTCTATCAGTTGCGGAGTGGGTCATACATGTCTGCTAAAGGGTTAAACACATTAAGAAATAGCAAAATTTTATGTCATTCATAACGATTGAAACTTTCATGAATGGAAAGGTTACATTCAAACAATTGTTAAAATTCCCGTCTGTGAGTTTTGGGTTGGGTCAAAGTACGTCTAGCAGCCCTTCAAAGATTCAAATTCGAAGTATAAATTTCTTTGTGGCATACATAAGTGGGAAAGGGTATTAAAAGTTAAACAATATATTAGTCCAAATGAATTAATTATTGTTAGAGAAAATGAATAATACATTAAAGTTATAATAATACATAATACAGTTAATTAAGGAATTTAATGTTATTTCAAAAATTAAATGTTTAGAAAAAATCCTGAAAGAAAAGGGAATCCACATAAGCATAAATTGGAATAATTAAAAAATATAATTACTATTTAATTCATAAATTAAGGACCCTATATAACAAATGTCTTTAGAATGTATTAACATTATTAAAGTCCTTATTTCCGATCGCATTTTTCTGTTTGTTCGCAGTTTGCGTCCCCGGCTGCAAGCATTATTATTACTTTAAATTGAGTCCCAAGCAGCCAGGTAGTTCTGTGTCGCATGTTGGGGGAAGGTTACTTCCCCTCACGAGACTATTTTGATGACTGCCTTGGTGTATTACCTGTTGCGTAGGCTTTGTAAAAAGGAATGAGAGAGAAATTGAAAAATTTTGTGATCGGTACATTATTTCTCTACAACTTGTAGAGAGTTAATTAGAGTGTTTTGTGAGTGTTTTAGTAATATTTTTTAAAATATTATATTAACAATTGATAAAGTTTTTCATTTTGAATTTAAAGGATAAAAGAAAAAAATTGACAAGTAATTTTCTCCTGTTTTGAATGTGACTTGATATATTTTTATTTTTAATAACATTTGATTATTTTAAAGATATGAAAATAAATATTGGATAAAATATTAAATATAATATCAATATTTAACTTTTAAAACAATATTTAAAAATTCAACTAATATATTAGTTGAATTCTTAAATATTGTTTTAAAAGTTAAATATTGATTTGTATTATTCATATAGGAGATAATGATTGTGTAAAAATAAATAAATTGTGATGTAAAAAATGTAAATTGAAAAAGCGTAAATATTATTATTAAAACGCAGAAAGTGGAACTAAAGTTATATTAAGAAGAAAAAATTAATTCTAAAATTTTGGGAATAGAAGGTAATATTAATTAAAGTGCTTTAGAACATTAAGAAATACCTAATAAAAAATGTTAAGTGATAATCATATTTATGAATTTGGAAAATTATTGGAAAGAAAATCAAACTCTGTGTTTAGAATAAAAAGTACTTCATTTGTTAATTAATATCTACTTGAATATTTTAGACCAATAGGGGAAAAACATATTCAAAAACTGTTTAGTGTTTAGTTTAGTAGTAACAAGAGTGGTCATTGGATCTGTACGTATTATGGTGGAGTAAGAATATATATTTTGACAGTCTTAGGGCCGATATTACCAACACCGATTAAAACTTAATCAATGATTAAATCCTTAATTGAGTAATCAGAAGCCTTTAAACTGTCTTTAATCATTGATTAACTTTTAATAGGAAGTTGGTGAAACTGGCTCTTAATAAAAGTTGCCTAATTGAGGATCAGTTGAATTATTTAAGTAGATTATATCCTTTTAAGCCACTAGTAGATTTGTTACTGTTGACCAACAACCAATGGGTAGTGTTGAATGTGAAGTATAATCAATAGCATTTGCAATATCATTACTTTATAATGTTATAACACACATTGTTAATTACAAAATTGTAAATAATAAAATGAGGCAGCATTTGAATAAAATTTTTCAAGATAATCGTTTATGTTCTGGTTAAAGACCCTTTGGCAAATCTATCTACCATTAAGTTATCTAATGGGCAATAAACTCAGAATAAAAAGGACTGCTTAAACTATCTGATGGAAGCTAACTTCCCGGACTTTAAGGAGAGAACGTTACATGACTGGCGAGGGTCCACGTAGAGCCCGAAGAAACGGGGAACACTGGAAACTAGCAGCCAGAGTGGTGACTCCGGAGGGTATTGATTGGGCAATAGGATCATTCAAACCGTTAAAAGCCTCAGGGAGGACGGTATATATCCGATCCTTTTACAAAGAGGATTGGATTGTATTAGATTACCTCTGTGTAAAATTATGAGAGCGTGTATTGCTCTTGGTTATACACCTGGAAAAGGACGAGGGTGGTATTTATCCTGAAGACCGGTCGCACAGGGTATACTGCTGTAAAGGACTTCAGACCAATTAGTCTAACCTCCTTTATATTAAAGGCGTTAGAAAAACTGGTGGATAATAATTTTATCAGAAAAGAATGTCTAAGGGATTATCCCTTGCACTCGAGACAACATGCGTATAAAGTAGGTTTCTCAGTAGAATCAGCCCTCCACTCTGCAGTAGGTAGAATAGAGGAGCAAATTGGCAGGGGGAATTGTGCAGTGGGTACGTTTTTTGATATTGAAGGTGCCTTCCCTAACACCTCTAGGGAAGTTATATGCAAGGCAGCCAGAAAGCGAGGCGTGCCCGAGCCGCTAATTATGATCGACAGCATTAATAATCGACAGCATGCTTCGCGAAAGGGCTCTCGAAGCAGAGTATGATGAGGCCAGGCTAACAGGCGTCGTCTCAAAAGGATGCCCACAAGGAGGAGTTCTTTCTCCTCTATTGTGGTGCTTGGTGTTAGATAAGTTGATTAGGAAACTCAATAACCAGGGATATTATACACAAAGCTATGTGGATGATTTCCTTATAATTGTAAGAGGGCACTCAATTGAGACCCTTTTAGAGCTTACGGAAAGTGCAATCAAGATTGTTAAGAATTGGTGCAGTCAGACTGGACTTTCTGTGAATCCAGAGAAAACGAATTTCAATCCCAATGAACTAGTTTTCACTAGGGAGAGAGATTTCTTTTTCCGAATCGGCTAAATACTTGGGAGAAATCCTGAATAAAAAGCTGAGTTAGAAAGAACATTTCGAGTATCAGTATAAGAAATTCTGTTCTGCGTTCTGGGCATGTAGAAGGATGAACTGTAAACATTAGGCAAATAAATAGTGTTCGTAATGTTATTACTATATAATTTTATATATATCGACTATCTTACAGAGGCGCATAACATTTACTAGAGGCCCACGTTCGTATTAACAATTTTTTATGGATGCCATGCGATTAGTTCAAGAATTTGGAAAACCTGATTTATTCATTACAAAGACATTCAATCCAAAATGTCGAGAGACCATTTAAATTTTGTACTTATAAGTACCATATAATTATGTATTCGGTGAATCATAAAAAACTTGGGAAAAAAGAAAAAGAATGACAAAACCTTTACTTTCACGAATGTATTTTGTCAGTCCAAAAGATATTGAAAACTACTTTTCAAGAATTTTATTACTATATGTACGTGGGGCTAAATCCTATGCAGACATAAGAACATATCGTCGCTTGGGGGCAGCAACATGCCGACTTAGCTAAACGGTGAAAAAGATGCCGTTTCAAAAAGAAAAGTGAAAAAATGCCATTTCGCGATAGCGCTGAGAAACATACCTTCTTCAAACGAACGGTGAAGAACATGCCTTTTCAACCGTTAATATTTAATATTTATATTATATTAATAATATTATAGTAATTATAAATAATTACTAATATTATATTTATTATAAACAATTAATGATTAATTAATTAATTTAATTAATTGATTAATTTATAATTATTAATATTATTATATTAATTATTCATTTAATATTATATTAAATATTAACGGTTGAAAAGGCATGTTCTTCACCGTTCGTTTGAAGAAGATATGTTTCTCAGCGCTTTCGCGAAATGGCATGTTTTTCACTTTTCTTTTTGAAACGGCATCTTTTTCACCGTTTAGCTGAATCGGCATGTTGCTGCCCCCAAGCGACGATATGAAGGTATCACATACAGTACTGTTGTAAAAGCTGCTAAAGCAAGAAATTTAATGATGGGTGATAACACAGGCCGACAAAATTTCATCAACTGCATGTTGCAAAAAATGTTACAGCCGATTCTTACAGGATTGGCTCTAGTTTTTAAATAATTTACGTTTCAATAAATGAAATACGCATTTTTAACATTTTTTGAGTGGCTGTAAAATCATAAACCGAAACTGTAAATTTGTCTGCATAGAACCAAATTAAAGCATAAACACTGCTTTTTAATATACAAAATAAAAAAATTTAATTTATCGTCGCTTGGGGGCAGCAACATGCCGACTTAGCTAAACGGTGAAAAAGATGCCGTTTCAAAAAGAAAAGTGAAAAACATGCCATTTCGCGAAAGCGCTGAGAAACATACCTTCTTCAAACGAACGGTGAAGAACATGCCTTTTCAACCGTTAATATTTAATATTCATATTATATTAATAATATTATATTAATTATAAATAATTAATAACATTATATTTATTATAAACAATTAATGATCAATTAATTAATTTAATTAATTGATTAATTTATAATTATTAATATTATTATATTAATTATTTATTTATTTAATAATATCCAAAGAGACATACGCTTTTCCATAAGCATATTAAAAACAACACGACTATCGACCAGGTAAGGCAATTTTATTAAAAATTAGTCTCTGTAGGGGTTTTTTTGGTTGCTGCTTACTAATCTGTATTCAGATTTTAAAATTGAAAATGGCAGATTCAATATGGCAAATTTTTTTTTAAATTTTACATTTTTATCATGAAAGGCGAAAGTTTTTATAAAAATTGATCCTATATTTGTAATTTTTATATTTTATAGCAAATTTGTAAGCAGCGATCATAAATTCACCCAAATGGACTAATTTTACTTGAATTGCCTTAAAAGTAATGTTATTTTTAATACGTTTATGAAACAGCGTATGTCACATTTGAGATTAACAGATAAAGTGTTAATAGAATTTTTAAACAGTGTAACACCTTTATCTCCTTATAAACTATCATTTATCTCCTTATAAACTATCATTGAAGGAAAGATACATAATTATGCTTTTAAGAAATGTGAATTTAGTTCTTATCTTATGGCAGTTGTGCTTAGTAAGTATTCAAGCGCTTTTACGCGCGTTTGGTTTAGCTAGTTATAAAATGAATTATAATTTCTAAACAAGAACAAAGTAAAGTATAAATATTGCATGAGAAATAGGGTGGGAAATACATAGTTTGGGAGTTGGTAGGATTGTCTATGAATTATAAAACCTAATTGTCTTAAAGTTCAGAAAGCAATAATATTTTTAAGTCAAATTAAAAAATTGCGTTAACTTTAGAAAGTAATAAGGTTAATAGGCAAATACTTAAAATTGGAAAAGATAAATTTGTAAAAATTAAATTGAATCGAATTAAAATAAATACACCTGTAGTAATTAGAGTAGAAGAATGAACAAGAGAAGCAACCGGGGTTGAGGCTGCTATTGCAGCTAGAAGTCATATGGAGAAAGGGATATGAGATCTTTTGGTTTTAAGAATTATGAATAGAATTATAGATAAAATTATATTGTTAGTATGGTAAAAATTTAAGTTTCATGAATTTAAATTTATTATTAAAAAATCATAATTAATAGTATAACATCACAAATACGATTAGTTATTATTAGTTATTAACTATCCCTCATCCCCTAAAAATTTAGGTCGAATTTTAACAGAACTCTAATTTTGAGTACCTCTTTCACGTGAAAAAGTCAAAAGTTCTTTCTATTTATAAATTTTTTGTTAGAATTGTTCAAACATGACCATAATTTGAACCAATCAGGAAGATCCAGCTTCTAATAAGTTTCCTGTCGAATTCATATTCGGTAGCTGAGGCACGTTTTCTTGTGGACTGTCACATGTAATTACTAAAATTATTAAAATTACGAAAAGTATTAAAATTATAATAGAATAATTTTTTTAATATCTATGATTATATATTCTTTTCTGTATAGTATTACTATTGAAGAAATTAATACTACAACTCTAATACTAATTAGTCTTAATCAATCAAGTACAAAGTTCAATACAAAATGTATATTTAATAAAGAAATAATAATCTACTTAATAAAATTAATATATTTAGATAGGATTAAATCAACACTATAAATAAGTGATTCCTTTTAGTATTAATAAAATATTTATATAAATATCAGATGCTAATAATAGTAAGCACTATTAATAAGTGGTAGTGAATATTCTTTAAATTACTAGATATTGCAGGACGATCTGCTTTTTTTAATTTGTAAACATTATTTTTTAAAGTGTTTCTATAAAAATAACCGATTTTTCAGAAGGTCTTAAATTTTATTTCTTTTAGTTTTCTCTTTCTCATGCAAATCATATTTGTGAATTTTAAAGATATAAAATTTGTTTAGTTATTTTAATTAAGATTTAAAATCAGAAGGCTGCAAGGCGAAAAACCAAATGTGTATTTCAAATGCTTGTTACGCCGCCATTTTGCAATACTTTTTATTAAAAATAATTATTTTGCACCAATCCAGAACTGCCAAACTGGAATTTTTACATTTGTTTAAATGTAAACTTTCGATTTATGAAAGTTTTAATCAGTATGAAATGAGATTAAATGTTGCTACTATTTTAGGCGTTAATTTCTTTGCTAGGCGTGCTTTTCACCACCCCATGACAGGCAGACGTATATTTTTTCGTTTTTTAGACGTACAATTTCGATTTAGAAAGATTTTAATAGGTATGAAATGAGAAAAAGTTACGTTTTTTTTCACATATTAACTCCCCCTGCCCCATCACCGGCCTGACAGATGTGCGTTTCTGCAATTTACATGTCTTGAGTTATCTACACTTAAATTTTTAGCTGGTGTGAAATAAGATAGTTGATTTGGTCGCCAGCTTCTATACTTTAGTACTTTACTCATTTCTTGCAGTTTTTGGTGCGGTAAATCCGAATTTGTCAAAAAAAAATCTCCCATCACGTCAGGATTTTGAAAAGAATGTCACATCCAATATGTCGAACTAGTTGTTAAAAATCGATTCAAATTGCCTGAAACTTATTAATTGAGAGTTGTTAGAGTCGTTAATGGTGAATCAAACCACATTTTTTTTATTTTGACATCATATTTGTAAAAAGCGACCCAAAAAACCTCAGAGTAACAAATTTTAAGCGAATCCAATCATTTTTCTCAATAGTTTTATTTACAGTCAGTGACAAATGTTAAAAAAGTAATTTTTGACTGCTCAATTATTTTTTTAACAATTTTGCTATATATTTTTAAAATGCATGGTACAGGATTCAATTTGACTCTTATTACAAGTTTCTAGCTCGTCAGATTTACCCGGAAGGAATTTTCATAAACTAACATAAACGTGATATTAGGACTTTCATTCCCACTTTTCTCAAAACCCTGATGTGATGGGAGGTTTTCGTTGCCTAATTTGAATTTAATGCACCAAAAGCTGCGAGTAAAGACTTCTCCATGTCAGATAACTTGTTTGTTTGCAGGCTTGTGTTATTAGAATTAATAAAGTCTTTTGATATTTAAGGGTTTTCTGTTTTGCTGATTACAAATTTGAAATAATTTAAAAAAAATTTGTGCCTTTTTATCAAATTTTGAAATTATAATATCATGTTCGTAATCATCAACCCTAAATACCGCCAGATACCGATTGATGTAGAAATCCAACTACATGAAAATTCTATGCATTTAGAAACAATCCTCGCAAGGGTTTTTATAATACACAGGCAGACACAGGCAGAAATAAATGTGGTTTGTTTTTTGACCCAGACCTATATGTCTTATGGTATTTTTGCCTGCTAAAAACGAATGTAATGTCAGATATTAAAACCCCAAAACAAATTCAGAATACGAAATTTTTAAGTATAAAAATTTTGTAAGATAACACAGTTGGTTTCAAGTAAATTTAAGTTTTACAAAAATGGGGACAGAATCGGCTAGTGGCATTTTATTCTTTTTCATTTAGAGCTTCAAAAATCGTAAAAACGAAAATCGTAGATTATCCTTTTTTTAAGTTATTGTAAAACTTAGAATTTCCTTATAATACCTATTTGTAAATATAAATTATTTATTTAAAAAAAGAAGGTCAGTAATATCTGATTCGGTTGCTAATTTCACTCATTCAATTTGACGTTTTACTATCATTCGATATTATTATGTACGATTCTATTTGTCTGGTACTCGAGGATTACTTAAAAATTTAAAAAGGTGAGATATTGCTGAAGTGTGGCAAAAAATATATTTGTAATATGGTAAAATATTTTTGTTTTAATTCTTAACTTCTTTCAAAGTTTCTTTGAAGATGGAAAATAAAGTGAATTCTCATTGCCAAAGTAAATGTGATCACGAGCAGAACAGAATTAAGTAAATGCTCAAATTGAGAACCTTATACAGAAATATATTAAGCAAGAATTCAAAATATCTAAGTATACATATTCACTGAGTGTATGTAATACATGACGAAACACTCTTTTCGAATATAAAAAACGTGATTTTAAGAGGAATTTGCCAATTATGTCTGTTATAAAACATCATTTTACCAAAAGAAAAGCAATCTTCTAGCTTAATTTGCAATTATTATGTGTCTAACAGCAAGATGTAAAGGTCACTCTAAAGTTAAAAAGGGTAAAGGTCATTAACGACAATTATCGAATGAAATTGATTCAACTAATTGTTTATATATTTCTTCGAAAATCTCTTAGCGTCTAAATAGTTATAAGAAATCATCTGGTCAGTCAAAGAAAAGTATTATCATTTGTAAAACTTGTTTTTAGACAGTTGGTAAAGGAATTAATCACTTATGTCTTAATCGTGATTTAGCGTCTATTTGTTGAAGTAATCTATTGAATTTAGTAAAGCAACTGCCAGAAAAAAACAACAAAAGCAAATTGTTACTACCATTTTAAGAAAAGAAGTCGATGAACCAAAACTAAAAACTACGATGAAATGTTGGTAAAGATGCTGTTCCTGCATATGATTTAAAGTAAGTATCGGAAAAATCAAAAGCATTAGAAATTGTTTATAAGCAAGAAATATTCGAATTTGACACGAGTTATCAAAAGTTGAAAGAAAAAAACCTGTTCTTTGGGCCGATGCAGAAGATTTGTTGGATTTTGTTGTGAAAGAACGTAATTTAATTGGAAATCTCTTTATTAAAATTATGGCTGATGGCGGACAAGGATTTTTCAAAATCTGTATGTCAGTATCACTAGAAAACTGTTTATGAATCAGATTGTGATGATGAAAACTTAGATTTAAGTAGAGAATCTAATTCTTCTGGAAAATAAGAATTTAATATTCAGAAGGTGGTAGAATTGGCAAAAAGGCCAATGTAAGTAGTGTACACAGATTAATAATGATTTGCGCAGTGCCGGAAATTGTCAAACTGCTTCAGCAACGTAAAAGAAGAAAAAACCTTTTATAAACTTGCATACTATAAAATTTATAAAGATGTTAGTCAATTGCGTTTAGTGCCTTTAATATCTTCATTTCAAGACATGGATAAAGTAGTACGTTGTTGTTTTTCTGCGAAAACAGTTGGTCCTGATTATGATATATTCACGAATTATAAAACGCACTTAAACTTACGGAAACTACAGAAACTAAAAACACAGGCCTGCAAATTTTGGCTTAGTTCTGTTACAGAAAAAGTGAAAGGTTAATCTTATAGCTTTTTTGACGTAGAATACGAATCCGATTTCCAAAATGGCCCATCACGTCAGGATTTCTTGTAATATTGCCTTAAATAGCCAAAAATGGTCTATTTTGGACATTTTTCGGAATTTTTTTTGGTTAACCAAAATTTTTTCTTTCAATTTGCGAAATTGCGTCATATAGTACTATGTCTAAGCTTTAAAATCCATTCTTCAAAATTGCTTTACGATTTTCGAAAAAAGAGTTATGTAGATTTGAAATTTTTTTATGCAAATGTAAGTATGTATACACAAGTTCAAAATGGCATTTAGTTTCAAATCTACATAACTTTTTTCTAAAAAATTGTAAAGCAATTTTAAAAGATGGGTTTTAAAGCTTAGATATAGTACTATACGATGCATTTTCGCAAATTGAAAGAAAAAATTTTGGTTAACCAAAAAAAATTCCGAAAAATGTCCAAAATAGACCATTTTTGGCTATTTAAGGCAATATTACAAGAAATCCTGACGTGATGGGCCATTTTGGAAATCGGATTCGTATTCTACGTCAAAAAAGCTATAAGATTAACCTTTCACTTTTTCTGTAACAGAACTAAGCCAAAATTTGCAGGTCTGTGAAATTCATGTTGTTGCATCACATTTTTAAAAGTATTTAATAGGATGGTCCAAATATACATTGAGAAAAAGAAGTCAAAATTTTTTTGCTCTTACCTGCTGGAATTGTAGTTTGTAGAAAAAAAATTCCCCTATTTTTTCATAATAAAATAATAGTAACCCGTGTCTTAAAGGCCTTAAAGTTTCTTATGTATTTTAAATGAGAAAAAAAATTTTTCGGATGTTTCATATCAAATCTAGAAATTTTTTTTCTTTACTCGGTTAAGGACTTTTTTTCTAGAGTGATTAGGGAATAAAATCGTTTTACATATTTAACACATTTTTTATTTTTTTATTTTTGAAAAATTTGCAAAAAAGCAAAAAACGGTAATTTATTATCAACAATAGAAAGAATTACAATGTAAAGTAAAGTAAGTAAATTTATTATCATAAGTAAAGGTTTTTTAAAAAGTTTGCTTTTTTACACAATTGGTGGATTCCACGTCAGTTCAACACACTTATTTTCATGAATTGTTGAAATTTAGCTGCACTTTTGTAAATTTATTACTTTTATAGTAATAAAAAACTCCACCAAATATTTTTTCAGAATTTTGAAAATTACCAAAAATATGGCATTTTCAAAATTTTTTTCTTTTTTTTTAAAGTGATATAACTTCGGTTCTAATTAACCGATTTTGGATTTTAAGAAAAGGATTTCTTTGGTTTTAAGTATATTTTAAGATACAATTAATATAAAAAAGAAAAATTAAAAAAATTTTTTTTTTGAAATTTTAAAAAATTAAAAATCCGTTTTTGAAAAAACATCGTCTTGGATTTTTTCAAAAATTTTCTAAATGTTAGGGCAAATGTGTTTTAAATGTCTTGTAAGTTTTATCTTGGGATCTCAAAAGGATTCGGAGTAAAAAAATAAAACGTAACCACAAATTACGAACATATGGGGCAAAATTCCTTAACTGCCCAGGTAAAAAAATGAATTTTTTCTAAACTTTACTAAAATGTTACTATTATTAGTGGAAGTGTAAATATTAATTTTTTTTAATTTGATAAAATATTTTTTGAGTTACGGAGTTTCAAAATTTGGATTTTTTTGAAAATATCTTTTTTTCGATTTAATATATTGATAAGTAAAATTCATCAAATTTAAAGTATGAATAGTGATTTTTAAAGGGGTTTTCACGGGCGAGAAGCTGGTGACCTTTTGTCTATAGGCCATGTAAAAATCAGAGTAGGACCATGAGAATTTTCGAGGAAAATAATAATTTATCATTATTTTACATAGAAAATAATGATTTATAATTAATTTCTTTAAAAAGTTCCAGTGTCCCACTCTAATTTTTGCAAGGCTAATATAAAAAAGTAAGCTTTCGATTGGGATAGGTAACGAAAAAATAAAAAACACCGATTTTGAGATACAGTAGAACTTGGTTAATACAATTTTGTAGGACCCGTACTAAGAATGCGTCTTATGCGGGAAAACGTATTAGGTGGGATATAAAATGTATAATGTTTAATTGCAGAGACTACCATAAACGAGCGTCTTAAGCGGGAAATCGTATTAAACGGGATCGTATTAACCGGGATCTACTATATGGGTGATTATCCTGAAAGGGACCACTTCACGTGTCTCCAACGTGAGACTCAATATTTGCATTAACTTATTATGATATTTTGTTGAGTATAAATTTCAAAAAAAATTTATCCGTAATCTTCGAAACATTATTTATCTTTACATAATCTTGTAATGTTAAAATTTAAAGTTTTTCTTAGTAAAAAAATTTATTTAATTTTTTCTTTTGGTTTTGGTTAAATATGATACATATTTTTAATTATTTTTTAATATAATTAAAAATTTTGAAATATAGTCTTAATATATATCAAATTGAAGCTTAGATTCTACCGTTTATTTTTCACTTATATTTAGTTTAAACAAAATAAAAGAAATTTTTTAAATAATTAATTAAAAATTATTGGCAACGAGAGTAAAAATTCAAATTCATCTCCGAAGCCTCGTTTTTCAGTTAATAACATCATATTTTGAAACTGTTTTTTAATTACACGTAATCTATATATTAATATTTGAAGTTGTAGCCCAAAAAATTTGTTAAATTATGTTTCAATATTTTTAAATTTAATAAAAATGTGAATTTTTTATTTCACAAACTATTCATCTCCGAAGCCTTTTTCATATTCGGTAAGCAGTATTGTTTTGTTTTTAATAATTATTTTCAAATACCTAACCCTTGAATTATAAAAAAATTTTCCGTTTTGTTTAAAATAAAATATTTTCAATTTTTTAAAATATAATATATTTAGGAAAAAGTTAGATAAATATTAAAATTATAATTAAGAATAAAAATTTTTACAGAAAATATCAATTTCGAACTTAAAATCATAAATTAAAAAAATCATTACAATTTTTTTTCCGTTCAATATATAAAAATATATATTAGTTATTTTTTTAAAGATAAAATAGTTAAAAATAAATTATCAAATAATAAATAATATCAGATTCATTAAATTAAAAATGAATAATGTTAAAAGTTTAATAAATGAAAGAAATTAAATTTAAAAGGAATTTTTTTACAAAAATCCCAATATTGATTACAGTATATTTAACCTTCCAAACACTTAATATTAAAATGATGCTGGAAGGCTTATTTTTTAAAATTAATTTTGCGCAACTCAGATTTGTATATTTAAACGTATTTAAAACCTATCCATGACAAAAAAATTTAGAAAAAGTAAAAATTAATTTTTTTTAGTTTTTAGAAAAAAACAGGTGCCTTTCAGAAGAATCACCCATATATTGAAATTAAGAATTTGACCTTGAATTTCAAGATTAAATTGACAGAAAACATCTTTTTTTTATCACCAGCTTCTAGCCCGTGAAAACCCCTTTAAAAATCACTATTCATACTTTCAATTTGATTAATTTTACTTATCAATGTATTAAATCGAAAAAAAAAATTTTCAAAAAAATCCAAATTTTGAAACTCCATAGCTCAAAAAATATTTTATCAAATTAAAAAAAATTAATATTTATATTTCCACTAATAATAGTTACATTTTAGCAAAGTTTAGAGAAAATTCATTTTCTTACCTGGGCAGTTAAGGAATTTTGCCCAATGTGTTCTTAATTTGTGGTTACGTTTTATTTTTTTACTCCGAATCCCTTTGAGATCCCAAAATGAAACTTACAGGACATTTAAAGCACATTTGCCCTAACGTTTAGTAAAATTTTGAAAAAAATCCAAGACGATGTTTTTTTCAAAAACGGATTTTTAATTTTTTTAAATTTAAAAAAAAAATTTTTTTTAATTTTTCTTTTTTATATTAATTGTATCTTAAAATATACTTAAAACCAAAGAAATCCTTTTTTTAAAATCCAAAATCGGTTAATTAGTACCAAAGTTTAAAGAAAAAAAGACAAAAATTTTAAAAATGATTTTCTGTAATTTTCAAAATTTTGACAAAATATTTGGTGGAGTTGTTTATCACTATAAAAGTAATAAATTTACAAAAGTACAGCCAAATCCCAACAATTCATGAAAATAAGTATGTTGAACTGACGTGGAATCCACGAATTATGAATTCGCGTGTTCTAAATCTAATGCATTTTATTTTTTACTGTAACTTTATTGCTCTTAGGAATAAAGGAAATCTGGAAATCTGCTTGCGGTACTCCGTTACTACTTGAAGTCAATATGAAGAACGTTAATCAAAAAAATAAATATATACAAAAATCGATTTAAATGTCCATTTCTGTGTATTCAGTAGAACTAAATTTTGGCGGGTTTTATAAAATCATCTAAAGAAGTTAGATAATTATTTAAAATAATTCGTTCATTACTCTATAAACAAACAAAAAAATTTAATTATTTAAAGATATATTCTTAAAGCAAATTGTATTACAATAGATGAAAACAAGTTGTGAATTAAGATGTTCATTACATGAACATTTTGCTTCCTCTTTACGATAAGCAAAACATTTGATTTAAAGTGAATTTTTCATTTTATTTAATTCTATTAATGATAATAAAATATATTCTTTTTATACATCAATCTACTCGAGTAATAGAATTAAGATTTTTAGTTTGTTTTTAAGTTAAGAGTAAAATGTTATTATAAGGTAACATGATTTTGAAAAAGGAAATAAATTTCTAATAAAAGTGCGAATTTTTGGTTTTAATTATGTTTAATTCTATAAATTCAAATACAATATATACTATATATACCAAACGATCCGTTTTAATGCAAAAAGGTAATTTTTCTGCTTTAATTATCATTAAATTTTGTAACGACTTTTCCGAGATTTGAAATTTACTTTAGGAAATTAAAACTAATGTGGGTATCGACTCGAAAAGGAAACGCACAAAAGAAACGAAATTATCATCAGTAATTCCAACGATGTGTTATAGAAGTATGAAGAGAATTTAAACAGCTGCATGCCTCAAGTTAAGCCGGTATTGGAGAGAAAATAATGACCAGACTTACCTTTGTCGAAGGGCGGTTATCTCTATATAATCCTTGATCCGGGAGACGTTAAATAACAATACAATTATTCCTTAAGACACTAGATTAATATTTATTGACACAAATTTCGTTGTTTACAAAATAACGCTAGAAGGACTAATTTATTGGAAGATGTGAGAAATTACTAACGAATGGGTCGTTACAATCCCCCTTTCTAAATTGTTGTTACAGCTCATCATTGAAGTCTGGTCGAATCGCTTGATGTAGTGATCTCACCAGTAACGGCTCGTAATATGATTTTAAGAGAAAAACAAGTATAATTAAATTTTTTTTTGGAAAAATAATAAACTAAAAAAAATCAAGAGTTTAATGCAAAGTTTTGTGAGAACTGTCTTAAGTAGCTTGCTGCTGTTTGTGTTATGAAGGCACACTCATATCCACTCACACACGTACCTGAAATGGTTTGACAAGAGAGATACTAAACGCGTTAAAGTGAAGTGTTACATATTCGGTGTACAATGAAAGAATCGGAGTAGTACGCTTTTCAACGGAACGGCGAAATTAAAGATGTATAATTATATATATATATATATATATATATATATATATATATGTTTTTTTTCGAAACTAAATAGAGAATTATTATCATAAGAGATAAAAATATATATATAAATTATAAAAAAGATTTTTCTTTTAGCTGAAACAATACTTATTTAAGGAAATGAAAGTGGTTTTCTGAGTAGTGATGGCGATACTAAGGACTTGGCTCAGTATTTTCCTTTTCTTGTTTACCTCCTGGAAGTGTTAATTATTCGAAAAACTTTTTTTTTCTGATCCGTCGGTATCAGTAGGTGGGTCGGTGGTCAAGCTTCTGGCGGCGACGATTACGCTCTCGAGGGAATGCGTGTCCGAAGATTCCTCGTCCGAAGAATTGTCCGTGTCTATGGTTGGTGGTGGAGTCGCCAGGGTAGGAGGTGCAGCGTAGCGTAAGGTAGATAATTTTTGAGGATGGACAAAGTTTCCTGAGGGCCGGGACGCCTATTGTGGTCCTCAATTTCTTGAGCGACACGCCTGCGTGTGGTAGTAGACGTATTTATTAACTGCTGGCGACATAGCGAGCAATGAGGGTCAGGCATGTTCCTTGGTGTTCGGCATCGTTTACACTTTAGATGCTCTGGCAGGGTAGGCACTGCATTGCCGAAATGTGGCCATGGGCAGTCACGAGTGCAAAAGTCAGGACAAGCACATTCCTGGCAAAACTGACCGTTGTAGGGCACTTTACATGATCGGAAGCTGTGGCCTGGTAGTTTACAATTGATGCAGCCTGGTGGAATCTTCGGCAAGAGAACGGGTTCTCGCAACTGGGCTTGCGCGTGGAATACCTCGCTTAATTTTTGAGCGAAATATTTTTTGTAACGACCGGCCAATTTAGCTTGAGGTTGGATTTTGTTGTAGCGACTAAGAAGGTCCTCCCAGTCGTAGTTAAATGCGTCCAATTCAGTCCTAAGGTCCTTGACTTGGTTTCTAGAGGCTTCTAACTCGTTTTGGATCGAGATCAACTTCACCGTCTGCTCATGGCGGTTGTTCGACATGTCGATGAGTGCGTGCATCAGCTCATCCTTGGAGTCGATTTTTCCTGGTGAATTAATTGCTTTCTCAGAAAGTTCCCTTTTCTGATCTTCGATGAGCTTCAGGGCCTCGGCTAATCGCGCGTTGGTCGTCTCTTGGTTGGCGAGGATTTCGTCCAATTCCGTTTTTTGGAGGAGGATTAATCCGGAAGCTTCTTCGGAGATGGAGGTGCTAGGGGAGCCGAATTCGGAACTTGGAGGGATCGTCGTGAGGCGAAGTATTCTAATTCCTGATGTGCAGGGTTGATTAGACGCGTTCATTTCTCCTTCCATGGTGTCTGAAATGAATTTTACGTGATAGTGCGCGACCTAAGATTTTTTCTAGCAATTTTTAGATCGTCGACATGATATTTACCAATTTTTTTGCCATTCAAATCGCCAATAATGACTACTATGGGAGTTAATTTTTCGATTACTACCGCTGGTCCTTTATAACGCGGTGCTAGTTTAGAACTAAAATTACGAGCTGCATTAGAAAAGGTATTATTCGGGTAGAACACGTAATCTCCAAGCTCAAGATTAACATTTTATTGTCGATTTTTATTATAATTTGAGCTCTATTTCTTGACAGCTTTAGTCATTATTTTTTCAATTTTCTTACGAAATGCATCTATACGTTTTACGCGTTCTAACCAGTCAGTGGGGTTATCGTTTGAAGTCAAGTCTGTTTTAACGTCAAGTATTTGTTCAGTACTACGTCGTGGTTCACGGGCGAAATTCAGAAACGCGGGTGTTACTCCTAGAGAGCTGTGTACTGTTGTATTGTACGCGAATTCTATCTCTTCTAAGAAAATATCCCACTCACGATGATTATCGCCGAGGAGACTTGCGATCTGTTTTGATATTACGATTAACGCGTTCGACCGGGTTAGATTGCGGGTGGTATACGGGCGTAGTTCGTTGAACAGATCCGATTTCTAATAAAAATTTCGAAACTGTACGGTTCACGAACTCAGTTCCGTTATCCGTAATAAACGTTTTCGGTGTACCCCATTTGTTTATTAAGGTATTTAAAAATTTTATTATTTTAGGGCCGTCGGCTTTTGATAATGGAAAACATTCTAAGTAACGCGTGTAAGTGTCTTCGCATACTAAGATATATGATTTCCCTGTTTTTGACCGAGGTAATGGGCCTACAATGTCTAACAAAACAACATCCCAAGGTTCAGAAAATTTGCGCGGGTACATTAAGCCTTGCGGCGGCAAATTTTTAAATTTGCATTTAATGCAAGTTTTGCACTCGTTAATGTACCTTTTCACGTCTTCACGCATGCCGGGCTAATAATAGTGATTAAGAATTAGCAAATACGTTTTCCTAATTCCTTGGTGCGCTGATTGGGGGGTATCGTGATATTTCTTGATTATTGAAATTATTTCTGTTTCGCGTAAAACCTTTTTCCATGCATTGTTGTCACCAATGCATTCTTTGAGGTGATTCGGTTTATAATAGTACAGTGTGTTATGGCTGCCGAGTTTGTATTTCTTGTGACGCATGGGATTGTTATGAACACGTGTTAACATCTCATCGTACCATGACATATTACGCATAAGTAGTAGTTGTGAGGGGGGCGTGTCTTCCGAAAAGTCTTCGTAAAGGCGTGACAAGGTGTCGGCCAAACATTCCTTCTCAGTAGTGGTGTAGTTCAATTCTGCACCTCTGAGTGGTCTGCTTATACACGTAATTAGATATTCACGATCTTCGCCCTTTTGCGTGAGGATCGCTCCAATCCCTGTGTCGCTCGCGTCTGTGTACAAAAAGTACGGTAATTCAGGACGCGGCACGTTTAAGGTTAGAGCATTTTTCAATGCTTCTTTTACTTCTCGATACGCATTTTCATGTTCATCGGTCCATTCCCATGGAACTTTGGGGCTTGCTAATTTATTTAGCGGGCCTTGTACACGTGCAATATTACGCAGGTGTCTGTGGTACCAATTCACGGATCCGTTGAATCGACGCAATTCTTTACGGTTTCGTGGGGTTGGACGCTCAAGAATCGGTTCTACGCGTTTAGGATTCGGTTTGAGACCGTCTGTATCAAGGAGGAGGCCGAGATATTCTACGGAAGGCTTTGCGAAATGAGATTTTTCTCTGTTTATCGATAAGCCTGCATCTTGAAGAATTGTGAAAACAATGTCTAACAACAAGATATGCTCTTCAAACGTCCTAGAGATGATTATCCAGTCATCTAGATAAGCGTGAACTTGATCAACGTACCGTTCAGGATAATTGTTTTTTCGAACGAATTCGATGAATTTTTCTTTTAATCGGTCTGTTAACTCTTGAAATGTGGCCGGCGCGTTTGTCAGACCGAAAGGCATCCTCACCCATTCAAATTGTCCTCGTCCTGAAATAACAAAGGCTGTGTATTCTTGTGACTTAGGATCAATAGGAATGTGGTGGAAAGCGTCGGTGAGATCTATCGTACTAATAATATTAGCACCTGATAACGCGTCTAGTATTGAGTCCATACGAGGTAAGGGATACCCTGACTTTTTCGTATTTTTGTTCAGCTTACGGTAGTCCATGCAGACTCTTGGTCTGCCGTCCTTACGGTATGTTAATACCACAGGGCTCGCGAAACGACCGTTACTTCGTTCTATAAATTTCTTCTCTAAATAGTTATCTACTTGTTTATCGATAATTTTATTCGCTTCCATACTACGGCGATATGGTTTCAATTTGAAAGGAGTTGGGTCTATTAACTCGATAACGTGCGAAGTTAAATTTGTGACGCCTGTTCCTTCGGTAAATTTAGACAATCTTTCGTCTAGAAATTCATTGAGAGTTTTTCTCTGATATGTTGTTAATTCAATTAATTGAATTGAATTTAGGGAGTTACACGTATTATTTACTGAACTCAAAGGGTTCTGGATTTTAGACCCTTTTATGTACCAATAACACCTAGTGGCGTCAATTATGACTTTCCACGTGGTTAAAAAATCCATACCTAAAATGATGGGGGTGGTGAGTCCATCAAGGACTGCAAACCAAACTTCACCATAACAGTCATTGATTTGAATTTCAAACTTTGCTGAATAACGGGGCGTGGCCACATGGTCGCGGTGTGCGAGCTGTACGCCAGCGCGTGTTATTTCATCATGAACGGGCTCACCTTTCAAAAGTGATTTTATTTTATCAAATATCTATCCTGACATGAACGTGCGGTCACTGCCGGTGTCGAGGAGGGCAGGGAAATTTTGATTTCCTATTGTTACCGTAGTTGAAATGATATGACGTTCTTGAGACGGTGAGGGCAATGCGGGTCCTTTGAATACTCTATTTTTGAATTTATTTTCTAACGCGAATGAGTGGTTTGGAAAATTATTCGAAGGCGATGACGATAATGAGGAAATGCTCGAACCGGGTAATCGCGTAGGATTGGTGGGGGGAGGTTCCACATCAGAGTCAGAGGCCGAGTATTCAGTTTCAGACTCCGAGTAGTAACAGTCGTCATAGTCGCTTTCGGAATCGCTAGTGAAATTCCCACCGGAATGCGCGTTGTGCAGCGCTAATGCATTTCGGGGAAAACACGTGGATTCGTTAGCATTATTATGATAACTTGTCGGTGTCTTAACGTCTCTGTCATTAATCGATTTTTCTAAATTGTTAACGGGTTCGCCAGGAAGATTTATTCTCTCGTGGCGTCCTTCTCGTTTTTTGAGTGGCAATTATTTTGAGAATTGTGTGGATTTTGTCCGAAATTGTCTGGATAATTACGGTTGGTATTTCCGTACCAAGACTGCATTGGGTGTTGCGGCGGAGGTGCATTCGACGGAAAATTAGGCTGAGATGCTTGCGCGTTACACTGACAGTTCGGTTGGCAATGTGGAGGGAAATTGGGACCGTGTTGATAATAATCATTATTGTGATAACCGTGATTATTGTAATGTCCTTGTTGGTAACCGCGTCCGCGATTATTATTGCCTCCACGATAACCGTCACCGCGTCCGTTGTGCCTTTGTGATTTTTTATTATCTTTGCGGCTCTTACGCGTATCCGATCGTCGTCTTTCCCACTCCTTCTGCGACGAGGCAGAGCTTGAGGAGTACGAAGATCCAGAAGAAGATCGGTGTCGCGATTTACGCTTAGAAGGTTTTTCGGATTCTGGTTTATTCGGTTTAGTGTCGGGGGTTAATTTCGGATCACTGAATTTAGATTTTTCGCCATATAACTTTTGTTCGAGTTTATTTAATTGGCGTTTGTAGATTTCGATTTTGTTCGAATCTACGTTAGTTTCGCTTTTATTTTGCTTTTTTGTAATTTTGGTTGCTTTTTGCTTTGTTTCTTTTTTCGCTTCTGTAACGGGAGTGGTCGACGAATTTTCAACGTTAGGGGGCGATGGTGTTTCGACCGCTTTAAGTTGATTCTTGCCACGCGTGCTACGAGATTTTTTGAGTCAATTCCTCTTAATTTTGTTGTTAATTGCATTGTTGCAATGTTTTCCTCATATTTCCGAATTTTATCGATTAGACCGTCGTATGTTAAAAAACTATCGCGATCGAATTGCAAAATTAATTCGGAGTGGAGAGCGGAGTAAATTTTGTCCAACTGATTTTTCTCGGGGACTTTTTCTTGGAGTTTATTAAAAATCGATCCTATCCGAATGACTCTTTGATCGTCGTTAGAATCACCAAATGTTTTCCTGAATTTTAATGAAAATTCTTGCCACGTTTGCCAGGTATTTCTAAATGTAGAAAACCATGTGTAGGCCGTGTCGGAAAACACTTGTGACATTGTCGCGAGCGCGTCGTCAGGGTTGATGGCAGATACGTTTAATTTACGTTCGAACTAGTCAAGATTCTGTTTGTGGTGGGGGAATTACTTGTTGGACAATATTTTGCGTTAGAGGAGTTGGATTGGGAAAATTTGGCAAATCTTGAAATTGTAAAGTGCGATTAGGAATAGGGGCTCTTACTGAAGGCGTCAAAAAAGAGAGTGGGGGAGGAGCTGGCTGTGCGGCTCTTGCCGTACTCTGTGCTGTCGCGGTGGTGGTAAACGCGGTGGTTACTGTAGTAGTAGTACACGTAGTGGGGAGCGACGTTGGTATGACAACGTGTTCACCGCTGACGTCATACGCCCAGCGCGAGTCATGCCAAGGCGACTGCACTTGTTTAGCTTGTAACTGCGATATTTTTTGACTAAGGGCCTCTATCGCTCTTGTTGTTTCGTTTCTTAACGTTTTTATTTCGCGGCGACTCTCTAGATGCAGTTGTTGCATTTGCTCACGCGATTCTTCTAGATGTCGAGCAAATGTATGGTGCATTTGCTCTCTAAATTCACGATTTTGCTGTTGCAAATTTGCTGTAGCTAAGTCGATTCGGGAAACAAATTGTTTCATTTGAGATGTTATGATAGGTGTTTTTGGGTTTTTCGGTTTTCTTCCGCGTTTTGTGGGAATTGATATTTTAGGTATTGTACCTGATTGTAGAGGGAGGGTATTTGTTTCAGTATCGCTTCTTTGGTCTCTTGTTTGTTCGGCGCTATTATTTAGATTTTCGGGGAGAGGTAATATTCGCTGATCTGTTTCCGCGGGTTGTTGTGTACCCATTGGTGGTGTTCGCAACATTTTGTTTTTGTTCTCAGACGCGTTAGTTTTACTTCTCGTGTTTATCCCGTTTGCCGAGTTATTTTTTCTAGTCATTTTTAGTCCATTTCTGAATTTTATTAAAAGTTTGGAGAAAAGGAGAAAAGAAAAAAAATTTATTTTTAGTCAATTTAGCTAATTGTAAAAATTTATTAAATTTTTTTTGTATTATTGTATGGTTTATATGACCATTACGCATTTTCGTCCAAAGAGAGATGAATTAAGTATCTACCATCGTAATCAATTCGTTGATATACAGAAAAAATGTATATTTTGGCAGAGCGAAGCGAAGAAAAAAAACAGTTTTGTGCAAAAGCGAGAATTAATTACAATAACTATTTATATATATTTTGAAAAAAGAGAATTATAAGCAATAAAGCATATTGCATTCATTCATGCATCAATCATGTGTTGTAGTGTGATGTTTTTATTAAGCAGTTAAAAGCGTTTTTGCGATAATTTTGAGAAAGAAATGCGAGTAATTGTAATTTATTGTTTACTGTTGGACTGATGAGAATTTCGTTTGAAGTTTTCTAGACGCGTGAGAAAAATTTCCACACGTTGGGCGCCATAAATGTGGCGAAGCACACAATTATGGCTTTAAATAATGAAAAGAGATGTTAGTTCAAAAATTAACACACGTTGGGCGCCATAAATGTGACGACTTTTCCGAGATTTGAAATTTACTTTAGGAAATTAAAACTAATGTGGGTATCGACTCGAAAAGGAAGCGCACAAAAGAAACGAAATTATCATCAGTAATTCCAACGATGTGTTATAGAAGTATGAAGAGAATTTAAACAGCTGCAAGCCTCAATTTAAGCCGGTATTGGAGAGAAAATAATGACCAGACTTACCTTTGTCGAAGAGCGGTTATCTCTATATAATACTTGATCCGGGAGACGTTAAATAATAATACAATTATTCCTTAAGACACTAGATTGATATTTATTGACACAAATATCGTTGTTTACAAAATAACGCGTATACAGTGAATGTCGCGGGAAATCGTGCGTAACAGTAATGTATTCGCGGACTCGCTAGATCTTTCTGATCTCTCTTCTTTTGCCCGGCGTCGACACGCGGTTTTGTCGTCTGCTTCATTGACCGCCGGGCGCGCCACCTACAACTTTACGCGCTAAAAATTCAAATATCTACGTCTTAGTAGTAAGACTAATTACGATAGGGAGAGACGAGCTAGAAGGACTAATTTATTGGAAGATGTGAGAAATTACTACTGAATGGGTCGTTACAATTTATAAACTCTTATACAATTTATACTTCACATATACCAATCGATTCCTCTTGATGCAAAGAATAAGATTTTATTATATGGGCTCTAGAACTTTTAAACTTTATGTTTCCGTTTATAATTATATTTTAAAAATTATAAAAATAATTTTGCAGTACCATAATTTGATAAATTATTGTGCTCTTTAAATATACCTTGTGTATAATAATCATTTTAATTAGGTAGGGAACGACAAAAGTGAGTAAAAGTGTCGAAATCGCCAGTTTCTCGTGTGTGACATTGAACGTTTTTTTCATTTTATATGGTATAACTTTTTTAACGAGTCATAATATATTTTGTGACTTATAGTAGATGTAGTGGGGAGTATAAGGAACCAAAAAATCATTGAGACAATGATGTGGCTCAATTAAGATAAAAATGGTGTACCTTCAAACTTGCGAGACAGCTTTTCTTAAATTTTGATAATTTCGCAATTAACTTGATATAACTTTTTTAACGAAGATTTTTAAGTAACCATAAAACGGGGTTATATTGTCTACATAATAAGAAGTAATTTGAATGCTTACAGGAATATGTGCCACTTATACATTAGGAATGCAGTGACTTTAAAAGTTAAATTTAAAAACGAAACTCATAATAAAAACCTACATTTTTGAAGGGCACATGTTGAATTTGACTTCTAATCACTTTTAACTCATTGTAATCTCTTCTCGTGTATTATAAAAATATACAAAAAAATCGTTAACCTCTACACTATTCCTAAAAAGAATTTATCTAAGAAAGAATATGAGCTTCTACGGTCATGAAATCATTGCTTCATGGAAAAAGAAAGCATTAAACTCGTAAGTTTGCCTGAAATTTATTATTTATAGGAATCTAAGGTCCTCTAATTACAAATCTGAGGTTAGTTAAAAAAATTTTTAATGGCGAATCCAAAATGGCGGACGAAATTTTAGAAAAATTATCAGATTTTAATATCTTTTGACATTTAAGAGTTTCCTGTTTTGCTGATTACGAATTTGAAATAATTTTAAAAAATTTAAAATAGAGAATCCAACATAGTGGATACATTTCTGAAAAATCAAATCTTTTTGCAGGATTTCTTTTGAACTTCTGGTTGTTATATAATGATTTAAATGTAATTCAAGAATTGTTAAAAAAATTTTACTAGATTTTAATAGATAAAAGAACTTAAAATTTTTAAAATTTAACAGTATTAAAGAATTTTAAAGATAATAAGAATTAATTAATTTTAAATTTCATTTTATTTTTATGAGCTTAATTTAATTTAAAATTATTCATTTAATTTATTATTTATATTTTATTCTGTTTTTAGAATTGTAAACTTCTTTTTTTCTAAGTTTCCATGGAAACATTATTTTTAATTTGTCAAAATGTTTTGATTGCCGAATGTAGATATTATGTATTTTATTTAAATAATATTAATTATGGATAAAGAAAGAGAAGTAAAACTGTCAATTAAATGTTATTCATTTTTTTCATACTATTTGTACCTTTAATATAAAATAAAACTAGAAATTTTTTTTAGAATATTAAAATAATTATATTTTGTGCTTATTTATTTATTTACTTCTATTCCTTTTTAATTATTCCAAAATAGTAAAATACTTTAAAAACCGTACTTAAAATATCAATAATTTTTATGACATTTTGAAACCACTTTTAAAATTTTTAAAAAACTAAATTCAGATTCATAATAATTAGCAACCCCAAAAACCCCTTCATACTCACTTTTGTGAAAATTAATTATTTTTTAAATTTTCATCCGACACATTGGATACGCCAGTTGAAATTTTCGAAATCCGACTACAGAATCATAATCAGCGACCCCAAAATCCCCTAAATATCCAATGCTGTGAAATTTCATTAATTTTTTTAAAATTTCGTCCGCCATATTGGATCCGCCATTTTGAATTTTCAAAATATAGCATCATATTCATAATCAGCTACCCTAAAAACCCCAAGATACCGATTGATGTGAAAATCCAACATTATGAAAAATGGATGCATTTAGAAACATTTTCTTGGGGTTAAATTTATACACAGGTGGGTTAACAATGTGTAGAAATGAGTATCGCAAGGTTTTTTCTACTATTCGATCAATGCACAAAACAATAAAATTCATTTCAAGATTGTGCCTTGAAAAGAAAAATTAAGATTTCCAATACCTGAAAGTTTAAAAGTTCTAGAAATATGCCTATATATTAACTTCAATATTCAATTTAAAAAAATGTTTGAAAATTTTTTTTAAAAGTAAAAAAAAATTTTTAAATAAATTTTTTAATGTCTATCAATCCATTTCGAGATATTTTTATGATAAATATGCGTAGCAATTTTCAGCCGAATTCGTTGAAACCTCTTAGAGTTATCGTGTTCACTAAAAACGGGATCCACACACACATACATACATCCGGACAATTGTTCAGGGTCTTATATAACATAGTTCTCTATATAGAAGGAAATTTATTTGAAGGATTTTTTAAAATTTTATAAATTAAATGACAAAGCTTTCTTACGAGGAAGCAAAAATGACACAGGCCGACAAAATTTCATCAAGTGCATGTACACTCAGATGCATTAATGCTGTCCTTCCGGTTTAAAGGAAATTTGGAAAGTTGTGTCATTTCTATCAAATATTCCTTAGTTTGTGACATACGAATGTTTTCATATGTCATGAACTGAAAACATTTTGACAGAAATCATACGCCTTTGCAAAATACCGTCAAACCGGAAGGACAGCATTAATGCATCTGAGTGTACCCTAAAATGTTACAGCCGATTCGTACAGGATTTTGTCCGTATAATACGAATCTGACCTTAAAGATATTGGATGGGCTCCAGTTTTTTAACAACTTACGTTTCAATACGCAAAATAGGCATTTTTAACATTTTTTGAATGAATGTTAAATTATAAACCGAAACAGTAAGTTTGTCTGCATAGGGCCAAATTAAAGCATAAACACTGCTAATTGAGCGACGTTGCAAATAATAAAGAATTTTATTTTTTAAATTAAACAGAAAAAGGGTATTTATTTCTTAATTAAAAATTTATATCTCTCAGGACTAAATTACGATAAAGATAATTTTATAAAAGAAATAAAATAAAGTAACTGTAACAATTTGCGCCCAACTAGAGGCCTTCGAGAATTGATCGTGATTAGAAATTTGAAAATATATTTAAAGTAATTTGTGAATTTTTGAATATTAAAATTTTATTTTATTGTCAATGATGACTCGAGCGAATAAGAAAGACGACGAAACATTCGATTCACAGCAGTTGTTGACAAAACAGCAAGCTCAAATAAGCGAGTTGAAGGACGAATTAAAGAGGATTCATGATTCTCTGACATTTTGTAAAAAAACCGGTAGAATTTATTAAAGAAATCGATTTCACAAAACGAAAGTAACAATGAACAACGCGCTTCACAAAATAATTTGGTTAATTGGCATCGTAACGGTGAAGGACAAAATCAAAATTGGAGACAGCGCTCGGCACCGTTCGCGCGTCTGAATCGAGGTCAAAATAATGAAAATTATCTACAAAGAAATCAAATAACAAATGATGCCGAGAATAGTTTGGAAAGAAACGCGACATCATCAAATTTGAGGGCTATTCAAAAAACTAATATGTCCGAATTCGAAGAAGAGTTATGTTAGGACATCGAACCGGAAAATGAAACCAAATTGCCTGATCTCAAAATGAAAATCGTGAGTCCTAGAATCTGAGGAAACAGGGGAACAAGAGGTTGCTATTCTTGTAGTTTGCGGTTGCGAAGTAACAGCCATTTCGGAAATATTTTTTGATCAAATTAAAAAAAAATAAAAATAGTTGAATTTCCTGTTCAGAATTTAACAGTCAATGTGGCTATCGGGAATAAGGCCACCGTAATTAAGCGACAAGACTAAAATTCAAAATCGGAAGAGAAACATACCTGTCACCTTTTTTGGTAGTTCCTGGTTTAGCGACGAACGTATTGGTAGGTGTTGACTGATTAGTGCGATTCAAATGTACTATCGATGTGGGTAGACAAAAATTAGTCTTGGGGATGAGGAATTACCGGAGTCACTAACGACATTTTGTATGGCAAGCGAAATAAGAGCAGCTTGTAGAATAATTTACTCAAGTGAATTTTATGGTATGATACAGAGAAAGCGAAGTGTAGAATCGGAAACGGAATTACGAAAAACGACCAAACAGAGATAACGGTTCAGGGGGATGAAAAGAGCGTGCGACAAATAACACTGGGTTACAAAAAATAATCATGTCGTGTTTATTAAAAATTTTCGGTGTTTATTAAAAGTTTAGGTGTCACTAAACAAGAATATACTAGTCCAAGTTTCGAAGAACAGGTCGAAAAATATTTTTGTAAAATAGAAACTCTAAAGGAGATAGAAAAAGAAAGAATTCGAGAATTATTATATAAATATCGAGAACTTTTTTCTGAGCAACCCGGTTGCACAAATGTTTATAAACACAAAAATTGTTCTAAAAAATAAAAAAACTATTGTACGTAAATCCTACCAGATCGCGTTGAGTAAAAAACCGTTAGTTAAAGAGCAAATGCAAGAGATGTTGGAAAAAGATATTACCGAATTTTCAGATAGCGATCATTGCAATCCATTACGTACCGTACCCCAGAAAAACAGGAAAGTACGATTATACCTGAACGCAAGTTTTATAACCGCATGCGGGAAGCGGGTTCATTCGGGCACTTAGCATTGGGTCATGAACTAGAGGAGATTGTATCTTGCTACATAGATAACCTAGTCTTAAAAATAAAAAACAATTACAGGATTTTCTAGGCATGTGTGGGTACTACCGTCGTTTCAGTATCAGACACTCAGATTTTGTGGGTCCATTTCGGGATTTATTGAGCGATAAGAGTAAATGGAAATGGACGGAAGGTCATACACGGGCCTTTCGTGCGATGAAAGAAAATTTTATAAGAGCGGTGACCTTGAGTCATTATCAAGCGGGAAAGCCATTTAACTTGCAAACCGATGCTAGTGACGTAGTATTGAGCGGAATTTTGTATCAAGTCGATGACGACGACGAAATTAGAATTGTAGCATTGACGAGTAGAGTTCTAACCTCGTGTGCATCGAGATATACCACATCCGAGAAAGAGTTATTAGCAATAATATATTTAGTAACTAAATTTCAAAAATATTTACTTGGATGGAAGTTTAATATAATAGCGGACCATCAGGCATTGACCTTTTTGCTATCGACACCTTATCGAAATGCCAGACTTATGCGCTGGATTTTATACCTGCAGGAATACAATTTTGATATATCACACTGTAAGGGTGTGTTATCGCGAGAGTGTTATCAGACCACGGGACTAAATTCACCTCACCCTTGTGGAAATCCGAATTGGAGGGGGAGGGAGTCGAAGCAATATTTTCATCAATCCGGCATCCACAATCGAATCCCGTGGAACGCACGATGCGTGAACTCGGGAGATTTTTTTGAACCTATTGTGCCTATAGAAACACCGGATGGGAAAAATATGTGGGATTGATTCAGAACTGTTTAAATTTAGTCTGTCATCAGAGTACGGAAGTGCCACATTTGTCTGATGCATCACAAACAGTGATAAATAAGTTTTTTCATTTATTTGAAGGTCCTTACGTCATTAGAAACATTTTCAAGTCCAATGCTTTTGTTTTAGGTGAACTGGAGAATGATGATATCATAAAATGAACTAATATCCGCATCTATTGTCGTAAATATTGGACAAGACCTGTAACGAATGAAAAAAACGATTAATGGGGGGGGCGATACATTATCTCTAAATAATCCTATGTGATTCGTCTAAAATAATATCTTAGATGGGTAAAATTGCTGTGAGTTGGAATGTGTATATGAATAAATGTAAATTATTGTCTTACCGACGACACAACTTAAGCAAGTTTTTTTTATATCATGTATGATCTAAAAAGGGGGATTGTAAGGTGTGTATTCGTCAAGTCAATAGAAGCGATAAGGGAATGTGCGTATGTGAGAGGAACGAGGTTTGAAATTTAAATAGTAAAAGTGAGTCTCGGAATTCAGTGTGGTCAAGACATCAAAAGAAGCACCTCGGTGCGTAACAGGTCGGCGAATTGAATTGTTAACGGCAATTAAGTATATATTTCACGACGCCCGATAGGGCGGTTGGTGCTCGAATCCAAAGCATCCGTGAATTTCTTGTTGCAAAGCAAAGGGATAGACGAAGTTGTTCTCTTTTGTTAAACAAGGTATTTTTGTGGGGGACAATTTCTGTAATTTGCTCCAAAAGCACAGCCTTCGAAGAAGTGGACTTCATCGATCATTTCACTCAGACAAGGAGATCATCTCCACGATATTTTGTGACGAATACGGAAGCCAAAATAAAATAAGGTTGTCCTCGAAAATTATGTTGTACTAAATAACGGTGAGTCGCTCCATTCATAAATTTAGGCGTATCAGCCGAACCTAAGATTTTGTAAATAGACAAAATATTTATTTCACCACACACATTCGTTGTGTAAATTAATTTGTTTTACATGTGTCAAGCTTCTGTTGCAACGATAAATTTTATTCTATTTCTGATCGTTCGATTCTAGAAGAGAACTCACTTAAACTTATATGTGATTTGTGGTAGTATGAATATTGATAACACAGTGGAACAATTTTAGAAATTTTTTTTTTGGGTTAAGACTTGACTATAATGGGATAAAAGTACTACCCCACAAGAGTAAAATCCCAAAAGAGTTTTGAAAAATTAGTAGCCGTTTGATTTTTATTGTAATTTTAAGTTTTAATAATCCAGTAATTTATTTAATAATCGCTCAAAGCAGCTTTTGGTCAGTAAATGGTGCATTTTTGACAATACCATTTTACTTTCTTGAGTAAATTTGTGGTTTTCATTCCAGTAAACAAATTACATTAACAAACTATAGTAAAAAATCACTTTCATTAAAATTTTTTCAGCAATTAGTCGATTTTTCTCAATTTTTTCACACTTTTCTGCAAAATATTTTAAATTTTTATTTAAATCTTCACTAAAACGTTACTTAAATTAAAAGTTAATATTTTTTTAATATTTAAACAAGATGAATTTTACTTAAGAGAAATTAGTGGGATCGGAATTGATTAAAAGCGCCACCAGTCGGCTATTAATGGAACTACTCTGGGTTTTCTTTTCTATTTTAGTTAAGATGCGCACACATTTTAAATATCTTCTGTGATAAATATTTACAAATAAATGTAGTATGTTTAAAATAATAAAACTTACAATTAAAATAACGTTTTAGTAAAGATTTAAATAAAAATATGAAATATTTTGCGATAAAGTATGAAAAAATTGAGAAAAATCGAATAATTGCTAGAAAACCTTAATAAAAGTGATTTTTTACTATAGTTTCTTAATGTAATTTGTTTATTGGAATAAAAACCGCTATTTTACTCAAGAAAATAAGAAGTTATTGTCAAAAATTCACCATTTACTAACCAAAAGCTGATTAGACCGATTATTTAATAAATTACTAAATTATTCAAACTTGAAATTACAATAAAAATCAAACGGCTACTAATTTTTCAAAACCTTTTTGGGATTTTACTCTTGTGGGGTAGTACTTTCATCCCATTATAGTCAAATCTTAACCCATTTTTGGGTGTTCCACTGTGTAATAATATAATTGATTTCTGTCCAGATGACAAATTTTGATAAAAAAGCGATTAAGTAAACTAATATATGTAAATTTAATAATCGATGGAATTTTTAGAAACGATTGAGAGATTTTAAGATTGTTTGAGTGACGTTGCAAAAAATGAAGAGTTTTATTTTTTAAATTAATCGAAAAATATTAAATTAAGTATTTTTAATTTTTTTATGTACTTTATGATTTTTTTAAAACTTATTGTTATTGAAAAAGTGTTTAATAACAAAAATTCAAAAATAGGGCTCGATATATCGATTGAGAATTTAATAGCGAAGATTTCAGAAAAAGAAGAAGGGTTTTGATGAAGATTTGCTACGTGTAGAGTAATTTGAAACAAAACTGGCGTCGCCATAAGCATTCGCTTATGCAAAAGTTCCGGCACGCCGCTCTTGACGTTTTTTTCTCGTAAAATTATTTCTGTCCCATAGTTAAATTTACAGGAAGTATTCTCTACATTATTGATAATATATAAAAAAAAATTTTGAAATCGAAAATATTTTTTTTCAAAATTAGAATTCAAAAAATTTTTTAAAATTTTTTTCGGGCAAAATAATTTTTTTAGTTTTATTTCCTTCTTAAAAGTACTTCTTATTATGAGTATTTTGCAAAAAAAATCATTTTAATCGGTCAAGAAGAAAAAAATTATGTGCCTTTTTTTAAAAACCGACTAAAATTTTGAGAAAAAGGTTTCTCAAAAATTTTTGAAAAAACTTTTATACATTTTAATTTTATGCATATAAAGGATCAAATTCAGAAAGTATTTTTAATATTGCTAAAATCATCAAAAATTCTTATGATCACTTGGCGTGGAATTGCTCAGCTTTTAAATTTTTAACCTAGTAAATAAGTTATTCGCATGATTTTTTAATGCAGCGAAAAATTTTTTGTAAACACTAAAATTTCCAAAAGGTTATTGGTCTAGCACTTTGGAAAATTATCAAAAGTTGTAAAATTTTAACATTCAAAATTAATCTTCTGTTACACTTTTTAATATTTTTTAACGCAATTTTTTTCTAAACTTATTTTATAGTTTTAAACAACCTCTCACATGGATTAGCAAAAAATATGCAATTTATTAAAAGTTACAAATTCTAACCTCTTTTAAAATTAAAATTTCCAAATTTTGACCATCCTATATATTTTAGGGTTAATAATGGAGCAAGAAAAAAATACAATCTACTTTAATAATTCAAAATTAAAAGGGTCAAAGTTGGGGGTGGTGCCTCCCCTTAATGTATGTGAAACTCGATGATTTCATAAGTACGTTAAGTTTATACTTAACGTACTCATTATTATAGAAGTAGAAGGTTCACGACTTGTTTTCGTAATTTAAAAATTTTTAAATGTTTAATGAACATTTTTATTTAAAAACTATTGAATATTTCACATTGGTACTAACCAAAAATATCAATCGTTTTAATCTGCATGTAAGAATAAAAGAAATAAAATATAATTTTCGTTACTTTCAGTTAAAAAGTAAATTGAAAATACGAACTTTGATTCAACATTTCAATTTACAATAGTACATTTTTTATCAAATTTGCGACAAGTTTGGAGTTTAAACAAATGAATGGGATTAAACAAAATTTACAATTTGTTGAAAGATATTTTTTGACCTGTCTACCGAAAAATGATATAAAAAAATGTGTTCCATTGGAAACTTTTTAAATTAAAAATTGTAATTAATCCTCAAACACTTCTTTTTTATCTGTAATGGAATTATCAGTCTATAATAAGAAAGTACTATAGTTAATAATATGTAACAATTTGATTGATATATGTAAACATCACGAAAACAGATAATTACTATACTGTTCACTTTATTTTGGATAAATATTTTGCAATCCCTTTCAGATTTATAAGAAAGTTATTAAAAAACTTTAACAGTCATAGGTTTAAAATTGGTTGAAGATCACAGTAATTTAAATCTTATTCCTGGCAAAAAATTATGTTTAACATTCTTAAATCTAACTTTTAAAAAAGAATACTAAACTGAAGAAACCATAGCAGAAGATCCACCATTTATTTTAGAGGAAGACAAAATTGCACAATCTGACGAATTTATAAAATCATTAGGAAATCAAAGGAATATAGTTCAGAAATTAAATATTAATCAAAGAAGCAAACTAATTAAAAATAAAATTAAATAGAAATCAGATTTTGTCAATTGAACAAGAAGAACAAAATTAAAAATGAAAATTAAAAATTGCAATAAAACGTCAGATAAAATGAAATTTTTAAGCTTAGTTCCTTAGTCAATGACTATATCTCGTATCCTATATTCCAATTATCATATATAAGAAATGGGCAATTTTATGACATGATAACGCTTGCTATTGGTCAAGATACGATAATAACACCTGCTGTTGGCTTAAATTCGATGAAAATGCTTATTATTATTGGTTCTGGCTAAGATGATATCGCTCGTCATTGGTTAATATTCGAAAATAACGGTTGCTATTGGCTAAAAGTTTTGGGTTTTGAAGGTACACACCTCAGGAATATTTACCACCAAAAACTTTGATGAATTTACAAAGCGTTTCTTTTTGACAAACATTTATTCTCAAAATGAGCCTGTGGGACAAGCCGGACCGTTTTCGGAGGGGCAAACCGGCCATAGGATATTTCCATTGAATTAAAGTTTCATAAAAATTATTTTAAATAAAATGTTTCTTTCATTAAAATATTTACTTACAATGAAAAATAATTGACTTGCATTCAAAATTGGACACTTTAATATTGTTCCTCTGATAATGATAAACTCTGGGAAAAAGTTGCGCAATTAATTGATCTTTCAAACAAGCCCTCAAAAAATAAAATCGGTTGATTAGTTTAGTCACAAGAGTCGGCTATTGTATATTACCGTTGTGTTAAAATCTCATTCTCTTAATAAGCATCCTATTCTATTCATTAATTTTTTAACTGGCGGACTAAAAGTGTGCAAACTTCTTTTTGCATTTTCCCCCTTTTGTGTGCTTTAGATGGGTTTATTTTCTGAAAGACTCTGAAAGAATGAAGCAATATAATAATATTTGTTACAATTTAAAATACTTATTATAATAAAGATTTAAAGCGAAAAACTTCTTTCCCGTATGAGTTATAAATTAATTTAATCTAAACATTATTGTAGAATTAAATATTTACCTTTGTATAAATTCGAACGTCTTCTTACTATTTTGACCACATGTATATCCATATACATAGTAAGAGAAAAAGAGAAAAAAGAATCCTTGTAATGTAATGTCCATTAATGAAGCAATTTCTTTTTGAATGGTTTAATCTTTATTTAAATTTATCCAAATTTTTCTTTTTTCAACAAGTTCCAACCTTTTTTTTCCTGTGACATTTTCGTTTCATTAATTTGCAGTGGACTTTGGTAGGCAACACATCCATACTCATCATGTACACCATTTTCCATGTGACTTTGAGTATTACTTTCGTGCTGATCAACAATTGTATCAGCTCTTTTTTCTGGAAGTTTTTTCGTTAGATGGTTTTTTTATAGTTTATAAGGTCATACAGCCTTATAAAAAAGCGTCCCTTTTATTACTTAACTTTTCTCCATCAGCATCGATTATTTCTAAGGCTTGTGGATATTTGATAAAAAATATGTCAACTAAAGAACTAACTGCAGTTCTTTTAAAATCGTTTAATGTACCCACAATGTGAATACCTAAAATTTTCTTTAACTCTTTACACTAAAGAGTGTAAAGAGTTAAAGAAAATTTTAGGTATTCACATTGTGGGTACACATTGTCGGACAATGTTTTTCCCAATTCTAACTTCTCTTTCATAGTATCAGGTAGATTGTTCCAAGGAAAAGAACATGGACTTCGTCTCTCGTAAACAGCAGTGAAATTTAGAACTGTAAGGGAAGCAAAATATACATCATTTCCTTGTACTGTCCTAACTGGTGTTAGGTCTTCTACAGATTCTCCATTAAAACTATCTTTTGCAGTATGGATAAGAGATTCATTTTTGATTACCATTTCTTCTCTTGATTGCCATTCTTTTTCCTTTTTGAGAATTAGAATATCGGTTAAACAGGCAAGATAGAAAGAAATTCATATTCATCCATAACATCTCCATTTTGTTCCAGAACTAGCTAAAAAATTTATTACATTAAGTAAAATAATATGATTTTGATAAAGACACAGAAAAAGATTAAGTGAAATAGTATTAAATAATTACCTTAAACTCTAGGGAAGGCAAATTCATTTTTGCAGATGCTTTTATAATAATATTATTGATTGTATTACCAGATATAAGAAATTTCTTCTTTCTCATTGAATCCATAATCGTAAAAAGAGATCTTTATTCCTAGAATGAGAGTCATTTTGTTAGAAAAGGCAAAAGTATAAAGAATAATGTTTAACATCGTAACTCGTCTTTTGCTTTCATGAGGCATACTTACTACATTGAGAAATTTCTATCTTCATGAAATGGTCAAATAAACAGTAAAAATTTGTATGTTATTTTCTAATATTTTTTTACTAATCCGTGCTTTAAACGCGCCTGCACAATATTATTTGTATAATAAATATGAAGTGACTCATAAGAAAATAGTTCCTCTGCAAATACACATTCGTAATCTAAAATTGAATGGAATTCGTAGACTCTAAGATTTGGGTTAAAAATTGTTTTTATTGTTCTAACACAAAAGATATTCTCTCCTGAGAGTCAAATAATATTAAGCAAATTTTTCCGAATTCTATATTAAATTGGTAATGCTCCTGTCTCCCTTTAATGACAGCAGAATTGCATTCTAATGTATTATTACCTAGATCTTTTTCAAAAATTGCCTTTTGCATATTCGGACAATATAACTTGATTTGTAACTGTCTTTCCTCTGTGATACGTTGAAATTGTCGCAAACTGGCAGCTTTTCTTAACAAGCTTTGGAATAGTTCATGTTTTTCGGAAAGAGAAAAAGTGATATTTTTGAAATTTCTAAGATTTTGTAATGCATTTTTTAAAGAAGGTATGTTTGCTTTCAAAACAAAGTGTCCATACGCGGAGAAGAGGACCTTGATCAGTTTTGGGTAATGGGAAATGTAATGATGTTTAGGTAATAACTTATGATTTGGAAATAAAGTTATTCTTGAATATAAATATTCATTTATAATAACTTGCAGATATACAATATAACATTTGTGAATTTCTTGAGCAATAACGGCCTCACATTACCTCAAAACTTATGTCAAAATTGACCTATTTTTTGACCTATTGGTTTAAAAAGAGGATAATAACGGCCTCATATTACCTCAAAACTTATGTCAAAATTGACTTATTTTTTGACCTATAGGTCAAAAAGGGAATAAATAACGGCCTCACATTACCTCAAAACTTATGTCAAAATTGACCAATTTTTTGACCTATACACGGTGGGCAGGAAGTGACAACAGGTTGCACAAAAATGTCGACAAAAACTGCAAGTGGGGCTGTATTTGTTGGTTATTACAGGTAAAAATCCGTTGAGAATGAAATCCTAGCTGCTTCTTTTTCAAAGTTATCCATGTTTTAAACTTTTTTTTATTAGATCAATTTTCGTGAAATAGGAAAGGTGCACTCGAATGTATGTACTTAAATATAAATTTATGTAAGTATTTAGCCCATTCTCTACGTTGCCAGAGTGCACCACGTGGAGGTAACTTACTCTGCACTCTTTTTATTTTTTTTAAACATTTTTAAAAATTTTTTTAAAATTATTTTTGTTTTTTTTTTAATTTTTTATAAATTATTATTTTTATACTTTTCGTAATACTTTATGTTATAATTATACATCTTTTGTGTATAAAATCTTAAGGGCATGTCCAAGTTGTGAAATGTAAACAAACAAAAATGTAAACAAACCAAGCACTAAAATCACATTTCGGAAACAGCCTTTTCTCCCACAAAAATTAACATTAGAACGCTTTTTTTATAAAACTGATAAATTAGTGTGTCAAAGTTTCCAAAAAATTCATTTTTGAGTGTGATCAATAAATAGCAATTAGTAAAATAACTAATTAAAATAACCTGTAAAATAGCATTTTTGACGCGTCGCGAAAAATAAACTGTTTGAGTATATCAACCGCACTGACGATGAAAAAGTCTCATATCAGAGATTGGACCTTCAACATGTGGAAGGGGCAATTTTTCCTTTTCCACCAGGAAATTACAAGGAGAAAGGGTCAAAACTTCTTCATCGTCCGTGCGGTTGATATAGTCAAACACTTAAATTTTTCGCGATGTCAGACGATTGCTCTCCGCGCATGCGCAGACCGTGCCAAGAACGCATTGACAACACCATGCGAAAATGCACATTTTTCTTCAGACTGAAACGCAGTTATTTTCACATGCTTTCAGGTATACTAGGTATAGATACCAAATTCCACACTTCAATTTACCATTTTCATAAAAAAACTGTAAATTTCTATTTATTTGCAACAATGTGATGGTAGTAAAAAGCAGCAGTAGAAGACTGAATATTGAGGAATTTTTCGACCATCACATTTTCGTAAATAAATAGAAAGTTACAGTTTTTTTTATGAAAATGGTAAGTCGAAGTGTTGAATTTGGTATCTGTACCTAGTATACCTGAAAGCATGTGAAAATAACTGCGTTTCAGAGTAAAACAAAATGTGTCTTTCTGCATAGTAGAGCAACAGAGTTTACGTCGCGAAAAGTTTAAGTGTTTGACTATATCAACTGCACGGACGATGAAGAAGTTTTTACCCTTTCTTCTTGTAATTTCGTGGAGGAAAAGATAAAATTTCCCCTTCCACATGTTGAAGGTACAATCGCTGATATGAAACTTCTTCATTGTCAGTGCAGTTGATATACACAAACAGTTTATTTTTCGCGACGAGTCAAAAATGCTATTTTACAGGTCATTTTAATTAGTTATTTTACTAATTACTTTTAATTGCTTATAGTGAAATATGATTTTGTTGGTAACTTTGACATTCTAATTTAACAATTTCTTAAACAAAGTGTTTTAATGTTAATTTTTGTGGGAGAAAATGCTGTTTCCGAAGTGTGATTTTAGTGCTTGGTTTGTTTACATTTTTGTTTGTTTACATTTCACAACTTGGATATACCCTTAAGCTTTATTTTAAAATTAACAAAACTTTTACTGTCATGATCCTTTTGGCGTTAGAGAATAATAAAAAATAAAGTAAATAAGATAATAAACATTTTAAAGAAATAAGAAAGTGATTTTTTAATTAAGTAAAAAATTATTTCGAAAGTTGATGAAAATAAAGTGGTTATAGGTAATAGTCCGGAAGCCAGCGACCAAAACAACTACCGGCTGAAAGTTTGAGTATAAATTACTAAAGACATGTAAATAACAGATACCACGTCTGGCAGGCCAGTGCTTGGACAGGGGGTGGCGGCAGGGGGGCGAATAGGTGAAAAATAATGAAAAAGTTTCTCATTTCATACCGATTAAAACCTTTAGAAATCGAAAGTTGACATCTACACGAGTATAAAAATGTGCGTCTGGCAGTTCTGGGCTGGGACAAAGTACGTCTGGCAAAGGGTTAAACATCTAAAAAAATCGAAAATTTTTTCTGATTTCATACCGATAAAAACCTTTAGAAATCTAAAGTTAACATTTACACGAGTGTAAAAATGTGCGTCTGTCAGTTCTGTGTTGGGGTAAAGTATAACAGCACGTGTTTTGACGTGATCTAACCATAACTTCAAAATTAAGGCAATGTAAAATAGGCACATAACTATTTTTAAACATTTCTTTGTAAGAGAAAATTTTTTAATGTTTACTATTCATACTCATATTTCAATTTTACTTACCATTATTTTGTACACATAATTTTTTTCGTATAGAATTAAAATACTATTAGACTAAAAGGAAAGTTCTGAAATAATTACATAAATTCACATAACCGATTTTTAGAAATGTTAAAAATTAATTAAAATAACTTCTTTTTTTCATTGTCTTTCTGAGAAAGCATTTTCGAAGGGCTGCCAGACGTACTTTGCCCCAGCCCAGAACTGCCAGACGCACATTTTTACACTCGTGTAGATGTCAACTTTCGATTTCTAAAGGTTTTTATCGGTATGAAATGAGAAATTTTTTTATTATTTTTCACCTATTCGCCCCCGCCGCTGCCCCTGTCCCAGCACTGGCCTGCCAGACGTGGGATTCTGTTATTTACATGTCTTCAGTAATCTATACTCAAATTTTCAGCCGGTATGAAATGAGATAGTTGTTTTGGTCGCTGGCCCCCGGACTATAATATTATTAATAATAATAATTAATAATATTATTATTTTAATATTATTATATTATTATAAATTATTAATAATACATGAAACAAACTGAAAAGTAAAAAAAGTTGAAATAAATATTTTCATTTAAAAGTAGTTATATTAAACCTAAATTATTTAATAATAGCGCGTTGTAAATAATTTTTACATTTGTTCTTTGTTATTTTTTATTAATTCACTCATATTATTGTAAAAGCATATGTAATTATATAAATTATTTGTTCCATATAAAGAGTTTGTTAAGCTCTCGAAAAATTAACTTTTACAATTTTTATATGGGGCAAAATTCCTCAATTGTCCTAACTTAAAATTGAAAGTCTTCAAATCGGGTTGATTTTTGCACAAACTTTAGTACTATAGGGGAGTACTTTATCCACAAAATATTAAAATATTTTATTAAAAATTGTAGAGGGGGGAGGGGGTTAAAGTTTTTGGTAACGTGTTAACAGTGGATTCTTATAGCTAATGTAGCTAAAAAACAGTAGAGTGGACAAAATTTTGCCCTATATGTTTTCGAAAGGTTTTTTCCTCCTCTTTCGAATGGTGTAAAAAAAATTTTTTTTATTAACAATTTAAGTTAATTTTTTCAAAATTAAAAATATTTTTGACTTTTTTTTGAAAATCGGCATTTTTTTTTTTTTTTGCCTTAAAATAAAGCTTATTATATGTACTTTCCATACCCCTTTGGTAAAAAATGCCGTTTTTTTTGTTTTCGAATTATTAATTAATTAATTAAAATTTGTAAAAAATTATTAAAAAATGAAATACTTTTTAAGCAAATAAACTTTTTTTAATTATGAGCTTATCATCGTAAAGCTGCTTAAATTCCGCATCCAACGAGTATAAATACATCTATTTTTATAAATAATTGTTTAATAAACAAATAATTGAAAATTTATTTATTAATTTTTTGAAAAAAAAACAATTTCTTTCTTCATTTTTTCTTTAAAATACAGATCAATATGTGTACATTCAATACCAGTTTAGGAAAAAATGACGCTTGATTAGTTTTCAAATAATTAATCATTTAATTAGTTAATTAACAAATTAATAGTAGTAAAAAATTACTAAAAAATTAAATATTTTTCAAGAAAATAAACTTTTCTTAATTACGAGTTTGTCATCGGAAAGCTTACCAAATTCTGCATCCAACAATCATAAACTCAACTGTTTTTTATAAATAATTATTAATTAAATAAATAATTTATTATTTATTTATTAATTTTTTGAAAAAGGGATATTTTTTTATTTTTCCTTTAAAATAAGGCTTAATATATTTACTTTCGATACCCGATTAGGAAAAGTTACAATATTTTTTGTTTTCGTATTATTTATTAATTAATTAATAAAAAATAGACATGTTGGATGCGGAATTTGTTAAGCTTTACGTTGGAAAGCTCAAAATTAAGTAAAGTTTTTTTTAAATATTAATTTTTTTTACTAATTTTTATTAATTAATTAATAAATAATACGAAAACAAAAAATATTGTAACTTTTCCTAATCGGGTATCGAAAGTAAATATATTAAGCCTTATTTTAAAGGAAAAATAAAAAAATATCCCTTTTTCAAAAAATTAATAAATAAATAATAAATTATTTATTTAATTAATAATTATTTATAAAAAACAGTTGAGTTTATGATTGTTGGATGCAGAATTTGGTAAGCTTTCCGATGACAAACTCGTAATTAAGAAAAGTTTATTTTCTTGAAAAATATTTAATTTTTTAGTAATTTTTTACTACTATTAATTTGTTAATTAACTAATTAAATGATTAATTATTTGAAAACTAATCAAGCGTCATTTTTTCCTAAACTGGTATTGAATGTACACATATTGATCTGTATTTTAAAGAAAAAATGAAGAAAGAAATTGTTTTTTTTTTCAAAAAATTAATAAATAAATTTTCAATTATTTGTTTATTAAACAATTATTTATAAAAATAGATGTATTTATACTCGTTGGATGCGGAATTTAAGCAGCTTTACGATGATAAGCTCATAATTAAAAAAAGTTTATTTGCTTAAAAAGTATTTCATTTTTTAATAATTTTTAACAAATTTTTATTAATTAATTAATTAATAATTCGAAAACAAAAAAAAACGGCATTTTTTACCAAAGGGGTATGGAAAGTACATATAATAAGCTTTATTTTAAGGCAAAAAAAAAAAAATGCCGATTTTCAAAAAAAAGTCAAAAATATTTTTAATTTTGAAAAAATTAACTTAAATTGTTAATAAAAAAAATTTTTTTTACACCATTCGAAAGAGGAGGAAAAAACCTTTCGAAAACATATAGGGCAAAATTTTGTCCACTCTACTGTTTTTTAGCTACATTAGCTATAAGAATCCACTGTTAACACGTTACCAAAAACTTTAACCCCCTCCCCCCTCTACAATTTTTAATAAAATATTTTAATATTTTGTGGATAAAGTACTCCCCTATAGTACTAAAGTTTGTGCAAAAATCAACCCGATTTGAAGACTTTCAATTTTAAGTTAGGACAATTGAGGAATTTTGCCCCATATATAACTTTTCATCAGAAATTTTTTTGTTTCTTGTAGAATAAAAATTCTAAAATAAGAATAATTATATTTCTTCAATTTTATTAATATAGAATTTTTATAATCAAAAAAGGGCATAAATAATTTACATCTGCCAACAAGATGAATTTCGATGTTACTGCTGGCACTACCAGTGATAAATTAAATGAAATAATTATAATCTTATTTATCTTGACTGAGTAAATATAATTTATTCATTATTATCATTCTTATAGAATAATAATAATTAGCATAAGTCTAAAGAAGCAAAGCAACATTGTGATTCAGGTGTGAAATTTTACATATAACATGTAAATTTCTTAAACTTTTAAAATTTAGAGAATTATAATCAATTGATTCTTCATGGGTCATTCCAGTGAAATTCAACTAGAGCTGGTTGTTCGATTATTTCCGAAATGGCTGTAATTGAAATATAATGTTATTTAATACAATTTGATTCCTAGTTGCGAGTTTTTATCACCATAATGTTTTATTTCTCTGTAAATAAGTTTCTTAAATATTTAACAGGTTACGCTTACAAACATAACCCATTTTACAACAACTCAGTAAAAGTTACTGTAAAATAAAAAAAATACTTTTTTCTTATTAGTTTAAGTATATTTTTACTAAATACGATAAAATAAACGTAAATTAACACAAAAGTACTCACAGAAACAGGTAAATCGGTATTTTTTTGATCTTGCAAAGTATTATGAAGATCTTTTTCTTTTACGTATATATCATGGAGGAAAGGGAAAAATCTCTCTTTCCACATGTTGAAGGTCCAATCGCTGATATGAGACTTCTTCATCGTCAGTGCGGTTGATATACTCAAACAGTTTATTTTTCGCGACGCATCAAAAATGCTATTTTACAGGTCATTTTAATTAGTTATTTTACGAATTGCTATTTATTGATCACACTCAAAAACGATTTTTTTGGAAACTTTGACACTCTAATTCATCATTGTTGTAAAAATAAGTTATCTAATGGTAATTTTTGTGAGAAAAAAGATTGTTTGAAAAATGTGATTTTAGTGCTTGGTTTGTTTACATTTTGCGTTGTTTACATTTCACAACTTGGACATGCCCTTAATAAATATAAAATTTTCAAATATGCTGGGATGAAAAAGTAACAACAGCTTTCTTTAATCGGATCATAAAAGTAGGCTCTTCTATCATTCCTATTTTAAATCTACCCCAGAATTTATTGAATTCTCTATGAACCGACTCTCCAGCCTGCTCAGACCATAATCCTAAACCATCGTTATTTAAAAAAGCAATAGCTTGCTTTAAATGATCAAGAATGATATGGAGTTTAACTGTTTGAGAAATTCCAGTGCTCTTTAAAGCTTTACGGAGTTCACGAAGATTTTTGTCAATATCTTTAAGATCCGCTTGTTTTGCAGAAAAACAAGTATTAACAATTTTGTCCATTGCTTTGAATGAGGTAATAAATGGTTGTAACCGAAATGGTCCAATATCCTTGTAAATTTCAGGATCCTGTAATTTATCGGCTTCTTTATGAAGTTTCCGACATTGATTGCCATCAAAAATATTTCCATGGTAGCTTTTATGTGGTATACCTAATACAAAGCTTTTCCCATGCCGATACCATCAATTTTAACTATACCATCCCAAAAGAGATGATTGACAAACCCTTGTAGCAGGTGTAGTTCAGGAGGAATACACTTCTGAAGCACATATGTGTCATCATCTTCAATAGAAAAGGGATCATGAATTGTGCTATGGCATTCTTTACCTTTGCTTTTGTGGCTACCCATACGTTTAAATTGGAAATAGTCATCTTTCAAGTGTTTATATGTCTTTAAGTCAACATTCTCTACATCAATGATCGAATCATTATCTTCAATCATTTTATCAAAACTCTTTAATTCATTAAATGTAATAAAACAATGAGGACAAGGGTAAGTTGCCAACGCCGTTTGCATTCCATTAGCAAGAAGAACAAGTTTTAAGTCTGAGTCAAATTTAAAAGGTCTTTCATTTAGTTCAGTTAATTCAACTAAAGTTTTAAAATTTTCATAAGTCTCCTTAATATCTGGAACTATGCATAGTAAAATCAATTTGTAGACACTAGTCATTTTGCGTTCGTTTGCAACACTCCCACCAGTGGAATAATATGAAACGTTTTTACTTTTGCACTTACCTGAATCATCTCCTTCTTTTTCGTCTTCTAGGGTTGAAATTGAGATAGAAATTTTAAAAAAGCCTTGGCCTCCATCTGCCATTAATTTTATTCTAGTTTCTTCTATATGCTCAATGTTCCGTTTCTCAAAGACAAAATCAAGAAGTTCTGTTGCATTGGCATACACGACTGGTCTTTTTTTAATTCCTTCCTTTGTTTTTTTTAAATTCATAAAGATCTTCTTTATAAATGTTTTCCATCAAATTTGATTTTTCATACATATGTTGATTATAATTTGTAGGAACTGATTTTCTTCCAGCAGAAGTGCGAATAAAGTTTACCAATTTTTTCATGTCATTTGTAGAACATCCAGTATTAGTTTGGAACTTATCTAAACTTTGATCAGAAAAGATTACTTCTTTCTCTTCTTTCTTATTTACAGGTATACGAGCCTTTGAAATTTAAAATAATCTCATTTTTTGCATCTTTACTACTGTCAAGTTTTCTTTTCAAAAGAGTAGTTACTATTTGATTCTGCTGTTTCTCAGGTAATTGATCCACTATATTGAACACATTATTACGTGCATTAGAAGAAGAAGGACCTTTACAAGAATGTGGAATACCTTTACCAATTTCTTGGAAACAACTGTTACAGATTTGAATAGAAGATCGGGCTTCGACTGTATTTTCGTCACTCTTAGAAACTGACGCTATTTGCACAGCACCATGAAGATCATTATCTATATCAATTTTAGTGGTAAACTTTCGTACATGACCTCTACCTTTATTTGTTTTTGAATGGCTAGTAAGTCGCGCTGTTAAGCAAATGTAACAATTACAAATCGATGTTCTTGTTTCTTTCGCCAAATTAATATCCTCGTAATTGGGAATAGTTGGACAAGGTCTTTTAAAATTTTTCTTCCCATATTCATTAATAGTTAATCGACAAGAGCTACACAAACTTTTTGGGAATTTACTATTAGAAATATCAAACTGTTTCTGAATATGTTCTTTTATTACCATAATATGATTTTCAGATAATAAGAAATGATGGGAAGGTTTATTTTTAAACAAAATTTTCTTACCACATGTCGCGCATATCTTCAATCGATTCTCTTCATGATCGCATTTCAATTTTAAATGTGGCATCGACATTATTTTTAACGGATATTATATATCGTTCATTTACAATAAATGATGTTCATATACATATAACAATATTCACACAACACTTATTTTTAATTTTCAAGTTTCGAATTTTTGATTATGGAGAACATACAATAACCATCGCGTCACCTCACTGAAAATGATTTTGTAATGAATGAAGCTGCAACGCTCTTTTTATACCAATTCGGATTTAAATAACCTGAAATTGGCTTTAAACTAAACTGTTGCAAATGTTTTCAGTGCTAGTGACTTTTACCATCAGATATTTGTGATTTTGTATTTGCAGTTTTTGTCGACATTTTTTTGCAACCTATCGAAGCTTCCTGCCCACCGTGTATAGGTTTAAAAGGAGGATAAATAACGGCCTCACATTAGGTCAAAATCTATGTCTAAATTGACCTATTTTTTGACCTATAGGTCAAAAAGGGGATAAATAACGGCCTCACATTACCTGAAAACCTGTGTATAATTTGACCTATTTTTTGACCTATAGGTCAAAAAGAGGATAAATAACTGCCTCACATTACCTCAAAACCTGTGTCTAATTTAAACCTATTTTTTTACCTATAGGGTAAAAACATAAATCAAAACATATGTCAATATTGACCTATTTTTTACCTATGTCAAAAAGAGGACAAATAACGAATAAAAATGCTAGTTTAATTTTACCAATTTTTTTGAGCTACGGGTTTTAAAAGTGGCCTTAATGTGAGCCTTCACATTACGTTAAAATTTAATCTGTGTTTTACCAATAGGTCAGACCTTGCCCCCTCAAATCGAAGCGCGAAATAGGACGTCAAAGCGTATCCAAAAGAAATTTTTTTTACTTTTTTTTCAAATCATTGAAAGCTCTTCTCTCTTCCTCTCTAAACACAAATTTTTTATCCTTTTTTAAAAGGTCATAAAGAGGTTTGGCTAATATTGAAAAACCCTCGATAAACTTACGAAAGTACGATGCTAACCTTGCAAAGCTAAGCAATTGTTTGGTATTTATTGGCTCCGGGAAATCTCGAACTGCTTTCAGTCCTGTATCTGTCGGTTTCAACCCTTCCCCTGACACTCGATAACCCAGATAATCAATCTCCGCCTGCAAAAAACTACACTTGTCTATTCATAATGATAATTTGCTCTGCACTAACTCATCGAAAAACCCTCCCCAGAACTGACCAATGCTCCTCCAAAGTACAAGTCCCCACCAATATGTCATCAAGATATACTATGACATCAGCTGTGGCAATCAAATCGGTCAACACTCTGTTTATAAATCTTTGAAAACACTCTGGACCAATTTTAGTACCAAATGGTAGTCGAAAAAATTTATACTGGCCCAATCCAGTTGATCTTCGTTGATCTTTATTTATTGCTCGATAGTCTGGACACATTCTAACTTCACCATTTTTTTCCTGTCAATACAATCGGTGCTGTATATTCAGCTGTACTTTCTCATATATATTTTTCCTTTTTTAATTTATCTAAAATATCTTTAACAATTTCTTTAACGGTATATGACAATCTTCGCGGGCCAAATTGAATCGGATATCATTTTTTAATATTATTTTAGCTTCTGCTTTTACTTTTGGGTCTAAAAGTCGTACAATTTTGTCATAACGATTTATATACAAATCAATTAATTTCTGTCGGTCCGAAGCAGAGATAGCTGAATTTATTTTGAATTCATCTATAACGGACTTTGGGTACACGTCAACATTTAAAATTTCAAAAACGATCTAATCGCAATCTGGCTGTCTTGTTAGTCTATATCTAAATTTACTTAAGGTGTCTCTACTTATCAACACAGGTGTCGACATCACATCATCTGCCACTACTCCCATTTTCACTTTATTCATAACACCCCTCCAACAAAAACTCAATTCTACAATTCCCTTAATTAAAACTTTTGATTTATTCATTCCATAAAAACGCTGCCATTCTGGAGTAGGAGGCTTGATACATTCTTTATTACCCAGACATTCCTTTATTAACGTTACAGGACATCCCGTATCTAGTCTACATATAACATTAAAAGTTTGAACCTTCTTGCCGCATAAAAGTAATGCTCTCTTGAAATTCATCTCTTCCTTCAGCCTGTACATCCACGAAGCAGACCTCGTTGTTTCCCCACTCCTCTTCTCCCTCTCCGTCGTACTCCTCGCCCATCTGATCCTCTCCGTTGTTACCATCTTCTTCCTACTCTATATTTCCGATCTGACGTTCGGGTTTATTCAGCCAACGTTTTCCGGGGATCGGATTTCCCACTCTTTCCTTCTGAGTACAGTTTCGTGATATGTGCCCATGTTCCCCACATATATAGCATTTAAAAGTACCTCTAGTGCTGGCGTGCTTTTGGCTTGGATTTTCGCCCCTCTCTCCAACTGACAGAGGAATCGATCGTGGAAGGGGTCTTCCTCCTGCCTTTGCCCCTCCACTCCATGATTTTGTCCTGAAGACTTGACTCCCTCGTGGCAATTTAATTCTCGAAAAGACCCTAATCAATTTCTCGATTTTAACAAAAAAATGCATGCCGGCCTGGTTTGAACCTTTTACTTTTGATAATAAATATGGACGGGCCCAATAATAGTAACGCGGACTTTTTAAAATTGTAACAAAGTTGTTTAAAAAATGTACAAAATTACATAGATAGATTACAAATTTATTCCTTTGATATAGGACAACAATTCACCAAAGAATCAAACCAATTCCCCTTCACACCCCCTCATGTAGTGGGAAAATAGTCCATTTAAAAAAATGTTCATTGTCATATGCGCCCTAAAAACGTAGGTATATAAGGATCTAAACTCTGGGTCACAATGTTACATCCCGAGCGGAAGGCGAGGTTAAAATGTTAAGTTGATAACTTTTTGGAGGAATGGTAGACTGATTATGGTCAAGTTGGTAAAGCTTGACCTTTATTTTTAAGTAGGATCGTTTGTACTTGTCAAAACTACGGGTTTTGCGTTAACAACACATAAATATTCCTCTTTTATACATTTATTTAATGATTCAATAATAATATTACAAATAGTTACATAATGATAATTTTAGTTACAATGTAGTCGTAAATGTTAAAGCGCTGGTCGTTATAAGTTTGGTTTTCAAGATGTTCTTTCAATTTGAATGAAACTAGAAAGTTCGTAATGTTACACTTGTGTAACTTTCACAACTTTGAGATTTTTGCGTTTGTTTCAAGAGTTAGTACCGTTTCTAAATGTTACTTTTCGTCCCTTGCACCTATTACGGAAAGAAACTTGTTTCTAAGTGTGAGAAAAGCAACTTGCACAATAAACGAGTACAATTCTATCCGCAATTGCCGATTAGAGAAAGAATTAGTAAAAAACTACGATTAATGAGACTTGACACGCAAAATACGACAGTTAATATATTGAAATTATAAATTCTAAGTGTCAAATTGCCTTTCTTGTAGCCCTTAGGGAAAGAAACTTATTTCTAAATGAAAAACAAAGTTGACTTGCACCTTAATCGAGTACAATTCTAAACCGCAATTGCCAATTAAAGAAAGAATATAATAAAATCGAATAAGATCTGAAGGGTCGCTCGACAATGACTAATGATCTATAAAATCGCACTGGAACTTTTGACATTATTGATGAAGAAGCGTTGGTTTATATACTCTAAAAATGAAAAGTGGGAGAGCTTGTTGACAATTACGGGGGTAAAAGATGATTAACGCTGTGATTTGACTCATCATTAGTCTATTTATAATTTATTTTGACAGAGGAATGTGACTCGTCGACAACTGACCTAATTATCTTACCTCATATGTGGAATGTGAAGCTCAAGTAACAATGACTCATAACGCTTAGGTTGTAGAAAGCGATCCTAGTGAGTGAGCTCGAGCTTTCATGACTCACTTATGACACGACGCATTATTCTCTATTTTGGTCAATTTCTACCTCTTGTCTTGTTTTTTTGCAATATTCTAAATGCGGGACAGAGTGTAAAATTTCAATTTATAACTTCTATCCCAATTTCTGGATTTTTAGTCTATCAACACGAGATATTATATGTCAAGATGACGATAGTGACATTCCTCTGTCTTTTGTTACATCGCAGATACATATAACTCTTACAATCTTTTTCTAAACAAAAATGTACCTGGGATGTAACAGTCCTCCCTTCTTACTTTTTTAATCGTCTCGCTGAAATTTAAATCCTATCTGTTAGATACTAATGTTGTTACTCTAAAATTTTGAAATTGAAACTATCTATGATTACCTCAGTTACACAGTTCATACAATGCTCACAATGACATTGATATCCTTGCGTTCTTTATACATTCTGCGGCGCTTAGATAAATCAGTGAAGTGATAATTTGATGGTTGTTTGTGTAATTTAATTGTGTTGGTTGTGTTATTGTCATTATCTTGTTGAGGTGAGTATGGATTTCTTCGTTCACAGGGTAGTTGTTGACCTTTTATTTCCCAGGCTTGAGGACCAAATTTGTTGACAACAGCACTTTGCATCTTTATAAATAATGGAGGCATCAGGCTCATCTCTAGTAAATAATCTTTTGAGTCGGAGAGTGGACGTGTTCAATTGTTACGAGTAAGAATTTGTAATTAGAAGTTTTTATAGTATTTTTGATTCGAATAATCATATCGTTTTCTGTTTAGTGTCTGGTGAACAAGTTTGCAGCATGGATTTAAATAAGTTTCTGATGACACTTTAATCTAAAGCGACATCCGTGTACTATTCTTCACTGGAGATTGAAGCTCATGAGGCATTGGTCGTCCTAGAAAGGGAGCGATTCCCGAATCCAAGACTGATATTAAAATTCGCAATCTAGCAATAAAACGACTGAAGCTAGCAGTGTTGAACGAATCGGAGGACATGACAGCAATGTTGAATTTATTATTGTAAGTATTGTAATCTATTTTCTTCTTTTCGTTTATTTTGATCTTATTTTGTTTTTCATATTTTGTATTCCAGTCGTTCTAATCGTCCTGACAATTGTTATTGCGGGAAATGCCAGAGTGTGTCTGGATCAATTGAAATGGTATCAGAACCAATAGGTTAGTATTTTCTTTAAAAATTTATATATATATATATATATATAATTTTTTGTTTTATTTTTATTTTCCTTTTAATAATTTTTTGTTTGTTTGTGCCTGTAGGTTATCCTGACGTTTCAAAAAGAAGTAAACCAAATACTAAGGAATGGATGAACATTGTTCCTGAGTTTATTTCATTGCCAGAAAATATAGCTTCAGGATGTCAATCGGCGCCATTGGATTTAACCAAATCAGCTGTTGAGGCTATTCCTATTTTTCAACCCAAGATGTGGTTAAAAGATATTAACTCCATGTTGGAAATTCCTGCACAAGTGGACCCAAGGGTTGGTTAATAATAACAAGATAATAACAATTTGTAACAATAAATAATAATGATTAATTGTAACAATAATAACAAAATAATAATAATTAATTGTAACAATAATAACAAAATAATAATAATTAATTGTAACAACAATAACAAAATATTAATAATTAATTGTAACAACAATAACAAATATAACAAAAAACAACAAGATAGTAATAAAATGTAACAACAAAATAATAATAACAAGTCAACAATAATTTGTAACAACGAAACAATAATAAATAATAATTCATAATAACAAGATAATAATAAAATGTAACAAATAATAATTAATAACAAGTTATAATAATGTAAACAATAATAACAAATTGTAATAACAAGTTAATAACAAATTGTAACAACTACAAATAATTAACAAACAATATTAAAAATATAATATTAAATAACGAAAATTGTAAAAACATATGACTAACAGGATATGAACACGTGCGATCTAAATACTGAGTAAACACAAGTGTCTACAACAATAGTTTTCAAAGACTCTATGCTAGAAAACCTTTTCCGAAGAGACCATGCTAAAAGACCTAAGGAGTCTAGTATAAAAAGGGCCACACTATCATCTAAAACACAGTCTAAAATTGGAAGTCATCAAAAGTAGTCACCCGGACTACAGCCTTAAAAATGTAATCGTCAATAGAAGTCACCGGTTTGTCAGTCTAAAAATTCTAATCTTCACAAGTGGTTCTCTTCGTATAAGTGGTCTCATCCCCAGTATAGTAGTTGTCCCGATCTTACGTGAAAAGTCTAATTCAACTCATCTTGAAGTCTAATTTGGTGTTAGAAATTATCGTTCGAGTTGTGACAAAAGCTGAAAGAAACATAATAGCCATTGAACGAAGATAATTTACGAGTCTCGTAAATCATTAACCTGCAGCCACTTAGAGCCTAATTATTAAACCAGCCCCATTGTACTCCTGCGACACGAGTTAGGACCACCACCTGCTGAGCAAAGGTAGAGAGAAACAAACCACTTAGACTCATTTTAGAAAGTTCGTGTTCATTCCATGTTTGCATAATTTTCATCTTTTCCAAATATATTGTGTTCAAATATAATTATTTCTTGTCATTTATCCAACCTCGTCCCAACTTTAATTTTTCTAAATTAAAGTTAAATCGAGAAAAAATAGGGAATATAATAATAAGGTAAGACATAACAATAATCATAATAATATAATTAAATTAATTAATTAAATAAAAATAACAAATCCAATTAAAATAAATTGTATTAATAAACTAGTGTTAATAAACTAATTAAACAGTAAATTAATATTAATATTAATTAATTTATTAATATTAATTAATATTAATATTAATTTACTGTTTAATTAGTTTATTAACACTAGTTTATTAATACAATTTATTTTAATTGGATTTGTTATTTTTATTTAATTAATTAATTTAATTATATTATTATGATTATTGTTAATAAATTAATTAATATTAATATTAATTTACTGTTTAATTAGTTTATTAACACTAGTTTATTAATACAATTTATTTTAATTGGATTTGTTATTATTATTTGATTAATTAATTTAGTTATATTATTATGATTATGATTAATTAATTATAATTATGGATTTTATTAAATAAAAAAGGAGAGAAGAAGGCAACCACCATTCCTCTTCCTTCTTTTCTTTCGTCTTTTATATGTAATTGTTATTTATTTAATTATTTATTTTATATATATTTACATTTTTTTGTGTTTAAAATAAAGAGGAAAGAAGAAGGCAACCACCATTCCTTTTCCTTCTTTTCTTTCGTCCATATTTTAATGTTTTGTTTAGTTTATTGATTAAATTATAAGTATACATTTTTTTGTATTTACATATAGGGTAATTGCACCAATTGCCGAGGGTACACCAATTGTCGAGGTTCATAATTTTTCTTTTCAAATGAATAGTACAATATAGAATATTTAAAAACAAAAAAAGATTCTAAATAATCTTTATATTTCCAATTTTATATTTACATATTCAAATTTTATAGCAATACTACTAAAATAATTATTTAATTAAAATTATAATTCGCTGCTGTCAAATTTACTCGAATCGACATTTTCTTAAAAACTTCAGGTTGATTGAAACAAACTTTTAGAAATACAAATTAAACGTATTTCTAATTACTTTCTGTTTACGGAATTATTATTATAATATTGTACAAAAACTAAATTTATTTTGTATGTATGTATTTTTGTTAAAAATAATATTTAATATTTTTAAAAAGCAAATCATCGGTATTTGGTTACTTTTTTTTGTCAGTTCCATTTTTCGAGGTAATGGCTCGAAAATTGGTGTATTCAGCTTTTCGCTAATGCACCATTTGTCGATGGTCAAGTATTTGTTTATTATTATTTATTAAACGTCAACCATAGGTTACAAACTTTTATTTACAACAAAAGGCAGAATTAAAAATTTTGAAGCAAAACGAAAAAAGTACAGAAAAGAAAAAACTAAACTCTCCAAAAATTTACAACCTACGCAGATAATCAACCGGTTGACCGGAAAAAACATTGCAAGTAAAATACATTAATTAAAACTGTAAAAAATTGTGTACTATTTCATTTAATTAATTAATATTATTTGCAATAAAAGTTTAATTCGTACGTTTTTAAATTTAATGTGACATAAATTTATTTTTTTTAATTTATGTCTAATTAACACATTTAATTTAATTAAATGAAACTTATATTAAAAGTTTTAGAAAAGTTAAATAACCTCTATCTTCTAATATAAAAAAGTTTTTATATGAATATTATAAATTGTTCAATTATAATTAAATAAACATTTTTGTTTTCTGGTAATGTTCTATAACCTTTCGTAGAAAAAATAAATATCTACTAGATTTTTTAAATGTCGGCAAAAATTATTTGTTTAAAAATGTCATATCCTCGAAAATTGGAACAGACCATCGAGAAATTAGTAAATGACCATCGACAAATGGTGATTTTGCTCAATTGACTTTTAAATATAATTTCTGCTTAACAATTTAGTTTATATTGAAAAAATAAATATGAATATTAAACATTATTAAATCCTTCATCTAAATGTACAAAAATCAATTTTTTGAGTGCATTTACGCCCGAGAAAAAAATTTTCAAAGTCAAATGTTGCCTAAAACCCTCGACAATTGGTACAGTTACCCTATTTTATTGATATAATATTTTTAAAATTATGGATAATTATATATATATATATATATATATATATATATATATATATATATATATATATATATATATATATATATATATATATATATATATATATATATATATATACATATATATATATACATATATATATATATATATATATTTTTAATTTCCTATTAACAGTTAATTTATTACAATTTTATACATGCTTTATTGAAATAACTGTTAATTGGAATATATAGCGTTATTTTAGTCCCATGGTAGGGTGGGAGCTGGTAAATTCCAAAATTCGTCTGAATCGTCAGATCTGCTTGTTGTTAGATTTTCTTTTTTAATATTTTCTTATTTCTGATTACGCTAAAGCATTCTTCTTTAGTGAGCCCCCTTCTATAGCAATATTCACAACACTTTCCCCATTTAAACATTTTTAATTTTATTAAAGAGGAATCATCATTAGACATTACATGTATTTTGTGTTTTAAATTTTTAGGTTTTTCCTCTTCGCTAAAGAAATAAGTATTATTTAATTCTTTAAGGATTATTTTTGCTGCTGAGTGTTCTGATTCTCTAATTGTTCTACACTCATTTTCGGTTGCGATAAATACATTATTGTTTGTATGGTCTGTTACGGTGCATTTTACTTTCCATAATCTATTAAAATCGAGACCCGTGGTCTTATCAATTATGTAAATGGGATTGTCAATGTTGTATTCCGCTGTTAGTTCTTCGAGTATTCCTTTTGGGTTGGATATGTCGTTTATGTCTCTTTTTGGAAATATGAAGGCTAGTACAATTACTACTTGTAGTGGTGGGAAGAAAATGATAGATTCAGACATCTAAAATTTAAAATCATGTTATTATTGTTATTCGTAAGCAATTTTTAATTCATCAACACGTTTTTGGAACCTGTGTCCTTCATCATTTAATAAAATAACATTATTTTTATTTAGAATATCCACAATTCTATATGGACCGTGATAATGAGGGTCAAATTTTCTTTTTAGACCTTCTTTCATGACATAATCTTTATCACCTATTTTTCCTTGAAATGGTTTGATAGATTTATTATACCTTTCTTTGGATTTTAATTTAGCATTTATTAGATTTTTCGCTGCTAGTGCCCTTATTTTAATTAATTTGGTAATAAGTTCAATTACATAGGAACCATATGTTTCGAATTTAACTTCATGAGGAAAAGAACTAGGAGAGCGAGCAGTTTTTTCAAAAACTAACTCATAAGGTGTGAAATTAGTGGCTTAATGCACAGATGTATTGTAGGCAAACATTGCAAAGGGTAATAGTTTCTCCCAATCGTCATAGTCTTTAGTGTATTGTTTTATATAGTCCGTTAAAACGGCATGACTACATTCTAAAGCGCCATTTGTTTGGGGCCTATAACCAGAGGTTGTAACTTGTTGCACTTTGAAAATTTTTGATAATTTTGACAATAATTTGCCAATGAAAGAAGTTCCTTTGTCAGTTAATATTACTTTTGGGGCTCCCTACACTGAAAATAATTCTCTTGCTACAGCATGAACAATAGTAGTTGCTGAAATATCTGGAATTGCAACTGCTATACAGTATTTGGATAAATGGTCTTGCATAGTGAGGATATGACAATTTCCGTCTGGGGTTGTAGGAAGCTTTTCTACTGTATCTAATGAAATTTTGACAAGAACGTTTAGGGGTGTGTCCGTTATAACCATAGGTTCCCTAGTCTTTGCTCTAACTAATTTTTGTGTTTGACATGTGGGACATCTTCTTACAAATTCTGTCACTTGTTCTTTTAATCGTGGCAAAAAAAACTTTTCACGTATTCTTTTATATGTCTTCACTAGTCCTTAGTGTCCTGCTATTTTACTTTTATGAAATTCACTTATGATGTCTTCTCTATTTTCCTTTTTAGGAACAGATACTTGTCCATAACACATAGTTATATTAATATTACTATGATAGAAAACTAATACAATAATTTGTCTTAGTTCTCCTCATAGCAATTCATCCGTAAAGTCTCCGTGTCGAGAAATTTTTAATCTCTTTTGTCTTTTCATTAGAAAGAATTATTTCCAAATTCTGCATTCCTAAAATAATGTCTTCTTTCAATAGTGAATCATAGTAATTATCTTTTACTATTATAGAATATACATTATATCGTCCTCTAAGGGTTGCAAGAATTTGTCCTTTTGCAGGATTTTTATTTTTTATTTCTTCAGGATCTATTACTGCAATGTCGATGTGTAATCGGCTTATTCAAGTCGTAAACTCGCAATCGGCTGATAGAAAATGAACATAGTTCGATGATAAGTAAGATTTTCTCTGTCACTTGTGATATTTGAAGATTCTTCTGATATTCTTGAATAATTCGGAGGCAAATTTGGAGGAATGCTGTTTATAGAATCAAACTTACTCCCTTGTGCTTTGTTGTTCTTGTATTCTTCTTCATCTTCCTCTTCTACATCAATTTTATTTTCTTCTTTGCTTTTCTCTGCTTCATTATCTGTGGTTTCCTCTTCTTCACCATCTGTGTCGACATCTGTTTCATATACTGAAGTGTGATAAGGTGTTAACATAGCTTTTGAAGTTTTAAAAATTTCTGGTGTGTTGGGTTCTGATGTTGATGGTCGGAAAGTAACATTTTTGTTTTTGTCTATTTAATTTTTCTGTGTTGTTTGATGTATTGGCTGTTTTGATTCTATTGTTTCTGCAATTGACTTTTCAAAATTGGAATTATCTGTTTGATTTTTCTGCCACATAGATTCACCTTTAGCATAATCCCAATAAATGTCTAGTTTTTGTGAAAATTCTGAGTGGTCTCCGGGAATTAATTCATTAGCTGCTTTATAAATTGATTCGTCATTGTTTCTATCTGAGTGTATAATCCAATCTCTAGGAGATTGTGGTGATTCTATTAGCCAGTCTGCATGTTGTTTTCAGGATTGATCAAAACGTGATATAGAATTTCATAAAGCTTGGGCTATTTTCTTTCTGCTTAAATTCATCGCGTTGTTTTGTTCTTCGTCAGAACTTTCTTCGCTTTCACTGGCTGGTGGTTCTACCGTTAATACTGTTTTTTCTGGGCTTGGAAAATATACAATTTTGGGTAACAGTTCGGGACGTGCACTTTTAGGTCCAGGCATATTTTTTATATCTGCTGGTGGAAGTTTCAAACTTGGAAGCATACTTCTACTAGGTTTTTGAATAGGATGTTTAGGTATCTCTATATCCTCGTCAGCAATATCCTAGTCTGAATCTTGATCTATAGTTATTATTCTAGGTTGTGTTGCTCTTCTTTGTGATACTCTTGATCCGATTGTACTTTGATTTAAATTAAATTTCGATGTAGATGGTTTTAAAATTGATTTTATAGGTTGTAATTTTGGTTTCTGAGGATCTACAAATATTTGTGTAGGTGGTTTAATTGGTTTCTTTGTGTCTTTGTCACCCTTTTTATTGATTAAAATTTTTACTTGTTTTTGCTCGATTTCGGTTTGGGAATTTTTAGCAATTTTTTCTTTGACATTTCTGGAAAGAGCATCTGCGTTTGTGTTTAGCATTCCTGATTTATGTTGGAATTTATATTCATAGTCTCTTAACTTTAATCTCCATCAAATTAATCGCTATCCTGGATCTTTTTTTGTGTCCATCCATTTTAAGGTTTCATGGTCGCTTACTAAAGTAAATTTCTTTCCATAGATGTATGGTCTAAAATGATGCATATAATACAGCTAGACATTCTTTTTCAGTAGTTGAATAATTTATTTCTGATGCATTTAATACTCTAGAAAGATACGCAATAGGAAGATCGAATCCGTCCTTTCCTTGACTCAGCACTGCGCCTACAGCAAAATCTGATGCGTCTGTTGTTAGTGTGAATGATTTCTCATAGTCAGGGTATTGTAAAATTGGACTAGTACACAAAGTTTCTCTTAGCTCTCTGAAACTTTCTTCTCGCTGTTGTTTCCACTCGAATTTCACTTCCTTTTTTAGTAAAATAGATAATGATTTAGCCTTTGCTGAAAAGTCTTTAATAAATCTAAGATAATATCCAGCTAATCCTAGAAATTGCTTTACATTACGTGGCGTTTTAGGTCTAGGAAAATTTTTGACAGCTTCTATTGTTTTGGGGTTGGGTTTTAATTCTTTACTACTTATTATATGCCCTAAATAGACTACTTTTTTAAAGAAAAATTCGCATTTTTCTAGCTGTGGTGAAAGGTTGGCACCTTTTAATCGTTGTAGTAATCGTCTTACCTTTTTGCCGTGTTTTTCTAAATTGTTTGCATAAACCACGATGTCATCCAAATATACGAATAATTCTACACCCTGAAGTCCTGATAAAACTTGACCCATTAGTCTTTGAAACGTTGATGGTGAATTTTTTAATCCCATGGGCATTCTTATGTATTCGTAATGACCATGCGTAGTGGAAAATGCTGTTTTTGGTCTGTCAATGGGATCTAATTCAATTTGATCAAATCCACTGGCTAAATCAGATACCGAGAAGTATTGAGCGCCTCCAATGGTGTCCAGTATGCTAATTATATTCGGCAGAGGATAAAAATCAGCAATTGTCTTCCCATTTAGCGCCCTAAAATCGATCACAATTCTCCATTTCCTCTTACCAGTTCCATAGATCTTTTTGGGAATTATAAGCAATGGGGAGTTATATGGAGAACAGGAAGGTCCTATGGCTCCTTCTGATTTCATTCTATCGATGACCTTATTAATTTCTTCCTTTTGGGAGGGTGAAAATCTGTATTGTTTAGTGTGGATTGGTATTTCGTCTTTTGTAAGAATTTTGTGTTAAACCATATGTGTAGGGGTTAGTTGTTCTCCTAGAAGATGAAAACTGTCTGGAAATTCTCAAACTAATTGTTCTACATGTTCTTTTTCTTCTCAATTCAAAGGATCTAGTCTTAAATATTTTAAAATATCTGTGACCCTGTTTGATGATGGTATGTATTCTTCTTCTGTAGAGTAATCATTGGAGTCTTCACCTGGTAATTTATAGAATTCAAAAGGTACCACCTCAAGACCTAATGCTCTTGAGGTGGTATGTCAATTTCTGCGTCTTCGGATGTCATATTTATCGCATAAATATGTCAAACTCCATCGTGATTTGTTACTGCCCTTCACCTAATAATAATCCTTCGTCGGTTTTTATTAAGGGTAATTATCTTTCTTTTAATTCTGGATTTAACATTTAACATCGATAGGTATTACTTGTCTCGTTCTGGCTTTAATGGTTACACTTTTTCTTTTATTGGCTTTGTTTTCTGTTAATGCTTCTCTAGCTTCTGCTGATTCTTTATCTGTGAAAAATATTGGTTTTATGGGGTCAGAGTGTGTGACAATAGTATTATGCCAAAATGAAATTTCAACTTTTTCTTCACGTAGATACTCTTGACCAAAAATACCATCAGATTCTATAAGGAAATTGGTAGATACTACTTGGAAAGTTATTTGGTTCGTTTTTATTTCTATCTCAACGGTTCCCAATGTTAATAGTTTGGTAGGAACAATACCGGATATGTGTTTAGCTTCTCCCTGAATTATTCTCAGTTCCGGAGATATTATATTTTTTTTAATTATGTTCACATCCTGTATCTATTAATAAGGTTGCTGACAATTTTTGGAAACTTGGAGAATGAATTTCTATTAATGGAGATTCTTTGGAGTTTCTGGCGTGGAAGATGTGTTTTGTAATGAAAGTATTCTCGCGTTTGCTGGACGCTCTTTGTAATCCTCGCTCGTCGTCGCGTCTGTCCGTCGAGTCGTGTTTAAGTTTAAATTACACTTTTCAAAAGAGTGTGGGGACTGAGCACATGGTGGTGTTCTATTCAATTCTTGAGGTTTGTTACAATATGCTTCTTGTGGAGGAGGATATGGGTAAAAGGGATAAGTGGTATAGGGCATATAAGCATTAGGGAAAAGCGAATTTGGGTCATTAGGATACTGTGGCGGAAAACTATTATTTGGACCATAAAGTGGATACGGATTTCTCAATATACCTGTGGGAGTAGGTGATTGAGAACGATATCTCGTTTGTTCATTAGGATATGAAATTTGTACTCTATTACTGGGACTTCTTTCTCGATATCTATAATCTTGGGGTTGATATCGTGAATAATGATAATCATTATAATCAGGTGACTATCGTGACGTTGTTCGAATTTTAAAGCAATTTCGAAAGCATCGTCAAGCTTTTCAGGATTTCGGGCTTCTATTATAGTGGCCACAGCATCTGGAAGTCCTTTTATGAATGCTTCTAAAGCACAATAATTTAGGGGTTGCATTTGGGTATTGGCACTAGGTGCTCCATAAGAACTAGCTAGCGTTGCATATGCTCCTGCTAATAATTGGGGCAGTCTGTCATAAAACTCGCTAAGATTTTCATTTCTGTTCATACGAATTGTGTATATTTCCTGTAAATACCATATATATGATTTATGAGTAGAAAATCTTTGTTTTAAATGATCTATTAATTGTTGAATGGTTCCGAAAAACTTACCATGAGTACTTTTTCTAGCAGCACCATTTAATTTAGCAAGAACAGATTTCAAACACTGATCTTCGCAGTGTTTAGGAATAGTAGATTCAGCATTTAAAATATCTTCTATAAAATCTTTTACGGGCATATAATGACCGTCATAAAAAGGAATATTCATTATACCTTGTTGTAACGAAAAACATTCCGCCATTGAATTTACCATAGTATCATGAAGGGATCTATTCATTGTGGTTGTGAAGGTCGCGCGACTTGCTCTTCCGTATCATCGTCATCATTACCCTTTTGATGTTTATTCTTACGAGTCATATTGATGTTAATTTTAAATAGTTCGTTAATAATATCGAATGAAAAGGGGAGTCCTAAAACTCTAATAATATCTGAATTGTCGTTACATTTTATTGTTTGAAATTCTACTACCGTATAATTAATGCAAACTTTTGTCTCTCCGTGCGTTCGTAAAGTACCGTCTCTTAAAAAATTTTTTATTATACGATTTACACCTAAAAAGGGGTCAATTCTGTCTTCTTTAATAATATTAATAGGTAAGAAAGGATCTAGTATAAATAGACCTTCGTTATGTATGAAAAATGAAGATTTTAGCAATACTCGTGGATACAAATCGCTATATTTTAATAAAAACTGAAAATATGAGTTCATTAATTCGTTATTCAGTGAAATGGGTACTTTATTGTGAGTGTGAGATGAGTTTTACTTTTGAGACTCTTATGTCTGAACTATGCTTGATTAGTACTACTGTACGTTTGCCGCGTGCGATAGCCGTAAATGATCTATATCATTGATGTGTTACTCGCACGAACAATGATACTACCGCTTTTAAAATTATAGTCTTCTATTCCTCCTGATAAGTTAAGATTCGTTCAAATCAATATATTTGACGAGTTATTGGGTATAAAATTTTTTGTTATATACAAAATTTTTAACCACCAAATTAATGAAAATAATGTTACAAAAACAGCGTTGTTGATAATATTAAACAATACATATGATTTTTGTTAATTAGAATGTGAATTTACTAGGATCTGTATTGAGAAAAGGTGATCCTAATATACCTATTAACTCAGGTTGATTTACATTAATGAAAGTTTTAATTTTATTGCTTTATTAGCCATTACTTTTTTTGCTGTTTCTGAAGTAATGAAAGACCCAAAATTTATCGTATACTTCTCCGGTCTATTTATTTTTGTGTCTGGAGTGAGTTTACCTTCGTTTATGTTAATAAACCTTTCGTACCTCCAGTACATATATGTACCAGTTAGAAAATTTGTTGTAATTCTTATAAAAATTAACCAATTAATTTGCGCCAAAATGATTTCTATTCCGAATGGATGTGGCTACAATTAAAAAAATAGTAAATTACAAAAAGTTGTAATATTTACTTTAAACAATAGGATAAACATTGACTGTTTAAAAAAACAGTTATGTAACAAACTATACAGTTCATTAACATTTAGTCAATAGTTTTTAACATCACCTCGTTTTTTTATGTTTTTGAGGTCGTTGATTACAAATCTTGAGTCAGATTTAAAAAATTCAAAATGGCGGATCTAATAGGCTCATTTGGGGTAAATGTAAACGGAATATCTATGTTTCTCCAAGAACATTAGTTTTTTTTTGTTAAAACGTAAAAAGGACGGACTTTTTTTTGCATGAACTTGTTACTTTACTTCCCTAGACAAATTTTATGAAGTACAAAAAAATATTGATGCACCTCAATCGCCTAAAACTGACTGTTTACATTTACCCCGAGATTTTGAAATTTTCCTAAAATTCGGGGTAAATGTAAACACCACTGTAGATAAGCGAGGTTTAATATAACTTTATATTCATAATAATCAGTGCTTCTAAAAACCTCGAATTAACTAATTTCAATAAAATCCAATTACTTTTTAAAAATTCGTCCACTATATTGGACCCACCATTTTAAATTTTGAAAATAGGACTTCAGCTTCGTGATCAACGACCCCAAAAACCTCTAAACAAGAAGTTTTAAATAACGTTAAACAATTTAAAAAAAATTCATCCTCCATATTAAATCTGCCATTTTCAATTTTGAAAGTTGAAGGCCAGATTCGTGATCAACGACATCGGACACCCCCGAGTATCAAGTTTCAAGCAAATTTAGTAAATTTAAAAAAAGTTGTCCGCCATATTGGATTCGCCATTTTGATTTTTGAAAAACTGACTTCACATTCGTGATCAGCGACCCCAAAAACTCCTGAGTAACAAGTCTCAAGTCAATTCGGTCAATTTTAAGAAATTTATCCGACATATTGAATCCGACATTTTGAATTTTTATAATCTGACTTCAGATTCGTGATCAGCGACTCCAAAAACTCCTGAGTAACAAGTTTCAAGTCAATTCAGTCAATTTTCAAAAATTCATCCGCCATATTGGATCCGCCATTTTGAATTTTGAATATCTGACTACAGATTGGTGATCAGCGACCGCAAGAACCCCTGAGTATCAAGTTTCAAGTCAATTCAGTCAATTTTAAAAAATTCGTCCGCCATATTGGATCCGCCATTTTGAATTTTTAAAATCTGACTTCAGATTCATGATCAGCGACCCCAAAAACCCCCGAGTAACAAGTTTCAACACAATCCAGTAACAGCAAATCCTGGAGGTACGAAAGGGTTAAATTAATATCTAAAGCAGGATTGATTAAGAAGAGTCCTCTATTATCTATTAAATTTTTAGAAGATATGTGAGATTTTGGATAAATTTTTAAATTAAACGAAACGTCATTAACACTCATGAGAAAATTCTATGAATATTAGAAAATCTTCTAAATAATTGAATTGACAACTCACGTCTCCAAATTTCTCTTTTGTAAATGATCGCAATTCTTTGAAAGTTCCTTGTTTTAAAAATTTGATCAAGAAATGGCCCTTAAATTCAAATTTTAAAGTAAAAAAATTAAATAACAGATTTCTCTCTAAAACGAAACAATAAATTTATCTACTTTTGCTAAACCAACTCAGAAACAATGTCAACATTGCTTAAACACCCTTTGTTTTTTATTAAATCGAAAAAACTACCCCCAAAATGTAAAAATTCAAAATTATAATATAAAAACCCACATTGGTTTTTAAAACAACAAAATAAATTTATGTACTTCTCTTTCAAAATTTCAAAAGCAATATCAAAATTATATTATCACCCCCTGTGTTTTTAAATTAAAAAAACCACCCCTAATATGTAAAAATTCAAAATGTATAATAAAAAAAATTAAAAACCACATTGTTTTTTAAAATAGAACAATAAATTTATGTACTTCTTTTTTAACAACTCAAAAGCATTATCAAAATTGCTACATCACCCTTTGTTTTTTTCAAATTGAAATAACTACCCCTAATATGTACACTGAAAGAAAATGTATATTTAATTTTGTAAAAGTATTTTACAATTTGAGGAAAAAGTGCAACAAACCGAAATTTTAATATAAAAATATTAAACTTTAAAAAAGATTATATCGAATTTAGAATAATTATATCAAATATGAAGAATTTAAATTCAATTTTAAATGTTTTAATATAACTTTAATAAATTCTACATATATTTTTTTAAAGTTTAGTATTCTTTATATCAAAATTTCGGTTTGTTGCACTTTTTCCCCAAATTGTAAAATACTTTTACAAAATTTAATATACCTTTTCTTTCAGTGTACATATTAAGGGTAGTTATTTCAATTTGAAAAAAACAAAGGGTAATGGAGCAATTTTCATAATGCTTTAGATGTGTTAAAAAAGAAGTACATAAATTTATTGTTCTATTTTGAAAAACCATGTGGTTTTTAATTTTTTTACTTTAAACTTTTATTTTGTGAATTTAAGGGTTGGTTTTTCAATTTAAAAAAAAACAAAGGGTGACGGAGCAATTTTGATAATGCTTTTGAGTTGTTAAAAAAGAAGCACATAAATTTATTGTTCTATTTTAAAAAGCAATGTGGTTTTTAATTTTTTTACTTTAAAGTTTAATTTTATGAATTTAAGGGTAGGTTTTTCAAATTAAAAAACAGAGAGGGATGAAGTAATTTTGACATTGCTTTTGAGTTGTCGAAAGAGAAGTACATAAATTTATTGTTCTTTTTTAAAAAACAATGTGGTTTTTAATTTTTTTTATTATACATTTTGAATTTTTACATATTAGGGGTGGTTTTTTAATTTAAAAACACAGGAGGTGATAAAGTAATTTTTATATTGCTTTTGAAATTTTGATAGAGAAGTACATAAATTTATTTTGTTGTTTTGAAAACTAATGTGGGTTTTTATATAATAATTTTGAATTTTTACATTTTAGGGGTAGTTTTTTCGATTTAATAAAAAACAAAGGTGTTTAAGCAATGTTGACCTTGTTTCTGAGTTTTTGTAGCAAAAGTAGATAAATGTATTGTTTTGTTTTAGAGAGAAATCTGTTATTCAATTTTTTTACTTTAAAATTTGAATTTAAGGGTAGTTTTGTCGATTTAAAAAAACTGAGGGTGACGGAGCAATTCTGACTTCAGATTCGTTTTTAGCGGGCAAAATCACTATAAGATATGTATGTCTGGTTCAATGAACAGACAACTTTTTTGTGTGTGCCTGTGTTATAGAAAGAATATAATAAAATCGAATAAGAACTGAAGGGTCGCTCGACAATGACTAATGATCTATAATATCGCACTGGAACTTTTGACATTATTGATGAAGAAGCGTTGGTTTATATATTCTAAAAATAAAAAGTGGGAGAGCTTGTAGACAATTACGGGGGTAAACGATGATTAACGCTGTGATTTGACTCATCATTAGTCTATTTATAATTTATTTTGACAGAGGAATGTGACTCGTCGACAACTGACCCAATTATTTTACCTCATATGTGGAATGTGAAGCTCGAGTAACAATGACTCATAACGCTTAGGTTGCATAAAGGGATCCTAGTGAGTGAGCTCGAGCTTCCATGACTCACTTATGACACGACGCATTATTCTCTATTTTGGTCAATTTCTACCTCTTGTCTTGTTTTTTTGCAATATTCCAAATGTGGGACAGAGTGTAAAATTTCAATATATAACTTCTATCTCAATTTCTAGATTTTTAGTCTATCAACACGAGATATATGTCAAGATGACGATAGTGACATTCATCTGGCTTTTGTTACATCGCAGATACATATAACTCTTACAATATTTTTCTAAACAAAAATGTACCTGGGATGTAACACACAAAATTTGTATTTTTTGTTCATATTTTAATTTAAATTGGTGTTATTTTTTAGACGAGGTTTTCTCATCATAGACGAATGTCCATCTGTAGATACAGAAAACTTTACTCCAAGTTTGCTAAAGAGACATAAAGATTCTTTATCTGAACTAATAAGAAGAGATAAAAATCGGCCATCAGTAATAGCATGGTCCATTGCTAATGAACCTAGGACACAATTAGCTGCTGCAGCTGGTTACTTCCAAGAAGTAGTTCGGCATACCAAAGCATTAGATTCGTCGCGACCCATTACAATAGCTCTTTCACGAGGAGTTAATGTGAGTCTATTTTGGTTACTTTTTATTTTTCTGTCGACTATCATATATTATATACTTTTATTTACAGTATTTTGAACGCTAAATCCGGAATTGATATACAAATTAGAAAGTTCAAAAACCAAAACCCAATATAGCTGTCAGCGACCCTCATAACTCATCTATACCAAGTTTTGTAAAAGTTCAAGAATTTTTTAAAAACCTACCACAATATTGGATCCTCAATTTCATTTTTAAAATTTTTTTATTATTGGGTCAATCTATTTTATTTTAACTGAAGTGGTCGCTGGCTAATTCAAAAAATTGTAATTTTCTGCAAAAATGGTACTGATGTTACTAAAATCTCAAAATAAAAAGATTTTGAAAACATAATTTTTTATCTTTTGTAGAAAATGAATTTTAAATATTAAACATGCTGAGAACTGTCAGTTTTCTGACATTAGAAAATAATTCAAAAGAAATACAATTTAGTACGAAAATATAATATAAATTATTGTCATTTGTTTAGAAAGTCCAAATTTATTATTATAAAATGATGTAAGCATTTAAAAATATAAAATAATAAATAAAATATTAATCCAAAGTTCATCATTAAAGAAACCTATTAATGGTATTTTTATGAACAAACAATGGGTAAATTGAGTTATAAAATTGTGTAAAAACTTACGTAACATTAAGATTTTGTGATGAACTTTACGTTTTTGATAAAAGTTTTCTTCCATTTTCTCGTTAAATTAAAAATATATGTAAAATATATTTGCCACTTTGGCCATTTTTAATATTTTTAAGTACGTTTAACTTTTTTGGAAAAAATCGGAAAATTATTGAATTTTTAGAAATAATAAAATATTTAATTAACAAAATGCTAACTGCAACTTTCTCTTTGGTCCCGGGCCCAGTTTAGAAATTATAAATTGTTTCAAAATAGTAGGGGAGACTGGGGTGAACCCGCTCACTAGCGATTTGACGCTATAAACTCAACTTATGATGGAGATATTTGTGCTGTGAATAGTACTTAACATACAACTAATGTTACCAAACATTCGTTTAGTTTCATGAATTCGTCATAAAATCTGAGGCGTCAATTGTTTTTAGAAGAGCAAAAAAAGAAAAAGGACCGTCGGATTTTTAAGTTTTACGATTATTATTTTTGAGGTTTAATTTATTCGGCAAATTTTTTTTCATGCTATTGGATGTCCTTTTATTTTAATTTATTTTGAAATTTGAGAAATACATTTGGTGTAAAGTCGCTCACATGAAGTCGGGGTAAAGCTGCTCACTTATTAAATTTGTATAGGAAGCCGAATCAGTATTAATAGTATTTCTTTTTTTGTCGGTCTTAAAATTTTTAATATTAAAAATATTTATTAAAAGATAAATAATATTCATTTTCTAACAATGTTATTAAATTATTGGGTAATTAGTTCAATATTTAACAGTTTGAATGTCCCGCATTTCGCGATTTGTGGCGATTTTTTTCAACAGATGGCGCCGGACTATTAATATTTGTTGGTAACATTGAGCGGAATCATGTCCATATTAGACATTATTAGTGATTATTAGGTTACAACGGTTATAACAAACAACGCAAACAAATAATCAAAATTTGTCGCTGTCTTTTTCGGATAAAAAGGAATTAATCTAAGTTTGTGTCTTCGTTCAGTTCTCGTTTTATCATTGTTTATTTTTAAATTTAAAATTTCGAATTTAATATGTTATATTTTATCAATAATAAAATCTATAACTTGTTACATCAAAAATTGTAACTATATTTTAATTATCTCTTAATAAAATATTATTTATATTCATAGTTGCAATTCATGAAACCTATACTTATTATTTAATAAACCAATATATATTGTTCATAGATCTCATAATTTATCATTAATAAATCATACTGAAGATGGAAATAAGGAGAAAATTAATAATATACAAAATAAAACTCTCGAAATTACCTTAAAAATTGTGATTTTGAAATTTGGTAAATGTGTATTAAAAATTTTCCCTAAGTAAAACTAAGAAAGAGAAATAAAAAATTATTTTTTATTTTGTTAGTAGTAATCATAAACTTTCAAATTATATAAATTAACTTTGATTTAGAGAATAATTTCCTAGGTTTTTATCGTTCTGAAAAAAAATGAGCGGGTTTACCCCAGTCTCCCCAACGTTTTTAAAGGTTAACGAATGTATTTTTTATTAAGTTGAAGTTAGATTAGCATAATAATTTATTAAATGATTTATTGGGATCACAAACTAAATTTTGTTTAAAATAATTAAATTTTTGCTAAAACTATTCGTTAAGACGTTATTTTATAATAATTTTAACTGTTTAAGGACATGTGCAGTAACGGAATAAGAAAATCAAAGTTCATTTTTAACAAAAAATGCAGTATTTATTTGATAGTTTTGGTTGGAAAAAAATTATTTCAACATTTGAATATTTTAAAGTTTGCATACAAGGTGTGGCGACTTTTTTGAGATTTAAGATTTATATTAAAAGGCTAAGTTAGATGTGAGTGTCGACTCGAAAAAGAAGCGCACAAGAGAAACAAAATTCACATCAGTAGATCCAACGATGTATTGTAAAAGTGTGAAGGAAATCGAGAATGCTGCAAGTCCCAAATAGAGCCGGTATTGGAGAGAAAACAATGACCAGACTTACCGTTGTTGAACAACTCTCGCTTCTTGAATAGTCCTTGATATAGGAGATATTGGCAGAATAACACAGATACTTTAAATAACACTCAATTAAAGATTTATTGGAACATATAGATTTTCGTAGAATACAATTTCTTACAATTAACGCGTTAACACGAGGTGTATGCGCGGGCTCGCTATTTCTTTCTACCCTCGTCTCATGCCCGGCGTCGACACGAGGTTTTGTCGTCTGCTCCGTCAATCGCCGGGAGCGCAGCTTGCGACTTTGCGCGCTAAGTATTCAAATGTCTATATTTGAAAGTGTGACACTAATTACTATGGAATCACGAGCTAAAAGGACTAATTTATTGGAGGACGTGGAAATTGCTACCGAATGGGTCGCTACAATCCCCCTTTCTAAATTGTCGTTACAGCTCGCCATTCGAGTCTGGTCGAATCGCTCAATGTAGTGATCTCACCAGTAACGGCTCGTAATGATTTTAAAAGAAGAACAAGTTTAGTTTCCTAATAAAAGAGTAATAAATTTGTAAAAAAAATAAAGGTTTAATGAAAAGTTTTGTCAGAATTAACTTAAATAGCTTGCGGCTGTTTGTTTTGTGATTGTACACCCATATCCATTCACACGTGCATCCTGAATGTTTTGACAAAGAGATTACAAACGCGTTAGAGTATAGTGCAACAAAATCGGTGTACAGTGGAAGAATTGACGGAGTGCGTCTTCCAACAGAATAACGAAATTAAAGATATATATGAATATATATATATATATATATATATATATATATATATATATATATATATATATATATGGGTGATTTTCAAATAACTGTCATATTTTCATGTCCCCATAGATAAATGACTAATAAAATTATTATTTTTTGCCACTCACTTCATAAATCACTTAATAGAATTCTCTTCTTAAAGATACTTAATATTCAGTTTGTTAACATTAACATTATCATAGTTAAAATTAAGAAAATAGGGTTAAATTGTCAGGTCCGTGGCATACGTTTTTTTAAAATTTTGTTCTGAAATTTTCACGTAAGCAAATATTAAAACTATCTTTTAAGTACTTTGTAGGCCAAATCTAACCAGATGTTTTACATATAAAAATATTTTTATTGCAATGATATTCTACGTACACGAGCACATTTTTCATGTTTTAAATTGTTAATTACTTTCTACCAACACATGTTAACGTCATCGTGATTTTATTACTCAATTTTATGTTTAATTGACTTTTACTGGTATTATTTTGAAGTGCGAACATTGAAAAGAAAATATTTATTCGATTTTTTATTTCTTTACGTGTTTTAACTGTGACACACATGTCAGGACCGTGGAAAAATGCCAGGTCCGTGGCATGTAACTTTTGCATTTTCTTTGCGTTTTCCATCGTAACTTTAGAAATATTTAAAATCTTGTAGTTTTCATTTGAACATATACTTTAATAACAAAAATGTACTGGAATATGTAATAAATTTCAAATTTGGTTCACTATTTTAGCAGAAAAATGTCTTATTCAAAAAAATCACAGTTATTTGAAAATCACCCATATATATATATAAATTTTTTGAAACTAAAAAAGAATTCTTAACGTAGAATTACATATATATTATTATTATTAATAAAAAATAATTATGTTAATATATATAATTTTTTTTTTTTTTTGACACTTAAATAATACTTATATAAAAAGGGATGGGAATAGTTTTCTGAGTCGTGATGACGGTACTAAAGACTTGGTTCTGTGTTCTTGTTTTCTTGTTCACATCCGGGAAGTGCTAACTCGTTGGGCTCTTCTGCGTTAGCGGCAGCAGTTGGAGGGTTGGTGGTCAAACTACTGGCGGTGACGACCAAGCGCTCGAGGGAGAGCGTGCCTGAAGGTTTTTCGTCTGAGGAACTGTCCGTGTCCATGGATGGTGGCGGGATGGCCAGAGTAGGTGGTGCGGCGTAGCGTGGAATATGCATTTTTTGAGGATGGGCAAAATTCCTAGTTGCTTGAGGACGTTTATTGTGTTCCTCGATTTCCTGAGCAACAAATCTGCGTGTGGAAGTGGCCATATTTATAAGTTGTTGCCGGCATAGCGAACAATGAGGGTCTGGCATGTTCCTTGGCGTTCGGCATCGTTTGCATTTTAGATGTTCTGGCAAAGAGGGCACTGCGTTGTCGAAATGCGGCCATGGACAGTCACGCGTGCAGAAGTCGGGACAAGCGCATTCCTGGCAAAACTGTTCGTTGTAGGGCTTTGGACATGACCGGAAGGAGTGGCCTGGTAGTTTGCAATTGATGCAGCCTGGTGGGATCTTTGGTAAGAGAGCAGGTTCTCGCAATTGGGCCTGTGCGTGAAATACTTCGCTTATTTTTTGGGCGAAATATTTTTTGTAACGGTTGGCCAATTTGGCTTTAGGTTGAATTTCATTATAACGGCTAAGGAGATCTTCCCAGTCGTAGTTAAACGCGTTCAGTTCTGCCTTGAGATCCTTGACTTGATTTTTAGAGGCTTCTAATTCATTTTGAGTGGAGATCAGTTTGACCGTCTGTTCGTGACGATTATTCGACATTTTGATGAGTGCGTGCATCAGCTCGTCTTTGGAGTCGATTTTTCCTGGCAAATTAGTTGCTTTCTCTGAAAGTTCCTTTTTTTGATCCTTTTTTGAGTTGTAAGGCCTTGGTTAATCGCGCGTTGGTCGTCTTCTGGTTGGCGAGGATTTCGTCCAATTCAGTTTTTTTTGAGAAGGACTAATCCAGAAGCTTCCTTTGAGATGGAGGTGCTGGAGGAACCAAGTTCAGAACTCGGAGGAATCGTCGTGAGGCGAAGTATTTTGATTTCCGCCGTGCTGGGTTGATTAGGCGCGTTGATTTCTCCTTCCATGATATCTGAAATAAATTTTACGTACGAATGCGCGACCTAAGATTTTTTTAGCAATTTTTAAGTCGTTTACATGATATTTGCCAATTTTTCTCTTATTTAAATCACCGATAATGACTACCATTGGAGATAATTTTTCAAGTACTATTGCTGGTCCTTTGTATCGCGGTGCCAGCTTTGAACTAAAGGCGCGGGCTGCGTTAGACAAAGTATTGTTCGGATAAAACACGTAATCTCCGAGCTCAAGATCTACATTTTCTTTCCGATTTTTATTATAATTTTTGCTCTGTTTCTTGACAGCTCGGGCCATTAATTTTTCGATATTTTTACGGAGTGAATCTACTCGTTTTACGCGTTCTAACCAGTCTGTGGTGTTTGCGTCATGAGTTAAGTCTGTTTTAACGTCATGTAATTGCTCACCAATACGTCTCGGTTCACGGGCAAAATTTAAAAATGCGGGGGTAACTCCTAGAGAGGTGTGTACCGTGGTATTGTACGCGAATTCTATCTCTTCTAAGAAAACGACCCACTCGCGGTGATATTGCCGAGGAGACTTGCAATCATTGTTTTGATGTTTCGATTAACACGTTCGACCGGGTTTGATTGCGGATGGTATACGGGTGTGGTTCGTTGAACGGATCCGATTTCTAATAAAAATTTCGAAATCGTACGATTCACGAATTCCGTTCCATTATCCGTAATAAACGTTTTCGGTGTACCCCATTTATTTATTAAGGTGTTTAAAGATTTTACTATTTTAGGGCCGTCGGCTTTTGACAATGGAAAGCACTCCAAGTAACGCGTGTAAGTGTCTTCGCATACCAAGATGTATGATTTCCCTGTTTTTGATCGAGGTAATGGGCCTACAATGTCTAACGAAACGATATCCCCAAGTTTCAGAAAATTTTCGCGGGTACATTAAGCCTTGAGGCGGCAAATTTTTAGATTTGCATTTGATGCAAGTTTCGCACTCGTTAATGTATTTTTTCACGTCTTCACGCATACCGGGCCAATAGTAATGCTTAAGAATTAATAAATACGTTTTATTAATTCCTTGATGCGCTGATTGGGGGGTATCGTGATATTTCTTGACTATTGGAATTATTTCTGTTTCGCGTAAAACCTTTTTCCATGAATTGTTATCACCAATGCATTCTTTGAGATGATTTGGTTTGTAATAGTATAACGCGTTATCGCTGTCGAGTCTGTATTTGTTGTGACGCGAGGGATTACTTTGAACACGTGTTACCATTTCGTCGTACCATGACAAGTTACGAGTGAGTAGTAAGTGTGAGGGGGGCGTGTCTCCCGAAAAGTCTTCGTAGAGGCGTGACAAAATGTCCGGTGCCTCGTTCGTAGTACCTTTTCGAAGCTCGATTTTCACGCGATTGGCGGATAATTCTAAGGCCCATCGAGCGAGCCTCCCACGCGGGTCTTTGATACCTTGAAGCCAAACTAAACTTGAGTGATCGGTTATGACCGTGAACTCAGTAGCTTCGAGATAACAGCGAAGTTTCTTGACCGCGAAAATTACGGTCAAACATTCCTTCTCAGTAGTGGTGTAGTTCAATTCTGCACCTCTGAGTGGTCTGCTTATACACGTGATTAGATATTCACGATCTTCGCCCTTTTGCGTGAGGATCGCTCCAATCCCTGTATCGCTCGCGTCTGTGTACAAAAAGTACTTCTCGATACGCATTTTCGTGTTCGTCGGTCCATTCCCATGGGACCTTAGGGCTTGCTAATTTATTTAGCGGGCCTTGTACACGTGCAATATTACGCAGGTGTCTGTGGTACCAGTTCACGGATCCGTTGAATCGACGCAATTCTTTACGGTTTCGTGGGGTTGGACGCTCGAGAATCGGTTCTACGCGTTTAGGATTCGGTTTGAGACCGTCTGTATCAAGGAGGAGACCGAGATATTCTACGGAAGGCTTTGCGAAATGAGATTTTTCTCTGTTTATCGATAAGCCTGCAACTTGAAGAATTGTGAAAACAATGTCTAGCAACAAGATATGCTCTTCAAACGTCCTGGAGATGATTATCCAGTCATCTAGATAAGCGTGAACTTGATCAATGTACCGTTCAGGATAATTGTTTTTTCGAACGTATTCGACGAATTTTTCTTTTAATCGGTTTGTTAACTCTTGAAATGTGGCCGGCGCGTTTGTCAGACCGAAGGGCATCCTCACCCATTCAAATTGTCCTCGTCCTGGAATAACAAAGGCTGTGTATTCTCTTGACTTCGGATCAATAGGAATGTGGTGGAAAGCGTCGGTAAGATCTATCGTACTAATAATATTAGCACCAGATAACGCGTCTAGTATTGAGTCCATACGAGGTAAGGGATAAGTTGACTTTTTCGTATTTTTGTTCAGCTTACGGTAGTCCATGCAGACTCTTGGTCTGCCGTCCTTACGGTATGTTAAAACTACAGGGCTCGCGAAACGACCGTTACTTCGTTTTATAAATTTCTTCTCTAAATAATTATCTACTTGTTTATCGATAATTTTATTCGCTTCCATACTACGGCGATATGGTTTTAATTTGAAAGGAGTTGGGTCTATTAACTCGATAACGTGTGAAGTTAAATTTGTGACGCCTGTTCCCGCGGTAAATTTAGACAATTTTTCGTCTAGAAATTCATTGAGAGTTTTTCTCTGATCTGTTGTCAATTCAATTAATTGAATTGAATTTAGGGAGTTACGCGTATTATTTACTGAACTCAAAGGGTTCTGCATTTTAGACCCTTTTATGGACATATAACACTTAGTGGCGTCAATTATGACTTTCCACGTGGTTAAAAAATCCATACCTAAAATGATGGGGGTGGTAAGTCCATCAAGGACTGCAAACCAAACTTCACCATAACAGTCATTGATTTGAATTTCAAACTTTGCTGAATAACGGAACGTGGCCACATGGTCGCGGTGTGCGAGTTGTACGCCAGCGCGTGTTATTTCATCGTGAACGGGTTCACCTTTCAAAAATGATTTTATTTTATCAAATGTCTCTCCTGACATGAACGTGCGGTCACTGCCGGTGTCGAGGAGGGCAGGGAAATTTTGATTTCCTATTGTTACCGTAGTTGAAATGATATGACGTTCTTGAGACTGTGAGGGCAATGCGGGCCCTTTGAATACTGTATTTTTAAATTTATTTTCTAACGCAAATAAGTGGTTTGGAAAATTATTCGAAGGCGATGACGATAGTGAGGAAATGCTCGAACCGGGTAATCGCGTAGGATTGGTGGGGGGAGGTTCCTCATCAGAGTCAGAGGCCGAGTATTCAGTTTCGGACTCCGAGTAGTAACAGTCGTCATAGTCGCTTTCGGAATCGCTAGTGAAATTCCTACCGGCATGTACATTGTGCAGCGCTAATGCATTTCGGGGGAAAACACGTGGATTCGTTAGCATTATTATGATAACTTGTCGGTGTCTAAACGTCTCTGTCATTAATCGATTTTTCTAAATTATAAACAGGTTCGCCAGGAAGATTTACTCTCTCCTGGCGTCCTTCTCGTTTTTTGAGTGGCAATTATTTTGCGAATTTTGTCCGAAATTGTCCGGATAACCACGGTTGTTATTTCCGTACCAAGACTGCATCGGGTGCAGTGGCGGAGGTGCATTTGGCGGAAAATTTGGCCGAGGTGCCTGCGCGTTACATTGGCAGTTCGGCTGGCAATGTGGTGGAAAATTGGAACCGTGTTGATAATAATCATGATTGTGATAACCGTGATTATTATAGTATCCGTGATGATAACCGCGTCCGCGATTATTATTGCCGCCACGATGACCGTTACCACGACCGTTGTGCTTTTGTGACTTTTTATTGCTGTCACTGTTTTTACGCGTGGACGATCTACGTCTTTCCCCCTCCTTCTGCGACGAAGCAGAGCTCGAGGAGTATGAAGACCTAGAAGAAGATCGTTGACGCGGTTTACGCGATTTTTTTGGCTGTGTGGAATCTGGTTTTTTTGATTTAGTTTCGGGGGCTAATTTTGGATTTTCGGTTTTTGAATTTTCGTCATGCAATTTTTGTTCAAGTTTGTTAAGTTGGCGCTTATAAATTTCGGTTTTGTCCGATTCTTGTTTATTGTCGCTTTTATTTTGCTTTTTTGTATTTTTAGGTGTTTTTTGCTTCGCTTCTTTTTTTGTTTCTGTAACGGGGGTGGTTGTTGAATTTTCATCGTTAGGGGGCGATGGTGTTTCAACCGCGTTGAGTTGATTCCTATCACGCGCGTTACGGGATTTTTTTGAATCAATTTCTCGTAATTTTGTTGTTAATTGCATTGTTGCAATTTTTTCCTCGTATTTCCGAATTTTATCGATTAGACCGTCCTATGTTGTGAAACTATCGCGGTCGAATTGTAGAATTAATTCAGAATGGAGAGCTGAATAAATTTTGTTCAATTGATTTTTCTCGGGGACTTTTTTTTGGAGTTTATTAAAAAGCGATCCTATCCGTATGACGAATTCGATACCGGTTTCGGTTTCGAGTTGTACCGCGCGTTGGATTTTGTTTATGACTTGTTGGACAATATTTTGCGTTAGAGGAGTTGGATTGAGAAAATTTGGCAAATCTTGAAATTGTAAAGTGCGATTAGGAATAGGGGCTCTTACTGAAGGTGTCAAAAAGGAGAGTGGAAGAGGAGCTATTTGTGCGGCTCTTGCCGTACTCTGTGCTGTCGTGGTGGTGGTGGTAAACGCGGTGGTTACTGTAGTAGTAGTACACGTAGTGGGGAGCGACGTTGGTATGACAACGTGTTCACCGCTGACGTCATACTCCCAGCGCGAGTCATGCCAAGGCGACTGCACTTGTTTGGCTTGTAACTGCGTTATTTTTTGACTGAGGGCCTCTATCGCGCTTGTTGTTTCGTTTCTCAATGTTTTTATTTCGCGGCGACTTTCTAGATGCAGTTGTTGCATTTGCTCACGCGATTCTTCTAGATGACGAGCGAATGTATAGTGCATTTGCTTTTTAAATTCGCGATTTTGCTGTTGCAAATTTGCTGTAGCTAAGTCGATTCGGGAAATAAATTGTTTCATTTGAGATGTTATGATAGGTGTTTTTGGGTTTTTCGGTTTTCTTCCGCGTTTTGTGGGAATTGATATTTTAGGTATTGTACCTGATTGTAGAGGGAGGGTAATTGTTTCAAAACCGCTTCTTTGGTCTCTTGTTTGTTCGGCGCTATTATTTAGATTTTCGGGGAGAGGTAATATTTGCTGATCTGTTTCCGCGGGTTGTTGTGTACCGATTGGTGGTGTTCGCAACATTTTGTTTTTGTTCTCAGACGCGTTAGTTTTACTTCTCGTTTTTAACCCGATTGCCGAGTTATTTCTTTTAGTCATTTTTAGTCCATTTCTGAATTTTATTAAAAGTTTGGAGGAAAGGAGAAAAGAAAAAAAATTTTTTATTTTTAGTCAATTTAGCTAATTGTAAAAATTTATTAAATTTGTTGTATTTAATTTAATGGTTTTTTTTAAATCTAATTTGTGATATTCGATAATATCAAATTTAATTTATATTAGGGAAATTTTATTTTGAATTGAATTTGAGAAAATAAAATTTGGAATTTAATTAGTGGATGACTAACCGAACAAGAAACTGAGCAATGCTGTGATTGTAAACACAGCTGTGTTTATATTCCGTTGTGTGGCTCTCCTTGAGATTACGCGTTATTGTATGGTTTATATGACCATTACGCGTTTTCGTCCAAAGAGAGATAAATTAAATGTCTCCAATGGCAATCAATTCGTGGTTATACAAAAATATATTTTAATATTTGGCGAAAAAAGCGAAAAATATTGCGTAATTACAAAAAAAATTGAATAATTATTTACAATTATTTTAGGCAATAAAGCATATTTCATTCATTCATGTTTCAATCATGTACTGTAGTGTGATGTTTTTAATTAAGCAATTAAAAGCGTTTTTACAATAATTTTGAGAAAGAAATGCGAGTAATTGTGGTTTATTGTTTACTGTTGGACTGATGAGAATTTCGTTTGAAAGTTTCTAGACGCGTGAGAAAAGTTTAGGCAATTTTGGATTGTTGAATATTTAAAAACGCCAATTTTCTGCGTTAGAAGTAATGAATATTGTTTTGCCAGTGAGTAAACAATAAATAATAAAAATATTTTAACGTTAGGGGTTAAACACGCTAAGCGTCAAAAATGCGGTGAAGCAATTCTAGCTACGAGGCGTGAACATGATTCTAGGTTAAAACACGTTGGGCGCCATAAATGTGGCGACTTTTTTGAGATTTGAGATTTATATTAAAAGGCTAAGTTAGATGTGGGTGTCGACTAGAAAAAGAAGCGCACAAGAGAAACAAAATTCACATCAGTAGATCCAACGATGTATTGTAAAAGTGTGAAGGAAATCAAGAATGCTGCAAGTCCCAAATAGAGCCGGTATTGGAGAGAAAACAATGACCAGACTTACCGTTGTTGAACAACTCTCGCTTCTTGAATAGTCCTTGATATAGGAGATATTGGCAGAATAACACAGATACTTTAAATAACACTTAATTAAAGATTTATTGGAACATATAGATTTTCGTAGAATACAATTTCTTACAATTAACGCGTTAACACGAGGTGTATGCGCGGGCTCGCTATTTCTTTCTGCCCTCGTCTCATGCCCGGCGTCGACACGAGGTTTTGTCGTCTGCTCCGTCAATCGCCGGGCGCGCAGCTTGCGACTTTGCGCGCTAAATATTCAAATGTCTATATTTGAAAGTGTGAAACTAATTACTATGGAATCACGAGCTAAAAGGACTAATTTATTGGAGGACGTGGAAATTGCTACCGAATGGGTCGCTACAAAGGATATCTTGAGGAATTATTCCTCTTTAATTTAAATCAAAGAACACTCAAATAAATATAAAACTGTACACTGTAGACAGTTTTAAATTGTTAATAATTGTAAAAATCCCACTTTGAGGCTTGCACGTGATTTTTGGAAATGTTTTAAAACTCATTTAACACTCAGACCCGTTTTTGGACTTTTTGGGAAATTTTCTCTATATTATAAGGTATCAATAATATTAAGAACAATAAAACAAATCTGTCCAAAGTTAAAAAAACTAATTTGTTGATAAATCAAATATTTTTATATTTCTTAAAAGTAAAAAGAAACCTTAAACTTTAATTTTTTACAACTTTCTCCTAAACTAAATATTTTTGGATTTATAAGCTACAGAATACAGGTCTACAATTGAAGGGTGCACTAAAACCAAGCAACAAATATAGAGTTATAAATCCATTTTTCTACAATATATAGTTAAATCAGTATTAAATTCTTACTTAGTTAAAATTTATGTTAATTGAAAACAAATTTTATTATCATTTAAGGGGTTACATCACTTTAAGATTTTCAAAAAATCGAAAACAATTTTTTTGCTTAAAGTACACTTTAGGGTCCTAAAAACATAATTCAATTGTAAGAATGGTAAAAAAAATAATTTTTTCCCTTTCTAATCCGTTATAGTGTCGGAGCGGACGATGTGCACATTGTCTACCTACCGCGGTGGGGTTCCTTGTGTTCCCTTTCTACGACTCTTACCCTCTGCACTAATGTAACCAACAGGGCCTGAGGACTCTTATATGTAGTTCTCCAAAAGGTCGCTAGAAAGTGTTTATCTATCAATACTGCTTTATGTGTGAGTTAGTCAGCTGGAACACGTAAAAATTTATACATCTTTTTCTCGAAACTGTATTTTTCCAATCGGGCAACCATGCGCTTGCTGGGTGTAAAAACATGATACATCGGATTGGCGTTGAAAAATATGATACCTCGGATTTGACTTGAAAAACATGACATATCGTCGTTTGAGATGAAGAACATGACACGTCGAAAAAGAAAATTTTCTTTTCAATTTTCAGTTGATACCACTGACCGCTAATTTAAAAATGTGTCAAATCTTTGAAACTTTTATGAAACAAATGCTTTTGCTTCATAATATGTCAATTCAAAAAAGAAATAGGTTAAATAATTTTGTATACAGTTTATGTTGATTTGAGACATTTTAAGATTCGCGGTCAGTGGTATCAACTGAAAATTGAAAAGAAAATTTTCGTTTTCAATGTGTCATGTTCTTCAACTCGAACGACGATATGTCATGTTTTTCAAGTCAAATCCGAGGTATCATGTTTTTACACCCAGCAAGCGCATGGTACTTGGAAACAATAGCACATATTCACCTGAAGTCTTAACTGTAGCTTCACAGTAACATAATCTAGTAAAGTACGTACGATTTTTTTTATTATTGCAACTTTTTTTAGAAACAATTTAATGCTAATTTTTTGGGTCAAAAAATGAACATTTTTTAAAAAAATCCGACATTTTACAAAAAATTGATGTAAAGCTAAAATCGTACGTACTTAACTAGCAAATAACGGGGCCTTAATCTACATAAGTAGATTAAGGCCCCGTTATTGATTTTGTTTAAGATATCACGAGTTCCAGGAATCACTGTCGCCCGAAGAGGCCCTCTTGAAAATTGCGATTCCAAAGATTGGCTTAAAAGCCGCCATTTAGTATCAAGATGTGAAAATAAAATTTTTTTATATTCTTAAATACATGTTTAATAAAGCCTAAAAGAGAGAAATTCAATTATTTTCTCCATAGTCCTTAAATAAATTGTTAAATTTAGGCCTTTTTTAGGGCTCTAGAGTGGTGTAACCCCTTAAATGAAAATGATTTTTTATATTTGAGCAATTTCATGTGAAACGATCGACGATATTTCGACATTGTTAGCAATTTTTAAAAACTTTTTTTCCTTGTAGCTATGAGGATAAGATATAATTAACTGAACACGATTTTGAAAATTTCGAAAAAAATATTGAAAATATTTGAATTTGAAAATTTATGTATTAATTTTCTTAAATTAAGATAACACCGGTTGTTTTCAATATTCTTTCAAATTTTTTTAATTTCTCAGTATAACTAGAACTTTCTAAATAAATGTTTTAGAAAAATAATTTTCATTAATTATTTAAAATTTTTCAAAAATTTTTTTTATATTTTTTTAAAAACAACCCCTCTCCAATTTTTAAATTTTTTATAGTAATAGCCAAAAGTAATATGAAATTTTTCATAAAAGTTTTATAGTGGGATCGCGATAACTTTCCGAGATATCAACGAAAAAGTCTATGGTGACCTGTTGAAACTAACGCACTTACCAACGTATGTTCAAGAAGTTGTCAACGCCATTTCATTTTTCGTTAACAAAATTTTATTTAAACTAACAAATAAATACTGTGCTACATCTATAAAACTAGCAAACACAATAACAAAGATCTATAACAATTTTTCAAACATTTAATAATTATTCAAGAAAATCAAACTTTTTGAATCAAATTTTTTTAACCCTTTTAAAAAATAAAATTTGTGCCAAATTCTTCTCGTGAGCACAATAATAAAGTCTTAAAAAAATATTTCAAAAAGTTAATTAATTACACGGTGCTACAAAAAATTTTTCTTTGTATACTTTTGTTCTAATCTATCAGAGGTTGTAGAGGAGGTCGAAATATGAATTTCAGTACCGTCAACCGGGGCTATTTTGTGCACCAAATAGCATTTTTTTGATTAAATGATTTATTAAAATTCAGAATTAAAAGAAAAAAGAAAACCAATTTTTGGTGTGTGTTGTGGGCATCCTTCTGAAGATTTCCTATGAGTTGAGCAATGAAAAAATTTTTTTTGACTGTGTTATAGTCTTTGAAAGTCGTGCACAGAATAGCCTCCTGGATGGGGCTATTTTGTGCATCAAACTTTGTCTTTGTATAATGTTGCCTAAACATTTTTTTTATCGTTTCTGCTTCATTACATCTTTTGTCTAGATACTTCAGAGTAAATTAAAAAAAGAATGAGTTAGAAAACACTTTTTTGAAGATATTATACATCAAAATGTCAAATAAAACACTACGATTTTCCGAAAATCTAGATTTACTAAAAGTTAACAATCTTTATTTGAATTATTTATTACTCTGGCATTAAATAACATTTTTTTCTTTTTTAGTATATATTTTATAATAATATATTACAATAATTATAAAATTATAATTTAAACACTTGTAAATAACTTGAAAATATCATTTCAGTAGGAGCTTTTTTAAACATTTTTAATGAAATTTTTCAAAAACTTGAAATTAATTTTTTTAATGTTAAATAAATAACAATTTAATATCTAATTTACTTTTCAAGTTATTTTACGAGAAATGAGAGAAATAGTTTTCAAACTAATTTTAAAAACTTATAAATAGTAATAAAAGTTATTCTCTTGAGGTGGTGTTGAGCACCGGTTCAAGTTTTAAGCATTTTAATGATTTTAGTTAAAATTATTTATGGTTTTTTGACAAAAAAGTAAGACAGAAATGTATAAAAATGATGAACAGAACCTTCTTTACTTACTAAATAAGAAATTTTTGAAAAATATTTGATTTTTTGAAGTGCACAAAATAGCCCCATAGAATCCTGGTTTTTCAGTCTTTTCCACTTTTTTCTTAAAATAATCAATAAAAAGTTAGCGCATTACGTATTTATCATCACAACACAATGGACAATAAATATCTAGCACAGTTTATGAGCCACATTAAAACTCTAGAAGATCTGGTATAATTTTTGAGAACTTTCAAAATTTTTCACACAAATTTTCCGTTTTTAGGAATTTTTTTCTGTTAATTGACAACGAATTAAATAATAAAATTTATTCCCCTTTATTCTCATGAAATCAAACTTTCATTTCTTAAAATAGCAGATTAAAATAATGCATTTTAATAATTTTATTCATTAAAAATCTCGCGTGCACAAAATAGCCCCCGGGTGCACAAAATAGCCCCGGTTGACGGTATGTTTGAAATTTTAAATGCACCCCAAAAATTTGATTAATTTCAGTATGTTTGAAATTTTAAATGCACCCCAAAAATTTGATTAATTTCAGTATGTTTGAAATTTTAAATACACCCCAAAAATTTGAAGTTATAGTAAAAAGACTCTAAATTTAGCAATATTCGCACAAAAACTGCTGTTATTTTGGTTGTCTTGAATCCTGCGCTCTTTTGACAGCTAAAAATTTGTAGCTTTTAAAAATTTCAAAGTCCATAGTATTTCGTTAAAAAATGTAAGAGCTGTGAGCTAAAACATATGATCAAAAACTCAAAAATTTGAGTTATAGCAACTTTGGTTAAACAATTCACACTAAATTTTAATTCCAGGAATATTCTGCCTTATACTCTGAAAAACTTATAGTTCTTCTTCCTCTTTTGAACGAGCTGTGGACGAATTTATATTTAAAAAAATTTTAATTTTAAATTTGTCCGGATAATCGAATATCCGGAAAATAGGGGTCCGGATAATGGAATCTCTACTGTATAACTTATTCCTTGTGGCGAAGTGATTGATACTAATTGAACTTTAATTGAATATGGTCGGAATTCCGTCTATTTAATTCTGTAAAATTGAATAATTAAATTCATCATTGTCATAAATAAATGAAAATTGAAATTGTTTATCTAAATGACAGGTTAGATGTTAAAAATTAAGTGAAAAATGGATATCGTTTCTTCGTTAATGAATTAATAAATAAAATGTGTGATAATAAAAATAAATTTTGTTACATTTGTGATCTTTTTGTTGACAAGAAGCATCAAATTAGATACAACACCAATAAGTCAGTAATTCAAGAATGCATCTATAACAGAACAGGAGATAAGTTTCGAGAGTCCATCAATTTTTAAGCATCCGCAATTAATTTCAAATGAAAAATATGTGGATTTAGTGAGACTTAGGTCTTATATGAAGACAAACTGAACTTCTTGGCTCTCAGATTACCTATACTAGAAATCACGATTTTGGAAAAGCATTTGATCTAGTTTTTAAAGAGTATTATGTATACAAAGACCTAGTTTATTGCTCGTATATCACTAAATTATTTGCTGCTTTCGAATGCGAATATCATCCGAAAAATTGGCGTTTATTGATCGACGGTTCATTTTCATTCTTCAAATCTAGGAATAAAAACTGTTCTTTTGCATAATACTCTTAAAAATATTTATTATACAATTTGCCCTTTATAAATAAAGGGCACTAGCTCTGTTACATTCTCAATAAGGATTAACTGGAACAATCAACGTGTTCAAATGATAAATCAAGATTGTCTAATTCGTGCCAGCTAAATAGTTTCTAAAAAATCAAAATTCAAAATGGTGGATCCAATATGGCAGACAATAAATTTTTAAAATAGTTAATTTTGCTTGAAACTTGATACTCGGGAATTTTCTGGGTCACTGATTACGAATATAACCTTAGTTTTCCAAAACGATTTGACATACTTATAATTATGAATTAATTAAATAATCAAGTAATAATTAATAAATTAATTTAAACAGTTTAGTGTGTATTTAAAAATCACACGTTTGAAAATTTCAGCAAATTATTGATATGTAAATATTAATAATTAGGTACTAATTTTAAATAATCAAGAAATTAAATTGAATAGTTTTTAACAAATAATTAATTAATGCAATGAATATATTAATACAATATTATAATATAATATATAGGTGCATATTGTAAATTTAAAATTCACTGATTATAAATAATGCATAAAATTACATTTAAAAAATAATGGCTGAAGAACGTTATTATTTATGCAAATAAAATTTTAAAAAAATTTTCTGTAAAATTAGATCCCACATTCTGAATTTTGTAATATTCTGCCTTATACTCTGAAAAACTATATTTCTTCCTCCTTTGAAAGAGCTGTGGACGAACTCGATCGGATGAAAATTTTTCATGTTACTGTTACGTCCGTAACTTATTCTTAATATACCACATTTAATTATAATAATTACGTGTTTATTCCCTTTTCAAATATTGAATCTTACTTATATATTGTAAGATATTATTATTGTCATTAAAATGCATGTTATTGTATTAATACAATCTCTACATATTGTTGCATTATATTAAGTATTTTTATGATCATTGGCATATATGTTTTACAGCGAATATATAAATTTTATCAAATACAAGAAAGAAGAGTAATATTTAAAAGTATGTAAAAACATTTGCCAAAGACAATGTTAACCTTGAATAATATAATCAGAATAACGATTAAGCATCATTTTAACGACCTTCCTATAAGCAAGGAAATCAACGAACGAGCAAAAAATAATCTACTAAGCCACTTGCTCAAGCAATATATTAACCTATGAGGAACAGCTAACCGAACCAGTGGCACATATCCCCACTTAAAATCCATGCGATGGCACAACTTTTCACGCATAAAATTGAAAAAACAATAATAAGGAATAACCATCTCTCCACAATTCCAGTAGCATCAAAGGCACTAAACTTATGGGAGAAGTTTTATAAATAAAGGGCACTAGCTCTGTTACATTCAGAGAGTAATTTTTTGAAACACCAAGTTATAGTCATCTAACCAGCCAGTTGAACACATCGTCTACAAGTGAACTAAAAGTACAAAGTTTAAAGTGAACTCCCAAGTATTTAAAAATCAACCCAAGTCTATCAACAAGTATTAATTTCCAAACGAATATAATTTGAAGTGAACACAAGTATTTTATCAAGTGTTTATGTTAAAACGAACTTCGTTTTTAGACCTTTTTTCCCGGTTCTTAAAATAGAACTTTAAATAATTCTCAAAAATTATCATTTGGGAAATAGATTCAAGTTTCCATAAAATCTAGATTGAAACAAGAGATTTTAAATTTCGAACCATCTAAAATTGCTCAACTACCTACTGTTCTTTCTTGTTGGTTTTTAAATAAATTATTCTCTCACAAAATTTAGTAGGCTCATTGACTTATCCTCATCCCAAATTAGATTCAATTTATTTGAAACTAATTTAAAACGATGAACGTTAGGTATAATAATATAGGTTTCTCGTTTTGACGTAACATTACCGTAAGTTTTACTAATTAATAAAAAATATATATATTACAATATAATATATAATAAATTTTATATTATATTACCACACAAAAAATTTTGCCATATATATTGTTAAACATAATTTGATAAAATGTTAATACATCAAATTTTCCTACAAAACGCTAAAATATATAAAATGTAAAAAGAAAAAAAATAAAAATTAATAAATAACCACGAAAAAAATGTTTTTGTTGAAAAGGAAGAAAACTAAACTATTTGTTCATTCCAAATATTTTAATGGCTAAAAAACGTTACTATTTATGTAACGTAAATTTTAATATTTTTTCTGTAAAATTGGATCCGCCATTTTGAATTTTGAAAAACTAAGGCTATATTCGTAATTATCGATTCTGAAAATCACCGAGTAACAAGTTTTAAGCAAAATCAACTATTTTTAAAATTTCTTGTCTGCTATATTGGATCCGCTATTTTGAATTTTGGAAAACTAAGGTTATATTCGTAATCAGCGATCCCGAAAACCCCCGAGTAACAAGTTTCAAGGAAAATTAACTATTTTTAAAAATTTCTTTTATTTGCACGGTAGTACTGAATACATTTTAAATGAAGGTAAATGGAACCATGAATTTTCTTTTTGTATTCGTTTCTAAAACTCGTCTGAATAAGTTTTATGCAAAAATTAAAATCATCCCCTTATCAGTTTTTTTTTAAAAAAAGCTATCATCTACATAATAGTTCTTCCTGAACTGCACCTACTGATTGGTATCGTAAATCATATTTTCAATAATATGTTAATAGACTTTGAGACAGAAAGTTTAGACTGGGCCAAAAAGTGTAACATTTAGCGTAATGTGTTTAATGGAGCATCTATGTTTGCTTGAAACGCTTATATAACTCTCTTGAATAGAATAGACATTTTAAGATCTAATGGAAACCTCGGTTGTGTAAAATACGTTAAACGTTGTGAAGATTTTCGTAGAGTAGTAAATGCCTGCTTTGGAATTCATTTGAATTTTCATTATTCTAAATATATAAAGGAGATTCGAAACAGTTACATTGCTTTGCAAATTACGATAACTCCAAAGGTTCACGCAGTTTTTCATCATGTTTCCTACTACTGCTCAAATACACAAAAAGGACTAGGACACTTTAGTGAACAGACCATGAAATCGGTTCATGCCGATTCCAAAAAAACGTGGTCAAAATACAAGTTACAAAAATCACACATTAATTACGCAAAAAATCTCTTGAAGTCTGTTGTAGAATACAATAGCCAACATGTTTGATTTTGAATATTGACCTGTTCAGCGTTCACGTTTATTGTATTACTTTATTTATAATATTATCATACATTTTCATTTTATTTTAATTAATTTCAATTAAATGATTAATCCAATTTCGTGCTGATCACTAATTTTTGAAAAATTGGATTTCTTTTGCTCAAAAAATGATTTTTTAAAAAATTTGCTGAGAGGATGATTTTAATTTTTGCATTAAACTTATTTAGAAGAGTCCTAGAAACGAATAAAAAAACAAAATTAATGGTGCCTTTTACCTTCATTTAAAATGTATTCAGGACTACCCTGTTTGTTTATAAAAACATTAGTCGCCATTTTGTGGCAGCCATTTAAAAATTTAATATCTAAAATAGTCCTATGTTGTACTCCTTTTATTTTTGACGCGATATTTCTATCAGTAGAAGGTTTGTTAAAAGGTTTAGCTATTAAAAAATTAAAAGAACCAAAAAATTCTTAAAAAATCGTGTCTTTTAAAAAAATGTTGTATAAATTGTTTATTTAACATTTTTCAGTTTTCTTGAGTACGCCATTTAAAAGAGGGATTCAAGATACATAAGAAAAGTGTATTTACAAATTATAGTTGGTGCTTTTTAAGATTAAAATATGTTCTTAAACATTATGTACAAATTTTATACATCCTGTCTTTAATGGGTTAATAGGGGGAAAGGTTCGGGTGTGGACACCCACGCATAACTTTTAACAGAAATCAGATTTGTCTAATCTGGTAAATATCACGTATATGTTGACAAGCAAATTTTTCTTCATGATGTTTTAAAATGATCGTCAAATTTGGTTGTAGGCATCCAAATTAATTCGGTTATGGACACCACTCTTATTTTTGATAAATCATGAAATATTGTTGTCGATATAACCGTTAGTAATTCCTTACAACATTTAATAGTGTTTTATGAAGTTAAAGGGTTTCGTGGTCCAACACGGAAATTAATAAAATAAGATTTTGATGTCCGAACGTCGTTTGCAGTTATAGTAATTGTAGTAACTGGGCAGTTCAAGTTCAAAGTGAGAAAACTTATATGCCCTTACATGGGGATCATGTAATGTCAAAATTAGAAAAAATCATCCATATGTTATAATTGAATGGTTACCTAATTATTTTTTCTCTATTTTTAATAGATTTTTCAAGATGGCCTACAACGGAACCAAAATTTTCTTTGTTAGAAAAATGACTAATTTATTGAATAAAAAATTGTAATGATATTGTATTATTTTTTTAACGTTTGAAATTCAAAGTTTCGGAAAGAGTAATATTCATTTATTTTTGTACGCGCAATAAATCTATATATATTACTGAGTTCACTGCTCGGCGGATAGGAACAGAGTACCGATAGCGCACCCATTGCCCCGCATACGTTCTCTTACCTCACGTTACACCTCTTGTGGGCCCAGCGATCTATAATACTTGGTTGCTCGTACAATTTCCTCAGTTCGCCGTTAACCGGACTCGGGGCTTGCTCCGAGGTAGATCAACAGCAACTCTCTCTTCTCTTTCTCCTTCTTACCTTTACGATCTAACGCCGAGGTTGAAGTGCAACTCTCCCAAGGAATGAGATCCTCCTTTCTTACCTGGTGCAAGCCAGCGGTATCTCAGGTACAGCTGGGGCTGCTTGCTTGCACTTCCTAGAAGGAATTGTACTCAAGACTCAGGTACAACTGGGCAGTAGTAACACCCTTCGCCTCTTCGTTTCTTTCTCTCTTTTTACCTGTCATTGCTCTTGGTCTAAGCAGGGGTACAGACGTGTAAGGCAAAGACAATGAATTTCCTACATGAGAATGTGAACCAACCCTGTGAAGAAGAGGTACATCTCGCCCTTCAGATAGTTGATGCACCAGGTAGATTCTTCGACCCAAGGTACAGCTTGGGGAAAGTTGAAGCTGGTATTTCTACTCCTCTCTCTCTCTCTCTCTCTCTTATACGCAACTATTTATCGTGTCGGGCATGAATACCGTGGGAACCGCGGTATCTACACTGAAACTGAAAACTTGAGGTTTTTTAAAAGAAGTGTGTAACACGCTCGTCTGGGGAGCGCTACGTGCCACACAAGAGTTGCAGCAGAACTCAGGGCTAAGTCGCGCAACAATACTCGAAAATGTGCTGCAACGCGCCCTCTTTTTTCTCAGTGGAGTCTCTTTACGATTTTGCTACATCGACCTAGCGTGCACGACCCCTACTTATCGTCCGTACCGATTTTTAGGGGTAGTTTCTAGAGTTTACCCTCGCGTATAATGAGCGTCGGTCGCGGGTGGGAATTTGTCATTTTAGGAAATAAACTTATTTTCTTACTATTCTATTTTAGTTAGTTTAGTTTTTAATTGCATTGTTTAATAACAATTAATTTAGATTTAGTTTAGATTTTGATTGATTTCTGTTATATTATTTTTTTGGATTATATCGAGACATTTATTTTCTAATTTATTGTTATATTTCTTTTGGTTTATTTTAAATTTACCTTCGCTAATTATTAATTTTGTATTATTTCTTTATTATTTTTTAATATATTTTCTTACGAAGGTTTAAAACACTGCTTTGTTACTGACTTTGTCCTTCCTATCGATATCACTAATTTGACTAACTAGCTTGCTTGAGTTTTGTAATGACGCTTTACGCCATTTTATTAATTTATTCGATTAAAGATAATTTGTATCTTGACCCGGACTCCATCCGGCGAGCAAATCCTTTGTCAATAAAAATTATGATCTTTACAAAATAAATATTTATATTTATTTTTAATAAAATTTTTCTAGTTAACGGAATCAATTTCTTTTTTTCACGAGTAGTTAGCTAAGGTCTTTAGCTTCACATATGCGTGATTTTCCGCGTAGCGCACAATTCAATGTCCCTCGTTTTTGCGTCATGATCTGGCCTTCTTATCAAATTATATTATTTACATAAAAATCAAATCGAAACTTTACTCAATACTAGAAAAACGCAACAACAAACTCTCCTAAGTAAATTACTAAGAGAGAAACTAATTTAAGAATTGTTTAGTTTTTTACACATTAAAAGCACCAAACTTGCTTAGGAAATCACAGAATCGTCATGGTCGAGCCTTCACATAATTCTCAATAAAATTAATAATTATTTATATTTCACGTCAATTAAAGTGTAGTAGTATTAAATCAGTGAATATAAATGTCGTAAATATGAAACAGAATGAAAATCGCAAAAAAATTGTTTCGAAAATAAGTTTTTCTTGAGCTTCATGGTCTGGCCTTCTTGTCATAGTACGCCTTTCTGTATTAAGACAACCTTCCTAATTTTTCGTATAGATTTGATTAGCATACACAGTTTTTCAAAAAAGTGTTACTGTTTTTATAATTTGTTTAAACAATAACTGCTAAACAATTTTAATTTGCAAAATAACATATACAGATAATTATTATTCCATTTGCCTGTAAATAAAACAGGTGCTTTCATTTTACCAAGGTTGGATAGTATAGCTGCAAAGTATATATACAGATGTATAAAAATTATTTGTTTAAAAAATAGAAAAATTATAAATATTATGTCCGGCCAACCACTAATATTTCATTCATAAACACTATATTTGAAGATTCTATATCGACTTTTACTTAATTTGAAAAAAAATTAGTAATAGTAATAACTAAATCGTGCGCTACGTGGAGAATCACCCATATACATATGTTTGCTTATTATCTACAAGGACACAAATTATGAGTTCAAACCGAAATTATGCCCACAACCGAACCTATTCCCCTATATATTTCTTCATGAATTTTTTGTTAAAAAGCGTAAGGCTTATAGAAAAAGTCTACAAAAATAAACTAAATGCTCATATATATATATATATGGGACATTCCACGTCAACAAGGACAGGCTTCTGCCCAAAAATGGTTTTGGCGGATTTCTATGTTCTAGGGCTTAAAAAATTCGTAAATTTCTATACTTTCGAATGCCGAGTGGCGTTTTTTAAAATTTTGGTAATTATGCAGAATCGTGATTTTTGCCGTTGGAGAGGGGTCTGGATTAATTTCTTTTGGAAAAGCTCTAATTTAACTAGTAATTTATTCATTTGAGATTTGTTTCATACTGATTTGAGAAATCAGTATGGCTCAATGAACAACCAACACAATCCATTGTCAAGGTAAGAATGAGTTCTATATAAACAATGTTTAACCTATTTTGCTTTAGAAAAAAGCTTGAGTGAGAAATCTCGAATTTAAATCTAAATAATCGAAGGAACTCTCGCAGTTATACCAATGAAAATGAAACATAGAAGGACACGCTCACATTTTCAAATCCAAATCAAATATAGTACCTTAAAACACACACATAGTTAGTTCGTCAGCTACCCAACCTTGCTAGATGAAATTTTCAGAAATATTCGGATTCGTTCATAGCGTATTTTAAAACTTAAGGTGCATTACATTTCTGTTAGTGGAAAAAAAATTTGATGAAAAATATTGAAATCGATATCGCACTTATCTCTAACAGTCAGGGTTGCACACGTAACATACATCACTTCCTTTCTGCATTAAAAAGTTTAAGGAAATCAGGTGCGGCGTGCTTCGCCCGCCTCTGAGTGATGTGTTGTGGATGCACTTTCAAAACGCCTTTTTTTAAATGTTGGAGGGGGGTCTGGTCTAAGTTGGATACCTTCTAGTACCATCTAGGAAGTTAATTTGACTCCCTTCTGCATTAAAACGTTGAAGGAAATCAGGAAATTTTCAATTGCATGAAAAGCCCTTCTATTATATTACGTTTCTATGGTTATTTTTCGTTTTTTGTGTTTTTCTTGAAAAATACTCAATTTATGAAACAATTGCATGTAACATAAAATGTGTATCTTAACACGATCTACAACTTTTATGTAGAACATTTTTCAAAATTTTTAATATTTACGGAGTAAAACGTCAAAAACCAAAAAAAAATTTTGTTTCCCAGCCCTGGCGTTCTGTAAGTAACTTTTTCATCCTCCCCCATCAAATTCTTCAACAAACAATTCTTCAAACAGAATTACCCAGCTGGTAATAACCAGCTGGGTAATTCTGTTTCTGTGGTTTTCTGTAAGTAACTTTTTCATCCTCCCCCATCAAATTCTTCAATAATTAGTTAAATTAAACTATTCCAAAAGAAATTATTAATTTATCTTCAAAATTGGCAAAAGTCACGATTCTGCATAATTACCAAAATTTTTAATGGCGGCTCCAATATGGCGCATAAATGGCAGTAAGTTTAAAAAATTTTAAATAATTTCGTGAATTAAACATCTGAAAGAATTCCATTCAATCTAAAACACCTCATACAACACTTTTTGGGGTCGCTGAATGCAAATATGATGATAGTTTTCCAAAATTCAAAATGGCGAATTCAAAATGTCGGTCAAAATTTTAAAAATCGATCAAAATGTCTAAAAACTTATTTCTCAGGGATTTTTTGGGTCCCTTATTATGAATTTAAAGTTATTTTTAATAAATAAACAAAAATAAAATAAATTTGAAAATGGTGGATCCAAAATGGCAGACAAATTTTTTTTTAAAACGCTCGAAATTAATTGAAATTCTATTCTAGAGGGTCTTCCTGGCCGCTAATTACGAATTTAATGTTATTTTTATTAAATAAGCAGTAATAAAATAAATTCCTAAATGGCAGACAAAGATTTTAAAAACGACCAAAAATGATTGAATCTCTATTCTAGGTGGTTTTTCTTGCCGAACGTAAAAATGAAAACAAAGAGGGCCGTACATAGTATTTTATGCATGTACATCTTTCTTTGGAATTTGAAATTATTAAAAAATTAATAATTGTCGAATAGTATTGTTAATAATAGAATATAATGAAATTAATTAATAATAAATTGTTGATAAACAAAAAAAATACAAATTTATTTTTCTGGTTATGTATATGAAGTACATCGGACACAAAGATCCTTTTAGGTATACGTTACTGACAGACACTGCAGAACCTCAGTATGCTCCCTGCTTTTCCTAGTTTGCAACCTATGGAAACAGTCTTATCGAATCGGAGCTTATCGATTTTGGTTCAATTGTAATTTAATTATTTCACATATTAATAATAAAATAATTGTAATTAAATTTTTTTTAATAATATTGCCAGTCACAAAACAAACCTATTGATCCAGTTTTATTCCACAATTAGTCGCTTCTATATGACCATATATGGACATGTTCTAGAAATCATGTGACTTGGGCGGACCAATCAGCCCGTTGCTGGGTCCTACCACTCCGTGTATCCCCACCACTGTAAAAACTATCCTAGCTCGTTCATATTATTTTGGCTTTATTTCCAATCTAAATCTCAGCAGTCGTATCGCTTAGAATAAATATTTTCGATTTTATTATTTAATAAAAAGATAATTATTTATTAACTTTTATTTTTTCCTTCTTCCTTCCTAATCTCAAATTTTTTTTCCTACCTTTTTTTCTCCTACTTCTTTCTTTTGTTCTTTCTTCCCTTTTATTGAGAATTTTCGGAAACTCTTCGGAGGATCTAAAGTTCTTTTTTTCAGAATTTTTGGAAACTCTTCTGAGGTGCCGGTTTTTTTTATTCATTTGTTTTATTTTTGTCCATTTCAACCTAGGTATAAGTATAAAAGAGTTGTATTTCTTGTAAATAGTTTTTTTGTTTTTTTAATTTTTAGTTACTTTTAGTTGTGCATGTTGTTTATAGGAAACCCTTAATTCGTTCTTTTTTATTTTAATATGGCTCCTACAAAGCGAAAATCTTTAGGAATTGCCCATCATTTGGATAGATGTGCAAATCCTTTTGAAATTGAGGGACATAAAGGACAATATTTACGGAATATGTCTAAAAGTATGTTACAAAAGTTTGGAATTAGTAAAGAAAGTACAAAAATTTGTACTCAATATCGAAAGAGATTTTATGCAAATAATAACTCACTTAGCATCAACAATATAAGTGTCGATGAATCAGATTTTTCTAAAAAAGACAATTCTAGTAATGAACCTTCTACGTTGGAAGATTCTCATCTTTCAAGGGCAGATGAGTTAGAGGAGCTTTTAAATGGTCTAAAGGAGGTATTTCATGGATTATCCATCAATGATCCTCAACGTATAATCATTCTTACAATAGCTCCAGGGTGTTGGTCAGTTCGTAAAGTAGCTGAAGAATTCGGATGTTCAAAAAGCCTGGCTGAAAAAGCAAAAAAAAACTCAGAGCAGAAGAAGGAATTTTGGCAACACCAGCTTTGAAAAAGGGGGAAAAAATCTCTGATGTTGTAGTTGATAAGGTCATATAATGGTACGAAAATGATATTAATAGTCGCATAATGGCAAATAAAAAAGATGCAGTTTCAGTGAAAATAAATGGAAAGAAAGAAAGAAGACAGAAGCGTTTGTTACTTTCTGATGTTAGAAATCTCCATAGTCAGTTTATTAGTTCAAATCCTGATATAAAGTTAAGTTTGAGTAAGTTTGCTGAATTGAGCGATAACTAGAAAAAACTAATACCTCATCATTTTATTTCTAAAACTCAATCGGAGTACATTTCCGATCGAAAATATAATTTGAAAGAAAATGAAGTGTTAGTGCAACTTGACTTTTCAGAAAATTATGCTTTTGTCGCACAGGATGCTGCACAGGCATTTCATTATAATAACAGTCAATGTACTGTCAATGTACAATGTATCAGATTCCACTATACATGACACAGCCGCTGTATATGTTCTTCAAGAATTCTCAATTCCTCAAATAAAGAAACTTTTTCCAAACGTGAAAAAAGTCATTTGCGTGACAGATGGTGCTAAACAGCATTATAAGAACAAATACCAAAAAAAAAATCTAGTTCATCACCTGGAAGATTTTGGCTTACAAGCAGAGTGGCACACTCATGATACTGCTCATGGTAAAGGAGCATGTGATGGAATAGGTGCGACATTTAAACACGAAGCAACACGTGCTAGTCTACAGAAGTTCTTTTGACGTCAGAATCCCTTTTTAAGTGGGCTAAATCAAAATTTCAGGGGATACAAATATTCTATTACAGTGCTGAAACACATAAAAAGAAACAAAGACACCTGAACAAACGATTCACAGATGCTCCTGCTGTTAAACACATTCAAATTAGCCATGGATTTGTAGTTGAACCAAATAAAACATTTAAAGATTTGGAATACTCAAGTGCAACAACTTGCACTAATCGTGTGCATTACAAATAATTTAAACTAAAATCAGTCCTTTTCAGGACTACCAGATAGCATAATTCCAATATCTTTAATTTTAACTACAATCAGTCCTTTTCAGGACTACCAGTTTGCATAATTCTAAAATCGTTAATTTATTTATTTATTATTTATTTATTATTATTATTACAAACGGGCAATGTTTGAGTAATGCCCAATCGTACAGAGTACTTAAAATAGTCTAAAAAAAAAAACAACGTTAAGAGGCCGCATTGACATTATTATTATTATTATTCGTGTCATATATTAGTTTTCGCAAATCTCCAAGAAAAGAGGAAAGTTGTGTACCATATAAGTTTATATCGCTACAGTAGACGTTACCCACACGACTTAATTTACGTACAACCGAGTTATTTAAATAATTTGTTTTACTGATCTGTAATTTAAATAGTGGTGTATTTCTTAGGGCGTGAGATGGTATATAAAAATTAAAAGATCCCAAGAGATCAGGACAATCGATAAGCCCATTAATTATTTTAAACAGAAAAAGTAAATCCGAGAACATGAATCTTTGTGATAATAACGGGATATTAAAAAGTGCTCGGAGATCAGTATAATCGTGGCTATAAAAGTCATAAGGCACGCCGTACTGTCTTGCAAGGAAACGCAAAAATCTGTTCTGTATCCTTTCAATAGCCACCATGAGGTACTCCTGGCAAGGCCACCATAAGGTAGAAGCAAACTCGATAATGGGTCTTACCAAAACGTAAAATAAGGTCTTTAGGGCAGTAATATTTTTAAATTGTGAGGCGTTTCTTATTACAAATCCCAAAATTCTGTTGGCTTTGTTAATTGTGAAAAGAATGTGATCTGTGAAAGAAAAAGAACAGTCAAGATATACCCCAAGGTCGCGTATTGAATAAACTCTAGAGAGTTCGTCATCCCCAATACAATACGTGTAAAGAGGACTATTTCTGGATCTAGTATAAGATATAAGGCTACATTTATTGACATTAAATAATAATTTGTTTTTCAAGGACCATTCATACAGTCGATTGAGATCTGATTGTAAATCCAGATGATCCTGATCACACGTGATGGTTTTAAAGATTTTTAAGTCGTCCGCAAATAAAAGAAAAGAAGAATATTTAAATGGGCGTTTAATATCATTTATAAAAATTATAAAAAATAACGGACCCAGATTTGAACCTTGAGGAACACCAGAGGTGGGAGAAAAGATATTAGAAAAATCGTAATTAATACGCACTGATAAAGTTCTAGCAGACAGGTAGCTCTTGACCCATTGCAGCAAATTAACCGAAAAGCCCACAACCTCAAGCTTTGCCAGGAGAATATCATGATCGACCTTGTCGAAAGCCTTTGCGAAATCAGTATAAATAGTATCAACCATGAGACCAGAATCAATGTTCGTTATGACAAAATTTGAGAAAATACTTAGGTTTGTTGTTACCGATCTACCCTTCATGAAACCATGCTGCTCCTCGATAACCAAACACCGAATTTGATTGTATACTGCGTCATAGATTAAACTCTCGAACACCTTTAATTTAAACAACAATCAGTCCTTTTCAGGACAACCAGTCAGCATAATTCCAAAATCTTTAATTTTTACTATAATCAGTCCTTTTCAGGACCACCAGTTTGCATAATTCCAAAATCTTTAATTTAAACTACAATCAGTCCTTTTCAGGACTACCAGATAGCATAATTCCAATATCTTTAATTTTGACTACAATCAGCCCTTTTCAGGACTACCAGTTTGCATAATTCCAAAATCTTCAATTTAAACTTCAATCAGTCCTTTTAGGGAATACCAGTTTGCATAATTCTAAATCAAGCGTTTTTTAAATTTTTATCCGCCATTTTGGAATTTATTTTATGTTTTCTTATTTATTAAAAATAACTTTAAATTCGTAATCAGAGGCTAGGTAAACTCCCTAGGAAAGAGTTTTAATCATTTTTGGTCGTTTTTAAAATCTTCGTCTGACATAATAAGCGGCCAGAAAAACCCCCTAGAATAGAATTTTAAATATTTTCGAAAGTTTTTAAAAAAATTTGTCCGACATTAAAAATTTTGAAAAACGCCACTCGGCATTCAAATATATAGAAATTTACGAATTTTTTAAGCCCTAGAACATTGAAATCCGTCAAAACCATTTTTGGGCAGAAGCCTGTCCTTGTTGTCGTGGAACGTCCCATATATATATATATATATGTGTGTGTGTGTATATATTAGGAATTTTCGTCGGTCCACAAATAACAACTCTTATAAAAATTGAAAACTTTAGAAGCTTAAATTTGGTCGAAAGAAGAGCTTGGGACAGTTTTGTCAATTGATGTCGTAACTTTTTAGGGAATAATCGTGGCAAAAACTATGTAAGCATCACGAAAGAATTTTTAGCTTCGTACAGCGAAATGGGATGTAACATATCTATTAAAATTTATTTCTTGAACTCACATCTGGATTTTTTTCCTGAAAATGTAGGCCAATTTTAAGATGATCAGGACAAACCCTTTTATCAAGAGATTTTATCTATGGATAATCGTTTTGACGGAATAAATAAAATAAGCATGCTTTCCGATTATTACTGGTCGTTGAAAAGAGAAAATGATCCAAATTCATATAAACGAAAATATAAGCTCACGCGTTCTGATTATTTTAATTATTTTTATGGAAAAACATTAAAATTCTAATGAGAGAAATTTGTTAGCCTGAAATAATTAAACTATTAGGAAATAAAATGTTTTTGCTTCCTCATAAGGAAGCTTTGTAGTCATTGTATTTATAAAATTTTTTAAAATCCTTAAACTAATTTTCTTTTATATTGGACTATGTTATTTAAAACCCATTAACGCCCAAATAACCACAATTTTAACTTAAATTTCAACTCACGATTTAAAGTATTTTCAGGTAATGAATTATAACATCAATGAGATATAGGAGGTTTTGGGGGTCGCTCTTCAAGATTCTGGGGTCAAAATAGCGATTCGACCAACATAAAATCCAATATGGCGGATTTTTTTGAAAAAACACAAAAAAATCATTGATTTTTTAAAATATTTTTTTAAAACTAAAAATTTTTTTTTAACTTTTCTAAAGTATGCTATTAGTGGGCAAAATAGTTGTACATTCAAAATGTAAAATAGGTAACTTTGATTTCAAGATGGCGGAATCGAATTTTTGAAAAAGTGAATGCATTATAGTAAAAAAAAAATTCACAGCAATATTTAAAAAGTATCCAAATTCGATTCAAAATTTATACTCGGGGATTTTCGAGGTAACTGGTAACGAATCCCATGTCAGTTTTGGAAAATTCAAAATGGCGGATCCAATATGGCAGACATTTTTTTGAAAAATTTCTTGGATTCACTTGAAACTTGTAATTCGGGGGTTTTCGAGGTCGCTGGTGACGAATCCAATTATAGTTTTTCAAAATTCAAAACGGCGGATCCAATATGGCGGATTTTTTTGAAAAATTTCTTGGATTCGCTTAAAACTTTTTACTTGGGAGTTTTGAGTGTCGCTGATGACAATTTCGATGTCACTTTTTGTAAATTTACAATGACGCATCTAATAAGGCTGACGCTTTTTTTAAACAAAATTTTTCGTTCTATTTTAATGGTGTTTCCAAATTTTACCACGTGGAGGTGTACGAACTGAAGAATCTTATATTTTTGTTTTCAATTTAAAGAATAGTTTTTAATTTTCAATTTTTTAAAATTTTTTGTAAGAAATTTAAAACATCTTTTGCAAAATTATTTTTTGAACATTCCTGAATTTTCTGGCTCTCTGCCGATAATTGTCAGAAGATGTTTTGTTTTTGTTTATATCAAGCTTCGTGACTTTCTTTTTGGTAAAAAAATTACGAGATCCTGTTGCAATTTTTTGAATTTATATTTTAGGTGCAGTTCCTTCGTTTTTAAATTGTGTTCCATATCGATATTCATTTGTTTTTTATCACCATTTAAATAGTCAAGTACACACTTCCATCTCTATCTTATTCTTATTCTACACAAATCATAACTTATAGTTATTACATAAACTAACATGGGGTTCGTTATCAGCGACCACGAAAACCCCCGAGTGACAAGTTTTAAGTGAATCCAAGAAATTTTTCAAAAAATGTCTGCTATTTTCGATCCACCACTATGAATTTTGAAAAACTGACATGGGATTCGTTATCAGCGACCACGAAAACCCCCGAGAGACAAGTTTCAAGTGAATTCTAGAAATTTTTCATAAAAGTTCGCCATATTGGATCCGCCATTTTGAATTTTGAAAAACTATAATTGGATTCGTCATCAGCGACCTCGAAAACCCCCGAGTGACAAGTTTTAAGTGAATCCAAGAAATTTTTCAAAAAAATGTCCGCCATATTGGATCCGACATTTTGAATTTTGAAAAACTGACATGGGATTCGTTATCAGCGACCCTGAAAACTTTCGAGTATAAATTTTGAATCGAATTTGGATACTTTTTAAATCTTGCTGTGAAATTTTTTTTTACTATAATGCATTCACTTTTTCAAAATTTCGATTCCGCCATCTTGAAATCAAAGTTTCTCTATTTTACATTTTGAAAGTACAACTATTTTGCCCACTAATAGCATACTTTAGAAAAGTTTAAAAAACATTTTTTAATTCTAAAAAAATATTTTAAAAAATCAATGATTTTTTGGGGTGTTTTTTCAAAAAAATCCACAATATTGGATTTTGTGTTGGTCGAATCGCTATTTTGACCCCAGAATCTTAAAGAGCGACCCCCAAAACCCCCTATATCTCATTGATGCTATAATTCATCACCTGAAAATACTTTAAATCGTGTGTTGAAGTTTAAGTTAAAATTGTGGTCATTTGGGCGTTAATGGGTTAAGACCCTAAACTATTGTCCGGATGTACATACATCCGGACAATAGTTTAGGGATTCACACACACATATGTGTGTGTGAATCCCGTTTTTTGTGAACACGATAACTCGAAGAGGTTTCAACGAATTCGGCTTAAAATTGCTAGACATATTTATTATAAAAATATCTTAAAATGGATTGATGAACATTAAAAAATCTATAAAATTTTTTTTTACTTTTTTCAAAAAAATTTTTTTAATTTAATATTAAAGTTAACATATAATAAAATCTTATTCTTTGCATCAAGACGAATCGATTGGTATATATAAAGTATAAATTGTATAAGAGTTTATAGAGTTAATGACAATTAAAGCAGAAAAATTATATTTTTTAAAAAAATTCAGTTCTTTCATCAAAATTATATTCCAGTACAACAAAATTTTTCTCATTTTTTGAAATGTTCGACTCTATTAGAAATTATTTAAAAATTAAATATATATATATAATTTTTAAAGTCTCTTAAATTAGATTTTAGGACAAGAATATGAAATATGTTTAAACAAATTATTACGATTAATGCTTCCTACACGAGGAAGCAAATTTTTTGCTTATTGTAAAGAGGAAGCAAAAGGTTCACGTAATGAACATCTTAATTCATAACTTGTTTAACTTATAGGAGTGAAATTTATCTAATTTCTGAAAGTAAGAAAAAAATCGCAGTCGTTATCAATTTTTATTAAGTATTTGGGTCAGGACACTTTAACTGGGTTAAAAAAGATTTTGTTGATTTTCTAAAATTTCATAACTATTATAAAAACCTGTTTAACATGTTTAAGAATAAAACAAAGATTTAAAAAAAACTTTTTTTAAATTTATTGTTAATAAAATATTTTTTTTTTAATTTTTAAGCCCGACCAACTGTTGGGTTAAAAAAGTTTCATTGATTTTCTAAAATCTTAAAACTTTTCTAAGAATCTGTAGTTTATAATAAAACAAAAGAATAGTTTTAACTGTTTTTTTTAAATTTTTGTTATTTTTTGCATTACACGGGAAGACTTTGTTTAAGAGTTATTTAGAAGCTTATTTTAGAACTCAGGATATGGAAATAAAACAAGAAATGCTAAAAACCATAGATTGAAACATTATTTTAAGCTGTTCCGGGATAACTGTATTAAATTTCTGGACAATTTGTTGAATTTTCTTTAAAAAGTTCTGAACTGGTTTAAGAGTAGAAAAATGTTAAATTCACGAAAAAAATTTGCCCGCGTGAGTGGTCGAACTTGAGACTTCGAGACTGAAGATTGCTCCGCCTTATGCGTTTAAATCCAAGTGGCGCTGTATACCTGTTGGTTACCCTACGTATTCTTTATTAAATAATTCGAGACTTTTTCAGCGCAGTGACTGAAGAACTCAGTCGCAGCGTGAAGAACAATTATTATTTCTAAGCCATTTGAAAAACACCTGAAAATCCTTTAATGAATATTAAACTATTCTAAAAGATGTTCCAAATATTTCCCGTATCCTGAGTTCTTGAATAAATTTAGTAATAACTCTTGAAAAAAGTTTTTCCGGGTATAACGGAACAATATAACATTCTTTAAAATAATTAATATCTCAAAATGCTTTCACAATTAATTAATTAAACACACACTGATTACACGAAATTGTTCATTCTTTTAAATGAAAATATTTGTATAATTGTAAATTAAAAAATTACACATTTTTAATAACCATTTCGTAAACAATAATTTGAATTATTTGTGGTCAACCCTTCCCCCATATTGCAATTTAATTTATAGGAAGTGTATTCATTATTCTCTTCTGGATTCTTATACTTTTAGAATATTATAGCTTCTTCAGCAAATCATGTTTCTGTTAAAAGAGTTAGTAATTAAAGAAATTTACTCATCGACACCAAAATGTAGGAGAAGAGGTTCGGTTGTGGGCATGGTTCGGTTCTGGATACCCACGCAGATCTTTTGACAGAAATGAGATTTCTCTAATCTGGTAAATATCACGTATATGTTACGACCTTACGTAGTTTTCTATGCCAATACAAAAGTGATTAGACAACTGCGCTTTTTACTATATATAAATTAATTTTTCGACAAATCCAAGTGAATTAATTAAGATGATAAGTTCAAAGCGTATTTACACAGTAAATATGTTATATTTTCTGATCCAATATCAAGTATCACAAAAATGTTCACAAGCAAAATTTTCTTCATGATGTTTTAAAATCATCGTCAAGTTTGCTTGTGGGCATCCAAATTAATTCGGTTGTGGACACGGCTCTTACACGGAAAAAAAAAGTCCATCAACCATTAATGGATTAGTATATTACTTTGAGACGGGACTCTTTTTCCGTTGATGGTTACTTAACTTCACTTAACAATTGAAAAACATCATTGAAGTATTAAAAAAGAGTCATGGAATGATTAGAATGCCAGTATGTGACCAATTGTTTTAGATTTAATGGTGAATTATTATATCAATGGATGTTTGAATGTTTACGAATCATTAGTAAAGTTTGTGAAACGTTAGTTGACTTGTAGTCTAAATCGGTGCTCTTCACCAGCGCATTGTTGCGCAGTGTACCGATGCGCATTTCTTCCGGTTTCTCTATAGTCCATGTGTTTTTGCTGTCTGCTATACAAATCCCTATATACTATTATGTGTAATGTGAATATTTAACTTAACTAATAATTTGCAGTTTGATTGCGTCTAGAAATTGACCTCGATGAAAATATATTTTCTTTTATATTTCTCGCTAATTAAAAAGTAGTTATTAGTGCAAAATCATTTCTCACAAGTTGTGAAAAATTTTGTTATTTGGTATATAAGAACAGTTCGCTTCTAAACTTAAAGTGTTATAAGTGTGCGTTTCTACGTGTAGTTATTATAAGTGCGAAAATGTATTGGTCTAAAGCGTCTAAGAGTGTAAATAAAATATCGGAACTGTGCAACGAAAAAATGTGTTTATTCTGTACCAAATAGTGTCTAAAATTAGGGATAATTCTGAAAGAATAAGTTGAATTTTTTGAATGCTTTTGATAGTCATGGAAAATTTAATAGACAGTTTTCTAAATTTTAGTGAACGAGTTTTATATATTGTGACTCCAAGTATGTTATCCATTCAATGATTTTGTGTCCCGTCTCAAAGTAATATACTAGTCTATTAATGATTGATGGACTTTTTTTTCCGTGTATTTTTGATAAATCGTGAAATATCGTTGTCTATATAATCGTAAGTAATTCTTTACAACATTTTATAGTGTTTTATGAATTTTAAGAGTTTCGTGGTCCAGCACGAAAATTAATATAATGAGACTTTGCTGTCCGTAGGTTGTTCGCAGTTATAGAAATTGTAGTAACTGGGCAGTTCAGGTTCAGTGTGAGAAATCTTATATGCCCTTACATGGGGAGCATGTAATGTCAAAATTAGAAGAAATCATCCTTATGTAGTTAATAAATGGTTACTTAATTAATTTTTTTTCATTTTTAATAGATGTTTCAAGAGTGCCCACAATTGAACCAAAATTATCTTTGTTAGAAAAATGACCAATTTATTTAATTTTTAATAAAATTTTTCTATTCAACGGAATCTATTTATTTTCTTCATTAGTCAAAGAACACATCGCGAGCCCTCCGCGCGAAGCGCGTATGAGAATGTGTCTGCGCGAAGCGAGAGAAGATTTTTTTAAATAGTATGCAGGCACATAATATTAAAATCACTAATAGGTACATTTAATATTAATTTAACTAAAACAATTCTATTTATTGCAATATATGAGATAGAGATGTTGTAAACCTGATGTAAAATTGTTATAGACTTTTTTTATTGTGCTCGCTAAGCACATTTCAGCACAAATATTATTTTTTTTAAATTTTGATTTTTGAAAAATGTTTAAAAAAATTAAAGTATAAAAGAAATTTTTTTTTAAGTTTTTGAAAAATATTTAAATTTTTTTCGAGCTAAATATTTGTTATCGTTTGCTAGATGTAGCACAATATTTGTTTTTTAGTTTAATCAAAATTTTGTTGACAATAAATAAAATGGCGTTGCCAACTTCTTGAACATACGTTCGTAAGCGTGTCAGTCTTAATAGGGCGCCAAAGACTTTTTCGTTGATATCTCGAAAAGTTATCGCGATCCCATTATAAAACTTTTACGAAAATTTTCTTATTACTTTTGGCTATTGTAATAAACAAATTAAATTGTTATTATAAAATGTTAAATTCAAAGGAGTGTTACACAAAATAATTTTGAAACCTTTAAACCCGTTGGTAGTGGATCCCCTCCTTCGTACTTATTGTTCAAGGTGGGAATCTTTACTTCTATTAATAGTGAATTTCAGGAGATTTGAATGAGGTGTTAAATGAAGTTAACATATTAGAAATAATTAACATATGAAGGGTGGCATAACAAAAGGGGTCAAGCCACAATTTTTCGAAATTGAGATTTTTTTATAAACAAATCAAGTAAATTCTTTTACACATTTCTGTAAAAGGATTTTCTTGTAAATTGTCTTTTTAAACTCGTTTTTAATGAAAATAAGACTAAAAAAATAGCCTAAATTTCTACTTACAATGCAATTCAGTTAAAAAACAAAAGAAATGAATACTATTTTGAATAGGTTAATATGGTTAAAAATATTTCTTATTTTTAATATTATTAAATATAATATTAAATTTTGCTAGAAGATTTTATGTCTATTTAGAAATAGTTTTATCCATCATTTAATTTTCAACAACCTAAATATTATTCTTCAGTTAATTTTTAAATATTCCTGATTGTAGATTGCATTTGAAAATTTCGTTACTGTTTACTTTTAAAAATAAGTATTTAATTTATATTTTTCTTGAAAACGAACAACTTTTTTGAATCAAACTGTTTTGCATTTAATTCATCAATTCAAAATTAACAAACTAATTTTTCAGTTTTTCTTTAAACTGTATATTTTTTTAACAATTAATTTTAAAAGAAAATATGGGCATTTGACGTAACCCCAAAATGATCCACTTTTACTTATTTTTCTCACTAATCTGTACGTTTATCTCCATAAATTGTATTTCCACTGGTAAAGCGAAATAATATCTCGAAACGGTTTTTTTTAGATTTTTCTTAAATGACCAGAAAAATTTTTAAATGTTTTATTTTTGTTTCCTGTAAAATCATGAAATTGTTGCTTGACCCCTTTTGTCATGCCACCCTTCATATATTGTTGTTTTCTTTAAATATATAATACATACATATGTACTTGTTCCTTTCTTATTCTATTTAAAATTTTTTTATTTTATAACGATAATATGTTTATGTTCAATACGTGTATGATTTTAACTCAATCTCTATCATTTCAAATGTATAATGATTGTGTGAGAGCGTGAAATATTATTTGAGTGCACTCACCTATTCGTTATTTAGCATTAATCCTTTAAACTTCTTATAATTTGTATTTGTAAATGTATAATTTTTCATTAATCGATTCATTCGTACTTCACTAGTATTTATTGTAAATCAACTTTTTCTAACACGATTTCTTACTTAGCGCTTTTATTATTCTTAACTTTAAACTTCATTAAAAATTTTCAATAATAATTGTTGACTAGATATCCGTGTGTCAATCAATTTTGTTAATCGACATTACAGTGTTGTAATCATTCTTTAGTTTATTGAACCTTGATCGTTGCCAAGCGCTTTTTTGCAAAGTTCCAGTTTTGGACAGTGGTGTGATCCTGGTTCATCATCCTGGACACACAACTCCTTAAGTTTCACAACACATTAGTATCTGAAGACTCATTCTTTTCATTAAGGTTCCTTACCTTTTTTAATATAAATTCATAAATATGTGAAATATAATATACTGCAATAAATGAGAAATAGGTATATTGTATTTTACTTCATTTTAACGCTTTTTAACCAAAATTATAACGAATAGATAAACTATTGTTTTATTATTACTTTTAACATAGGTATTTGTGTTTTGTCAATATTTTATTACAAACATTATGTTTGTATTTAATTATCACGAAGTGATATTTAGTTACGAAGTCGATTGTAACAGCTATAACTGTAAAAAATCGGAGGAAGGTGTTTTTCAAAAAATAAAAAATAAATTTTTCGAAAAATGTTTAATAATCAATGAAAAAATTTTTTTCTAAACAATTTATTTAAAAAGTATTAGGTATACTGAGAAATTAAAAAAATTTTAAAAAAATATTTAAAATAACCGGAGTTATTTTAATTTCACATGGAATTACTCATTTAGCACTAAAGTTGAAGTGTCGTTTTTGCGTTTAATGCTTTGTTTTATCGCACGCTTCAATTGCAAGTTTAAAAATTCATAATGTTAAAGATAGACAATTAAACAAAATAAAAAATACATATTCCATACTTATCTATAAAGAAAGAAAAAAATTTAATTATTTGAAACATAAATGTCATGTGGAATAGCCCATACATTATATTTAATAATGTTATATTATGGAAGAACGTTAATTTTTAAATTTAAAAGTAGAAGGAATGGCTTAAAAATTATGTTTCACATAAAATGTTGAAATTATATTAAAGACTGCTTGATTTTACGCGCAAGTTACATGAGCGGAAGTACGCGGAACATTACTGCTCTCTACGATTATAGAACTCTGATTGGTACTCCGGTATAATAACTTTGTTCGATACAACAACTTGTAATAGAAACATCTCCTTCTTTGTTTAAATAATAAATATCTATCAGTTATCACATATATTAATTCTTTGACTATTGTTTATAACGATCACATCTCGATAATTCTAGCATGAAAGATTAATATATATATATAAGATTAATATAATAATATATATATATATATATATGAAAGGCTTAATATATATATATATATATATATATATATATATATATATATATATATATATATATATATATAACCGGGGCTATTTTGTGCACCAAATAGCATTTTTTTGATTAAATGATTTATTAAAATTCAGAATTAAAAGAAAAAAGAAAACCAATTTTTGGTGTGTGTTGTGGGCATCCTTCTGAAGATTTCCTATGAGTTGAGCAATGAAAAAAAATTTTTTTGACTGTGTTATAGTCTTTGAAAGTCGTGCACAGAATAGCCTCCTGGATGGGGCTATTTTGTGCATCAAACTTTGTCTTTGTATAATGTTGCCTAAACATTTTTTTTATCGTTTCTGCTTCATTACTTCTTTTTGTCTAGATACAATCTTTATTGGAATTATTTATTACTCTGGCATTAAATAACATTTTTTTCTTTTTTAGTATATATTTTATAATAATATATTACAATAATTATAAAATTATAATTTAAACACTTGTAAATAACTTGAAAATATCATTTCAGTAGGAGCTTTTTTAAACATTTTTAATGAAATTTTTCAAAAACTTGAAATTAATTTTTTTAATGTTAAATAAATAACAATTTAATATCTAATTTACTTTTCAAGTTATTTTACGAGAAATGAGAGAAATAGTTTTCAAACTAATTTTAAAAACTTATAAATATTAATAAAAGTTATTCTCTTGAGGTGGTGTTGAGCACCGGTTCAAGTTTTAAGCATTTTAATGATTTTAGTTAAAATTATTTATGGTTTTTTGACAAAAAAGTAAGACAGAAATGTATAAAAATGATGAACAGAACCTTCTTTACTTACTAAATAAGAAATTTTTGAAAAATATTTGATTTTTTGAAGTGCACAAAATAGCCCCATAGAATCCTGGTTTTTCAGTCTTTTCCACTTTTTTCTTAAAATAATCAATAAAAAGTTAGCGCATTACGTATTTATCATCACAACACAATGGACAATAAATATCTAGCACAGTTTATGAGCCACATTAAAACTCTAGAGGATCTGGTATAATTTTTGAGAACTTTCAAAATTTTTCACACAAATTTTCCGTTTTTAGGAATTTTTTTCTGTTAATTGACAACGAATTAAATAATAAAATTTATTGCCATCTATTCTCATGAAATCAAACTTTCATTTTTTAAAATAGCAGATTAAAATAATGCATTTTAATAATTTTATTTATTAAAAATCTCGCGTGCACAAAATAGCCCCGGTTGACGGTATATATATATATATATATATATATATATATATATATATATATATATATATATATATATATATATATATATATATATATATATATATATATATATATATATATAACTTGTTATTAAGATCTATAACTAGTTTAGAACAGATGTTCTATATAACACTGTGACTTTACTGTTATAAAATACTTATAGAACGTGTTTGCTAATATTTCATACCATAAAAGCTATTTTGTTCTTTCCATGTATATACATTTTTAAACAGAAGAAATTGTTAGAAGCGATCTTTAAATTTTTATTTTAACCCTCGAAGCACATACGGGACAGACCCCTGTCTTTTAGTTAAAACTTAAGTTTCTTTAAAAAATTGTAACATGTAGAGGTCCTATAATATGCAAGTAATTGTTTTAGCATCTAATAACACTTTCCAATGCTCCCCGAGCTTAATGCTTCAGTGAGTTGTAGTCTACATTTCGTCAAAAAATAAAAATCACCTTTATTAACTTGCAAAAAAAGTTTTTTTACAAACTGCAGCATAGAATATATTATTATTTTACTACTATTCAAGTGTTTAAATGTAAAATATTAGTTAAACATTTAAAAAACTACAAGGACTATAATTTTTATAAAAAATATCGACGCCCCCCGTCAATATAGTGCTTATTCCAACTCCAGTGCAATAAAGCGTTATTTCAAAAATTGTTCTATATGGTGTCTATTGAATTGTTGTGCAACATTGCCTTAATTCACAGTGATTTCAAAAACGGTTAATTTAATTTTTTAAAGTTCATATGATGCTTATGTTCAATCAATTGTGCATAATAATTTTATCAATTAAATGTAATTTTTTTTACAAAACATTATCGAAAAATTAAAAATTTTAAAGATGTGTCATTTGAAATTAAAAATTAAATTTACTCTTTAATGAACTCAGCGTGAATTGAGATTATATTACACAAACAAATGAATAGACACCATATAACACAATTTTCTGAATTAACGCTTTATTGCACTGACGTTCAAGTAAATACTCTATTGACGGGGGGCGTCGATATCATTTTTAGCGTTTTTCTGAAAAATTGGATCCTTTTAGTTTTTTATAATAAAAACTGTATAATTATAAAGCAACTAGCACTAATTTAACATTGAAAAAGTTACTAATATTTTTATAGGAAGATAAAGCTGGTGAATTTTTGGATATTATTAGCTTCAACAGATATAATTCTTGGTATCACAATTCAGGAAGAACTGACATGATAACAGAAAATGTAATATCAGAAGCTGAGTCTTGGCATCGTAAATATAATAAACCCGTTTTGATGTCGGAGTATGGTGCAGATACAATGCCTGGATTGCATGAGGTGAGCATTATGAATACTAAAATTATATATTTATGAATAAGGTCGTTCAAAAACTATGTTATAATCCTAGAGTTTGTAGGAGGTCAAGCTGTAGGGTAGAGTGGGGTAAAAAGGCCACTATTTTACTTTTGGTACTATAAAATCGAAATTTGAATTTCTTTTTTCAAATTTTAAATTGTTACTGAAAGTTTAGTTATTAAGCTTCAAAATCCTCGTGGAACATTTTTTTTGCATATGGCTTTTTTGCACCAACTGGTGGGGTGAAAAAGCTATTTGGTGATTTTGTCAAAATATTCTGCTATCAAATTTTGTAATATTATATTTTTCTTTTAACTGTATAACAAATAAATAATTTAGAAAAGTTTTAGCTTCTAAAATTGTATTTTGTGTTAAGTTTACCTGCTTTCAATCCACAGTCATCGAAACAAATCGAAACAAGCAGTTAAAAAATACAAATTACAATAACAACTATAATATTATCAATACGACAGCCAAACTAGAATCAAAAGTTGAGTTTTACTTAATTAAACTTATATTTTAAAGGGCTGGTAAAATAGTTCAATAGTTTCAAAATAAAAGCCAAATGGTTTTTTTACCTCACTCTACTCTATGTAACGAAATATGAAAAAAGTTTATTCTATAAAAAAAATTCGTCCGAAAATGCGTGACGTAGTTTAGAACTGACCCAAATACTGATAATTAAAATTAATGTTTTCTCACTACAACAGCAAGCGAATTTTCGTTTCCAATAAAAAATGAAAAAAAACAATATGCTAGAAGTGCATTAGATCATTTTTAACCAGAATAGTCAAACCTAAAACCAAAAATTAAGATTAAATCTAATCATGCTAACTATATTTTTGCTAAAATAACATAAAAGATGAAAACAGCATTCTATTATGGCAAAAATTGTAAGATCCGGGGAGATACACACTTTTTTCTAAATCGAAAAAAATTCTAGTTTTTCGCAAAAAAAATTTAAAAATCAACTCCAATCATTTTTGCTGCATGTTTTCTGAAATCTGCACGTGAAAATAAATAAAAATTCCCAATGTCAGTCCACCAGATTAAAAATTGTAAGACATATTATAGGTAAAACCAGTAAAATTTCCAAATACCAATTAAATTGTTTCAAATTGTATTAACTTAAATAAACAGAGACAAATGAGTAATTCTACGCCATGTGATCGTAAGAAAGTACGATGATTTTAGCAATATTAAAAATACTTTCAGAATTTGTTTTTTTACTAAAACTTAATCTTGCTGCAAGCTTATAACAACCTCGCAAAAAATTTGATTTGATTAAGAAGCAAGATTCTTTTCTTAGTCGCCGTGGTTGGTATCTCTATGCACATATTTTCATAACGAAGTGTGAATATTTATTTTAATTATTAAAATAAATCGAAACCAATTAAAAAATTTATTTAACAAATTAAATTATTATTCATTAGAAATCGTCAAGTTTATTTACATGTATTTTAAAAACTTTTTTTTATAGGAAATTCGTTTGTCTCTGACAAAATGTCAATACAGGTTTCAACTCTAACAATTTAAAGCATGCTTTCATCTAAAGGATTACTAATTTAAGAGTAACAACACTGAACAAAAAATTCTAGGAAGTTTCCCATGGCAACCTTCGAAAGATACCAATGGTAACTTCTTGGAAATTTCCAGGAAATACAATAATGTCCGCAGGTTAGAAACTTCTCATGGAAACTTCCTGGAAGCTTCCCATAGAAACTTTCTGTAAACTTCCTATAAATTACCAGCAAGTTTCCAAAAATTATATAAAATGTTGTTTAGTGAATTTACTATTTAAAAAGGTTTAAAAAATTTTAATTTTTCAAATTTCGCATTGTTTTAAAATAAAAAGTGTGTTTAGTTAAAAAAAATTATCTTCACAACCACAACACACATGAGGGTAAAGCAGACTCGAACCCCAAGTCTCATAGAATAGCCCTTGAAGTGAGCAGCTGGGATAGCGCTTTAGGCGCTCAACCAAATCGCCACTTGACTTTACAGGGTGAGTTTATATGTCATATATATTTACTCCAAGATAGAATGAAATACATAATATATAAACTAACCCTCTAAAGTCTAGAGGCGATTTGGTTGAGCGCATAAAGCGCTATCCCCGCAGCTCACTTCCAGGACTATCCTATGAGACATAAGGTTTGAGTCCGCCTTACTCTCATGTGTGCTGTAGTTGTGAAAACCATTTTTTTATTCAAACACTTTTTTAGGGTTCCGTACACCGTAGATGTACTGACGGAACCCTTATGAAATGACTCGTGAGTCCGTCCCAGCAACGCTAAGTGGGCTGTCCCCACCCTTAACTTCTACAAATCTCAACCTTGCACTGAGAAAACTGGAGTATTGGACTAAACATCTGGAGGGACAAATGGTTAATATTTGAGAGTTAGCTATTGGATAACAATCTCAATATTCAAATACACCATTGACAGATATTCGGGCCATTTTACTTGGAGGGAAAATGAGTTTATAACAGAGGGACAAATTAACCATCTTGAGAAATCCCTTCCTTATTCGGCGCGAAATGAATAAATATGGCAACCTAACCCCTAAATTAAATACATAAAATGTCAGAAAAATAAATTCGCGCGCATCAGATCGTACACATTTTCTGCGCAACTTTTAACCCTCAAATGTAATGGGAGAGAATATACAAGTAGATTTCCATTATCAATTCAAAATTTATTTTAGAAGGACTATTTAACTCTCTTCATAAGCAAAGCAAACATACACTTTTTGAACCTCTGAATTTGACTCTCCAGTTTTCTCAGTGTGTGAGCTAAAATTCGGTAGGGATCTTCAGTTTTAAGTGAAGAATACAGGAAAAATATAGCGAACACGATTGGCCTACATATTTGCGAAATAAAATGGAAAGAAATTAAATTTTGTCAAATAAATTGCTAAAAATGACCCTGTCCCCCCCTTTAACTTCTACAAATCTCAACCTAATGAGCTTAAAATCGGTAATTTTTTTGAAAAAATTGCAAAAAATGACTCTGTCCCCCCCTTAACTTCTATAAATCTGAACCTGGTGAGCTGAAATTTAGCAGGGATCTTCAGTTTTAAGTGCAGATTACAGGAAAAATATAGCGAACACGATTGGCCTACATATTTGCAAAACAAAATGGAAAAAAATTAAATTTTGTCAAATAAATTGCTAAAAATGACCCTGTCCCCCCCTTTAACTTCTACAAATCTCAACCTTGTAAGCTAAAATTCGGTAGGGATCTTCAGTTTTAAGTGCAGACAACAGAAAAAATATAGCGAACACGATTGGCCTACATATTTGCGAAATAAAATGGAAAGAAATTAAATTTTGTCAAATAAATTGCTAAAAATGACCCTATCCCCCCCTTTAACTTCTACAAATCTCAATCTAGTGAGCTGAAAATCGGTAAGGATCTTTAGTTTTACATGCAGATTTCGGGAAAATTAAAGCGAACACGATTGGTCAAAATATTTGTGAAATAGAAGAAAAAGAAATTAAATTTTTTCGAAAAAATTGCAAAAAATGACCCTGTCCCCCCTTTAACTTCTACAAATCTCAACCTAGTGAGCTGAAAATCGGTAAGGATCTTCAGTTTTACGTGCAGATTTCGGGAAAAATATAGCGAACACGATTCGTCAACATATTTGCAAAATAGAAGGGAAAGAAATTAAATTTTTTCGAAAAAATTGCAAAAAATGACCCTGCCCCCCCTTTAACTTCTACAAATCTGAACCTGGTAAGCTGACATTCCGCAGGGATCTTCAATTTTACGTGCATATTACGGGAAATTTATAGCGAAAACGATTAGCGTACATATTTGCAAAATAGAAGGGAGAGGAATTAAATTTTGTCAAATAAATTGCAAAAAATGACACTGTCCCCCCCTTAACTTCTATAAATCTGAACCTGGTGAGCTGAAAATCAGCAGGGATCTTCAGTTTTAAGTGCAGATTACAGGAAAAAAATAGCGATTACGATTGGCCTATATATATACGAAATAGAAGGGAAGGAAATTAAATTTTGTCAAATAAATTGCTAAAAATGACTCTGTCCCTCCCTTAACTTCTACAAATCTGAACCTGGTGATCTGAAATTCAGCAGGGATCTTCAGTTTTAAGTGCACATTACAGGAAATTTATAGCAAACGTGATAGGTCTACATATTTGCAAAACAGAAGGGAAAGAAATTAAATTTTTTTGAAAAAATTGTAAAAAATGACCCTGCCCCCCTTTAACTTCTACGAATCTGAACCTGATGAGCTGAAATTCTGTAGGGATCTTCAGTTTTACGTGCATATTATGGGAAAATTATAGCAAAGACGATTGGCCTACACATTTGCGAAATAGAAGGAAAAGGAATTAAATTTTGTCCAATAAATTGCTAAAAATGACTCTGACCCTCCTTTAACTTCTACAAATCTGAACCTGGTTAGCTGACATTTCGCAGCGATCTTCAGTTTTAAGTGCAGATTACAGGCAAAATATAGCGATCACGATTGTCCTACATATTTGCGAAATAGAAGGGAAAGGAATTTAATTTTGTCAAATAAATTGCAAAAAATGACCCTGTCCCCCCCTTAACTTCTATAAATCTGAACCTGGTGTCTGAAATTCAGCAGGGACCTTCAGTTTTAAGTGCAGATTACAGATAAAAGATAGCGAGCACGATTGGCCTACATATTTGCGAAATAAAAGGGGAAGCAATTAAATTTTGTCAAATAAATTGCTAAAAATGACCCTGTCCCATCCCCTTAACTTCCACAAATCTGAACCGGGTGAGCTGGAACTCAAGAGGGATCTTCAGTTTTAAGTGCAGATTACAGGAAAAATATAGCGATCACGATTGGCCTATATATTTACGAAATAGAAGGGAAAGAAATTTAATTTTGTCGAATAAATTGCAAAAAATGACCCTGTCCCCTCCACTTAACTTCTAAAAATCTCAACCTGGAGTGCTGAAATTCGGTAGGGATCTTCAGTTTCACGTGCAGATTACAGAAAAAATATAGCGTACACGATTGGCCTACATATTTGCGAAATAGTAGGGAAAGAAATTAAATTTTTTTGAAAAAATTGCCAAAAATGACCCTGTCCCCCCCTTAAATGCTGCAAATCTGAATCTGGTGAGCTGAAATTTAGCAGCGATCTTCATTTTTAAGTGCAGATTACAGGAAAATTATAGCGATCACGATTGGCATATATATTTACGAAATAGAAAAAAAAGGAATTAAATTTTGTCAAATATATTGCTAAAAATGACCCTTCCCCCCCTTTAACTTCTACAAATCTCAATCTGGTGAGCTCAAATTCGGTAGAGATCTTTAGATTTAAGTGCAGATTACAGGAAAATCATAGCGAACCTGATAGGTCTACATATTTGCAAAATAGAAGGGAAAGAAGTTAAATTTTTTCGAAAAAATTGCAAAAAATGACCCTGTCCCCCCCTTACCTTCTAAAAATCTCAACCTGGAGTGCTGAAATTCGGTAGGGATCTTCAGTTTCACGTGCAGATTACAGGAAAAATATAGCGTACACGATTGGCCTACATATTTGCAAAATAGAAGGGAAAGGAATTTAATTTTGTCGAATAAATTGCAAAAAGTGACACTGTCCCCCCCTTAACTTCTATAAATCTAAACCTGATGATCTGAAATTCAGCAGAGACCTTCAGTTTTAAGTGCAGATTACAGATAAAAGATAGCGAACACGATTGGCCTACATATTTGCGAAATAAAAGGGGATGAAATTAAATTTTGTCAAATAAATTGCTAAAAATGACCCTGTCCCCTCCCCTTAACTTCTAAAAATCTCAACCTGGAGTGCTGAAATTCGGTAGGGATCTTCAGTTTCACGTGCAGATTACAGGAAAAATATAGCGTACACGATTGGCCTACATATTTGCAAAATAGAAGGGAAATAAATTCAATTTTGTCAAATAAATTGCTAAAAATGACCCTGTCCCCCCCTCTTAACTTCAACAAATCTGAACCTGGTGAGCTGATATTCAGCAGGGATCTTCAGTTTTAAGTGCAGATTACAGGAAAAATATAGCGTACACGATTGGCCTACATATTTGCGAAATAGTAGGGAAAGAAATTAAATTTTTTTGAAAAAATTGCCAAAAATGACCCTGCCCCCCCCTTAAATGCTGCAAATCTGAATCTGGTGAGCTGAAATTTAGCAGGGATCTTCATTTTTAAGTGCAGATTACAGGAAAATTATAGCGATCACGATTGGCATATATATTTACGAAATAGAAAAAAAAAGAATTAAATTTTGTCAAATATATTGCTAAAAATGACCCTTCCCCCCCTTTAACTTCTACAAATCTCAATCTGGTGAGCTCAAATTCGGTAGAGATCTTTAGATTTAAGTGCAGATTACAGGAAATTCATAGCGAACCTGATAGGTCTACATATTTGCAAAATAGAAGGGAAAGAAGTTAAATTTTTTCGAAAAAATTGCAAAAAATGACCCTGTCCCCCCCTTACCTTCTAAAAATCTCAACCTGGAGTGCTGAAATTCGGTAGGGATCTTCAGTTTCACGTGCAGATTACAAGAAAAATATAGCGTACACGATTGGCCTACATTTTTGCGAAATAGAAGGGAAAGGAATTTAATTTTGTCGAATAAATTGCAAAAAGTGACCCTGTCCCCCCCTTTACTTCTATAAATCTAAACCTGATGATCTAAAATTCAGCAGAGACCTTCAGTTTTAAGTGCAGATTACAGATAAAAGATAGCGAACACGATTGGCCTACATATTTGCGAAATAAAAGGGGAAGAAATTAAATTTTGTCAAATAAATTGCTAAAAATGACCCTGTCCCCTCCCCTTAACTTCTACAAATCTGAACCTGGTGAGCTGATATTTAGCAGGGATCTTCAGTTTTAAGTGCAGATTACAGGAAAAATAAAGCGATCACGATTGGCCTATATATTTTCGAAATAGAAGAGAAAGAAATTAAATTTTTTCGAAAAAATTGCAAAAAATGACCCTGTCCCCTCCCCTTAAATGCTGCAAATCTGAATCTGGTGAGCTGAAATTTAGCAGGGATCTTCATTTTTAAGTGCAGATTACAGGAAAATTATAGCGATCACGATTGGCATATATATTTACGAAATAGAAAAAAAAAGAATTAAATTTTGTCAAATATATTGCTAAAAATGACCCTTCCCCCCCTTTAACTTCTACAAATCTCAATCTGGTGAGCTCAAATTCGGTAGAGATCTTTAGATTTAAGTGCAGATTACAGGAAAATCATAGCGAACCTGATAGGTCTACATATTTGCAAAATAGAAGGGAAAGAAGTTAAATTTTTTCGAAAAAATTGCAAAAAATGACCCTGTCCCCCCCTTACCTTCTAAAAATCTCAACCTGGAGTGCTGAAATTCGGTAGGGATCTTCAGTTTCACGTGCAGATTACAAGAAAAATATAGCGTACACGATTGGCCTACATTTTTGCGAAATAGAAGGGAAAGGAATTTAATTTTGTCGAATAAATTGCAAAAAGTGACCCTGTCCCCCCCTTTACTTCTATAAATCTAAACCTGATGATCTAAAATTCAGCAGAGACCTTCAGTTTTAAGTGCAGATTACAGATAAAAGATAGCGAACACGATTGGCCTACATATTTGCGAAATAAAAGGGGAAGAAATTAAATTTTGTCAAATAAATTGCTAAAAATGACCCTGTCCCCTCCCCTTAACTTCTACAAATCTGAACCTGGTGAGCTGATATTTAGCAGGGATCTTCAGTTTTAAGTGCAGATTACAGGAAAAATAAAGCGATCACGATTGGCCTATATATTTTCGAAATAGAAGAGAAAGAAATTAAATTTTTTCGAAAAAATTGCAAAAAATGACCCTGTCCCCTCCCCTTAACTTCTACAAATCTGAATCTGGTGGGCTGAAATTTAGCAGGGATTTTCAGTTTTAAGTGCAGATTACAGGAAAAATATAGAGATCACGATTGTCCTACATATGTAGGACAATCGAAATAAAAGGAAAAAGAATTAAATTTTGTCAAATAAATTGCTAAAAATGACCCTGCCCCCCACCTTAACTTCTACAAATCTGAACCTGGTGAGCTGATATTCAGCAGGGATCTTCAGTTTTAAGTGCAGATTACAGGAAAAATATAGCGAACACGATTGGCCTACATATTTGCGAAATAGAAGGGAAAGAAATTAAATTTTTTTTAAAAAAATTGCAAAAAATGACCCTGTCCCCCCCCTTAACTTCTACAAATCTGAACCTGGTAGGCTGAAATTCAGCAGGGATCTTTAGTTTTAGGTGCAGATTACAGGAAAAATATAGCGAACACGATTGGCCTACATATTTGCGAAATAGAAAGGAAAGAAATTAAATTTTATTTAAAAAAATTGCAAAAAAGGACCCTGTCCCCCCCTTAACTTCTACAAATCTGAACCTGGTGAGCTGAAATTCGGTAGGGATATTTAGTTTTACGTGCATATTACGGGAAAATTATAGCGAAGACGATTGTCCTACATATTTGCGAAATAGAAGGGAGAGGAATTAAATTTTTTTGAAAAAATTGCAAAAAATGACCCTGTCCCCTTTTAACTTCTGCAAATCTGAACCTGGTGAGCTAACATTCCGCAGGGATCTTCAATTTTACGTGCATATTACGGGAAAATTATAGCGAAGACGATTGGCCTACATATTTGCGAAATAGAAGGGAAAGAAATTAAATTCTTTTGAAAAAATTGCTAAAAATGACCCTGTCCCCCCCTTAACTTCTATAAATCTGAACCTGGTGATCTGAAATTCGGTAGGGATCTTTAGTTTTAAGTGCAGATTACAGATAAAAGATAGCGAACACGATTGGCCTACATATTTGCGAAATAAAAGGGGAAGATATTAAATTTTGTCAAATAAATTGCTAAAAATGACCCTGTCCCCTCCCCTTAACTTCTACAAATCTGAACCTGGTGAGCTAAAATTCAGAAGGGATCTTCAGTTTTAAGTGCAGATTACAGATAAAAGATAGCGAACACGATTGGCCTACATATTTGCGAAATAAAAGGGGAAGATATTAAATTTTTTCGAAAAAATTGCCAAAAATGACCCTGTCCCCCTTTAACTTCTACAAATCTGAACCTGGTGAGTTGAAATTCGGCAGGGATCTTCAGTTTTTAGTGCAGATTACAGGAAAATTATAGGGAACCTGATTGGCGAACATAAGTACAATTACAGAGAAATATAAAAATTTATTAATAAAATAAATTAATAAAAATATTTATTCTTATCTTATAATAGTATATTACCATTTTGTTTAATTTTTTTTTAATTTTAAAAGAATTGTTAAAATACTTTTAAAAAAATTTTGTTGGAATATTTGTGTACGGAACCCTCGATCTTAGTGCGCGTGCAGGTTACATTATTTTATTCCCTAAAAATTTTTAGAAGTTTTTGTGCTATGTGAGTATTTTTAAATTATTCGTCTCTTGGTTTCCTCCTGGCGAAAATGAGCTATATCTGCCGCTTTTTAATGATAATTTTATTGTGAGGAGAACATTATCTTTCTGTAATATGTAGTTGTAAATGATATAAATTCGACCGAAATCACTAAAAGAATTAATCCGTTCAGTCACTGTGGTCGATATATGGACCACCTTTTGAGGTAGATGAAAAAGATATAAAAACCCATCAGATTTGTTTGAAAATTGGTAATTGGTGGTTTTTAGGTACGCTAATTCTGAATCTGATATTTGATATAAAAAATTCAAAGTGGCGGATCTTTAAATCCGCCATTTTTATCGTCATATTGATGTCGCACAACTTTTTCAAAAAATGATACAGACTTTAGCATATCTGCTTTATCGACGCATCCCTCCGTGTACGCATACGCGTATGCGGAGGTACTGCACGTAAAACCAAATAGGCGATTATCGACGCATCCTACCTGTGGGGTGCCCGGGTGCAGAATAGGCCCCTTGTGACCGGCTACAGGTCGTAAAAGGCGATCATACGAGGCTCGGAGTGGCGTCACTGCTTGCGGTTAGTACTCGGTTCGTCCCAGGCTTTCTTATAGAGCAATGGCATACGATAATGATGGGGAGTGCCGTGACGGCCCGGCAAGTCTAATTATAGACCGTCGACCTCACTTGCCGAAGCAAGGGTGGTAAGACTCTTAATCGGTACTCATACCAGAGTACTAAACGGTACCATGGGGACCGGTCCGAGCCCGGGGGACTTGCCGAAAGGCTTGTTTCCTTCCGGTCATTGGGTTGGCCTCGTGGGGGCAGTGGTTATAGCCTACATGGCTTGAGGCTAGGGGCGCTATGAACGGACCGGAGCTTCGCAAAAACGGAGTAATGGATCTAGTAACTAGCGCTTCGACATGTGAGTTATGGTGCCAACTCGGGTGGTTACCTGCAGAGTAACCAGAGATTGGAAAGGTCTCGCCCTTCACAAATGTTCGCAAATGTTCTTACCAACTTTGCGGAGATCGGAAGATGGTCACTTGTTGACCATCGGCGTTGGGGAGCGTAATCTCTCCCAGTTACGCTCGTATGCGAGCCGTGTGGTTATACCAGTATTGAGAGGAGCTGTACGTATACTCTAAATAGGCGCTTATCGACGCATCCGATAAAACAATTATAATCATATGCCATTCGTGGAGCAGTTCTTTCAAGAATGGTTCCGTCTTTTTGTTTCCTTTTGACATTCACAGTTTCAGAGGGATCATGAAAATTTGACAAGAACTCTACATGCTTGTTGTCAAACCGTTTTACCGAGCCTATGTCTTTAAAAGATGACCGAAATTCACTTTCTCCTTTATTCATACTTTTATCAGTCTTTTGCATTTTCGGTAAATCCTTTCGGTCTCTTCTTACAGTACCATAAGATACAATCCCTTCTTGTTTTAGGGAAATCATTAGACTTACGCTTGTAAAGTGGTTGTTGAAATATAAATGGTAAAACTTGAAAGCTAATTTACGGGATAAATTTCGAAAAACTCTTTCATCTAAGAATTTTTCTGGTCTTCAAATTATTTTGACAATATATCCCTTTTGAGGGAGAAACTGTTTCAGCGTGGAATTTTATATAGCTTGTCGTAGTTATAATCCCCTTTTTTAGGCATTAAACTATTGTCATTTAAGCGCATTTTTGATAGAAGAAAGGAAAACCATTTTAGCGGCATAACTGATCTGATATAAGTGTCATGTAATTGTAAATTAGACAACCAATAATCCCGAATGCAAGGCAACTTTTTGATTCCCATCATAATATTGATAGCTAAAAAGCGTAACATCTCCTCTCTTGTCGTTGGTTCAAGTGATTTTTGAGATTGGTTGCAATATATGTTAGTTTGTTTTACTATTTTGTCAATCAATGATTTTGAAAACAAGCAAAGAAAAATGTATAACTGCAAAATGAAGTTATCTGGAAGATTTGGGCCACATTCTTCTGATAACTGTGTATCATAACCGACGGAATAGCTCAGTTGGTTGGAGCTCCGGCTTTGCGGGTGGTGCGAGCGAGGTTCGCGCCCCCCGTCAACCGGGGATTTTTTCCGACAGGTGAGATATTTCGAGCGGGAGGTTTGACGTCTAGGTGCGACAGTATACATTGTCGATTATTGTCCGATGCCTACCGCCGAAACTAGACTGTCGACTGTTTCTCTCTTCTCTGGCGAGAAAACCCAATTACGGGTGGTCCAGGCAAAATGCGAGTACTCCTATCTTTGAAAGTCACACTGTAGGCGCATTAGATTAGATAAAATTTGCTAATATTTGGTAGAATGGTTATGCTTAATCCATAAAAAGTATCAGCAGGGACTCTTGTCGAGAGCGTAAGGCCAATAGGGCAGGAGTATAAACGTCAAAAAAAATAACTGTGTATCATCATACTTTCTACTCTTCTTCTCCCAAATACCATCCAACTCAGTCATTCTTTTTTCAAGACATGTATCTTCTTCATCATCTCATGAAACATAATTTACATTTAGTGAATTCATGATGGTATCATCCAATTCATCGTCACCGCCTTCACTTACGTTATCGCTCTGAATAGAAAAAACCTCAGCGTCCTCTTCCATCCAACCATCTAATCCATACTCACCGTCTTCAATTTCGTTATCATTCGGGATAAAAACAATCTCAGCGTCCTCTTCTATTAGCAAATAATAAAATAACTTTAAAAAATTTTCAAAAAATATTAATGTAACAATGTAAAGTAATGTAATGTAGTGTCAAAAAGTTCTGCTAATGATAAAGCAACCTGGTCCGAGAGCACAAGTTTTTGTCAGCGCTTAGTGATTCCACCTGAAACTAAATCAGCAGGCGGCGCCACATCTGTGGTGTCCGGCGTTTGACATGTTTACATTGTTTACTAACAGTTTTCTTTCGTCTTTTTTCGATTTAATTAATTATTGTAATAATTTTGATTCACTTCTCTTTAAAAAATGTCAAAAACAATAAGTCATAATAAATGTGTTGTTCAAAATTGTAATTCGGGCTTTAAATCGTGCACGGAGAAAATCTTATTATTTTCTGTACCGAGTGACAAAAATTATTTAAATTAAACTATATAAATAAAACAAACTCCTTTTTAATTATTTAATATTATTTTATTTTTATTATTTTGTATCTAATTATAAAATAAACGTAATTTTATTTTCAGTTTTGAATTTTTTGCAAAATTAAATTTATTTATTATTTGTGTCAAGTTAAGCAATATAATTTGATCAATTTTATTTGTATACATTTACTCCATCGTATTTTTAAAGAAACTATATATTGAAATATAGTTTATATCAATTAATACTTATAATTGAATCACTCTTTAGCAAATATTGTAAATTCAATAACATTTTTGATTTAATTTTAAATGACTTAAAAACTCTCGAAATTTATGTTGCTTTTGAATGTGAAAATCGCAAAAGCGAAGCTGTAAATATTTTGTCATATATTGTCAAATTTTTTTCACAAATTAGAATTCATACATAAGTACTCCTATATCTAAAATGTATTATTATAATGCAAAAATTGAAACTTCGGCCGCAAAAAAAGAAGAAATACAATCATGTCACATTATTGTTGAAGTGAAATATTAAATAACGTAATTGGGATACAAAGGAGTTAAGGGTTGAATTAAAAAAGTCTAAGTTGTTTGAATACTTATTTGCCTCCTTACTAATACGATTTAATATTGTTATTCGACTATAGTACGTCGTATTATAACTTGTAGCAAAAAGTGAAAAGTTACGAAAAATCTTTGCTGGAATATAAAAATTAATACGCGAAAGTATTGCTGGACAGTTTATAAAATTATTTAAGACTTTGTACAAAATAAGAATGTCATTATACAGAAACCTCGTTTTGATTAAAGGTATATTTAATTTAGATCTCTTTGTATAATCGTGGGAAAAGTAATCATAATGCAAGCCTTGCTGCCTAGCAGCAAAGCGCAAAAATCTATTCTGAACTCTTTCAATAGCACCAATATGTATATCATAGTGAGGGGACCAGATCAGGGAGGCAAATTCTAGTATTGATCTAACAAATGAGAAGTACAGCATCTTTAAAGAATTTGAATTTTTTAATTTAGAAGCATTTCAAATAACAAATCCAAGTGCTTTCAGAGCCTTATGTATGACTCGCGCTATGTCTTCGTCGAAGGACAGGTTATAACACAAAGTGACACCAAGATCGTCCATAAAAAAACACGACTAACAATTTCTCCGTCAATGATGTAATCATGCATAATATAGTCAATCTTTCTAGAGAAAGAAATAGTGGTACATTTTTTAGTATTAATAGGAATTGCATTCTGATCATACCAGCGACAGAGACTGTCAATATCGTCCTGAAGGTTTTTACAATCCAAAAGTGTATTAACGCTTAAATAAATTTTAATATCGTCAGCATACAAAGAGAAATCACAAAACTGGAAAATTGATTTAATGTCATGTATATAAAGCAAGTATAAAAGGGGACCAAGATGAGAGCCCTGGGGAACCCCGGAGGTTACTGAGAATTCGTTAGAATAGTTACTTCCCACACGAACTGTGAAGTATCTATCATTTAAATAGCTTTCAAACCAATGTAAAAAATCATCACATATGCCTAATTGTCGTAGTTTACTAAATAGTATAAGATAATCAACTTTATCAAACACTTTAGCAAAATCATTGTAGACAGGGTCTACCTGATTATTTGTTTGTAAATGTGAGACCTTCGACAAAAATGCACAAATTAGTATTGTTTGATCTAGCCTTAACAAAACCGTGTTGTTCTTCAACTATAATGTTAGCTACATCACGATAGAAATAATAGAATAATAGAAATAAATAAATAGAAATAATAAATAGAATAAAGGTGGATGGAAGTTGTCAACAGGAAGTATAATGTCTTTAGCAAATTGTAGGGAAAAGTTAATATTTAGAGCATTGGTTAAAATGAAATCTAATAAAGAACCATGTGAATTAAAAAATAATTAATTTGAGTAAAATCAAATAAACCGAGCGTATCAGAAACAACATTTGAAATTTGACGTTGTGTTTGTGTTGATCCATGCTTAACGTTGCAACATGAATCAGAATACAAATTTAAACTTCAATCGACGAAACGCATGTTAAAATCTCCAAAAATGATTATTATTGCTGACTGAAAAAGAGTAGAAATTTCATCCAATATTTGACACATTTTAACATAATGGGAAATACTACTATTTGGTGGAATATAAAAAACTCCAATTATAATTAATTTTGAAGCTAATTTAAATTTGAAAAAATGTGCTCAAGATTCTCAAAGCTAGTAGTAATTTGAACTCCACAAAAAGAACTTTTTAATGCAATAAAAACACCACCACCTCGAGCATTTTGGCTTGTACTAACATTTCTGTCACATCTAAAAACGTCGAGATTTGAGAATCCCAGCTCCCCAGATAAAATTTTATCACATAGCCATGTTTCAGTAAATACAAAGATATTGTAATTCACACTGGGAACTCAGACACGAAGATAATCTAACTTGGTACGCAAGCCTCTGACGTTTTGATAGTAAACGTATAATTCGTTTAGTGACCGACGAGTGTGTGAAGTAGTTGGTGGGGCATGTGAGTTAGAGGTGCTGTAGAGTAAGTGGGGGTCCTGCTGGGCTACTGGTCTGTCGAGTGTTCCCGAGGTGCTCTCTTCTCTATTATAGTTGGAAGATTGTTGCGATAAAGAATGGTTAGATTCTTCTCTCCATTGTGACGTCGTTCCATTAACTCTGCTTTCACATCCTTCAATTCGTCTAATTGTTCTTTTGTCATGTCGAACGTGAACCAGATCGTTTTGAAAATTTCGTGTTTTGCTTTCTTTTTCTCTAAAAGAAGGACACGAAATACCGCATGCGCATTTTCCAATGTTTCGAAAGAAACTCGTATTGGACGTGGTTTTAGACGAGCCTGTGAAACATTGCCAAGTCTAGTTAAACGTGTGTTAGTGAAAAATGCACGTGGGACCACACTGGCAAGAAGTGAGGTTTGGGACTCAATCGTATCACCAGAGGCAGTATTGTCAGATGTAATGTTTTCAGGAACACCAATGAAAATAAGATTATTCTTTTTTCTTTCTCGGTTAGAAAATTCTAATAAACATTTACGTTTTATGATTTGAATGAAATTTGTATTTGTAGGAATATCATTATTTTTAGAAAGAATACCTTCAATAGTAGAAAAACGTTCAGAAATATCATCGATCCTATTCTCAGTGACAGAAATTGTTGCGACGGCATTGTCCATTTTCGCATCTATGGAATTAACTTTTTCGGTAACGTTGCTCATCGAAGCTGACAGGTCATCAAGATGAGGTTCAATAGTTCCAAAAGCCTTAGCAATAGCTTTTTTATAGCTTCATCTATAATTCCATCATTATTGCTAGGACCCTGCGATGTAGCAGGTGAAAGTAACAATGTGGGCGACGGTGTACGCCGTTTGCAACAGTTAAATGAACCGTTATCCAATTCACCAGCTGCAGCGGCACACGCAGGGTTATATGGGGCTTGACATCCCGGACAGAATTTACATGTCTTAACAACTGACTTTTGACACTATGTACAAATTCGTTCAGGTTTATCACACACGATTTTAGGTGGAGATGACATATTAATAAAAAACCAATATCAAAATAATATTTTATGAGTCACGAGATAGATATCGAGTATACACAAAATTTGAGGTTATAGCTAAGCAGCAAAAGTGAAAAGCACTCAGAACGTCAGAAACAAAGACAATTTCAAAGATAATTTATTTAATCCGTAGATCACTTAAGCACAAACAGTTTATAATCCACGACAGCCAAAACACAACTAATACATAAAAAAAGAACCGAAAACGTTTAGAGCAAGCAAAACACGTGAGTATCAAGATTACTCTTAAGTGGAGAATAATCCTCTTAAAATAAAAGGACGTTTGTTGGTTAATATACAAAAGGAAAATATGCATTGAAATAAGAGAAATCCTCTTAAAACAAGAATATTTTTTTTCGGTAAGTCAATTAAAAAAACAAGCAAAATTTTAATCGACTTAAAAGTTCCTTAAAAATATTTTGATTGATTTGTGTGTGATTATTACTAAAATTTTTCTAGTCCTTTTATTTTCCTTAATTCTTAAGAAAATGAAAAATTACTGCTGAATGTAATAAATAATAAGATTGTGACTGATGTAAATGAAATTTAATTACTAATGAATGTCTTATTTTTACATTCCTCCATAATTTACAGATAATTCAAAAAATAGTTTTTTTCATTTATACTCCTGTCCTATGGCCTTACGCTCTCGACAAGAGTCCCTGCTGATACTTTTTTGGATTAAGCATAACCATTCTCCGAATATTAGCAAATTTATTTTAACCTAATGCGCCTACAGTGCGACTTTCGAAGATAGGAGTACTCGCATTTTGCCTGGACCACCCGTAATTGGGTTTTCTCGCCAGAGAAGAGGGAAACTGTAGAAAAACCTCTTCTGAGTACAACCGGTTTATCGACAGTCTAGTTTCGGCGGTAGGCATCGGACAATAATCGACAATGCATACCGTCGCACCTAGACGTCAAACCTCCCGCTCGAAATATCTCACCTGTCGGAAAAAATCCCAGGCTGACGGAGGGCGCGAACCTCGCTCGCACCACCCGCAAAGCCGGAGTTCCAACCAACTGAGCTATTCCGTCGGTAAAAAATAGTTTTAATAAGTTAAAAATGATAAATTTTGCAGTTTTGATAATTGAAATTAATTATAATATACTAATTAAGATTGCTATTAAGATTATATTACTAATTATAAAATTACTAATAACAATATGTAATGCAATAGTAGAATTTTATTATATATTTTATACTAATTTCACTGATTGCTTAATTAGTAAAATATAAGTAGACTTAATTATAAATTTATAAAAAATATTCTGCAATAATAACCTTTATATAAATAAATAAATATACTTATTTACATTTAAATGTATTTAAATTTTCAAATCTTCGGAAACCACTGATGTGGCGCTATCTGATGGTTTAGTTTCAGGTGGAATCACTAAGCACTGACGCATTATAATGGGAGAAAGACTATAGTCGGACCGGGGTGTAATAAAGTTATCCATATAAATTTAAAACTATGGTGTTGTTTCAATATTGTTCAATCTATTTTGATAAGTCAATACAAATAACAAACAAAACAACAACAATACGCAGTATGATGCAATGAACACCACACGTATTTTAAGAAACACAAAAATCATAAAGAAAAGAACATCACCACGTAGAGCGTTGCAATAAACACCGCACGTATTTCAAGAAACACACAAATCAAAAACAAATGAACATCAATGTAGTGTATGTTGTAATAAGTGTTACATGTATGATAACATACATATCGATCATGCTATTTGAGAAATTCGTCCGTCATTTTAGATCCGCCATTTTAAATTTTTGAAAACAAATAGCAGATTTGTAAACAACGACCTTAATAACCCCCGAGTAACTAGTTTCAAGTGATTTGGATTATTTAAAAAAAAACGTCCGCCATTTTGAATTTTTAATATTTTGCAAATCTGACCCCGGATTCGTATTCAGCGACCCCAGAAACTCTATGTTCAATAGCGATTATAACGTTTTATGTATTATCCTAATTGCGTGACTGAAAGGATTAATATATTTCAAGTTGTTCACAGGAAAATAAATAAAATGTACGAACGTACAAAAATTTAAATTTGGGTAATTTATTATTTTAATCAATTGGAGGCGCGAATTATAAATAATCTTTAAATGTAAAATTTTAGTTCCGGTTTTCCCCAATAAAAATTTCTGTCCCGGCTTTTTCCCGGTTTTCTCACGATTGATTTTTTTCCAGGTTTTTCCCGGTTGGGTGGCCATCCTGAAATATTAATTTTCATAACAGAAGTGAAATATTTGGAATAGAGTTTATTGTAATTGTAATATATAAACATGAAAAATTGAGATTTAGAGTCTAACAAATGTATTTTTTAAATATTAGTATAGTTCAGAGGGATGAAACGTTAATTATTATTTTTATTAGGGGAGAGTGGGGCAAACCTGACGCCCTAACGGTTTTTTGACTCTTGTGACTAAACGAATCAACCGATTTCATTTTTTGAGGGCTTGTTTGAAAGATCATTTAATTGCGCAACTTTTTCCCAGAGACACATATACTTCATCTTTTATTGTTTAGTTGCTGTGTTAACTTTAAAAAATTTTGCAAACGGTCCGGTTTGCCCCACCCCCTGGGGTAAAACGGACCGTTTGGTTTTTTATTTATAATATTGCATTTTCATAATCTACAATAATAAAAAACATATAGAATCATGTAAACAATGGTTGTAGTAATGAAAATAATAATTCAGGATTGAATTTTAATTAAATTAATATTTTTTTAAATAAAAAAATAAAAATGTTTGTCATTATTAGAGAAACAATAATAAAGGGTCCAATTCTCATTGCAAGACAATTATTTTTCATAGTAAGTAAATATTTTAATGAAAGAAAAATTTTATTTAAAAATAATTTTTATGAAACTTTAATTCAATGGAAATATCCTATGGCCGATTTGCCCTACCGAAAACGGTCCACTTTGCCCCACAGGCTTATTTTAAGAATAAATATCTTTCAAAAAGAAACGTTTTGCAAATTCATCAAAATTTTTGGTGGTAAATATTCCTGAGGTGTGAACCTTCAAAACTCAAGACCTAATATTTGGAAATATTACACGATTTCCCCAGAATTCCCTAAAAGAAAAAATTCGTAATAGTGTAGAAAAAGACTAAAAAGAAACATTTGCTTCCAGCGTTGCACAAACAAAAGTTAAAAATGTCAAATTGAAAAAATAAGGTATACTACACATGGTTAATGTTAGAATTTATTCGCTGATAGAAAATTTGAAATATGAAGATTTCGACTATATCAGCAGATAGTGACATCTATTAGATGTCATTTGCACTCTTTGGTTTAGAGTTAGGTGTCACATATGATAATTACTTCGATATGGTTGTCGATAATTAATTAATTTTTTTAATAATTTTGATCTAAAAAATCTGTCCGCCCAGAGGGCGGACACATTCTCATCCGCGCTTCGCGCGGGGGCTCGCTAGTTTCAGCGCGCCTCGGGGCGCCCAAATTTTGGTCGTCGCGCTTCGCGCTCCGGTCGTATTGCGTGCAAATGGCTCGCTTGGCTCGGTGTAGTTTGCAATTGCTATATATTATTTGCGTTCCTGTTATTACTTCTCCTTGTGTATGGAAAATCCTATTAGCAATGTCATTTAAAGAAATTAATATAACATATATTGATTTCTCGCAAAATAATATTTTGCTATGGTATGAGTATAATATCTTGTACAAGAACTTGTTTCAATTTCTTATGCTGAGAATGGTATATTTCTTGTTCAAGATCTTGTACAATTTCCTGTACAAGATATTGTACGGGGATTTTTAGTATGGTATTGTGGTCTTGACCAGATTTCAGTCAACTATGAACTAAGAGACGTGTTAAAAACAAAATATATTTATCAAGTCGCTAAAATATTTGCTTGTCTTAAAGTTACTACGACTTTAAGGTTTACATTCTCATCAAATATGTTTTAATTTAAAGCTTCTCTATTCTGGACTCTCCTTAAGGGGCTTTCTACAACAGGTTTTTTTCAACGACACGAGCAAAATGCACCATGCAAAATAGTTGCGCGCGCAACGTTTTCACACTGATTTCGATGGAAAAAAGCTGTTGTAGAAGCAACCTCAGGCTGAAATATTTTAATGTTTGCCTCAGGCAAATATTATGAGAAACATTCTAAAAAATTACAATTGGGCCTATAAAGTGAAGGTGGTTTATAGGCCTTAATGCATCTGCATGATGCATGCATGCAGAAACATTTGATCGTTCACACCACATTTTTGCTTTCGATAAATCATTATTCTAGTGGGATATTTAAAATTGATTAAAATTTAAAAATAACGTAGGGGAAAGGGCCCCAAGATGGACATTTCCTATAAAATTTTTGTTTAAAGTGCGTCTTCTCAATTTTTTTATTTTTCTTGTTTGTATAGACAAAGATTTTTATACATATTTGAAAAATAAAACCAGTTTTTTCTACTGCGCATATCACCTGAATTTTTTCTCAAAAAAAGTTTTATTTCCGATTTTTCTCAAGTAGATAAAGTTATTTAAATCATTTATTTTAGATAGGTTTTTATCATTATAATATTATTTACTTATCATATAATAATATTTTAAAATGATTTTAAATATTTTGTTTGTATATAATTTTTTTCTGGGTTTCAAAATATGGTGTCATTTACCCTAAGATGGAAACATTCGAGACCCTAAGATGGACACCACATTTCAATGTATTTATTTTCATGCATTCGTCAAGAAATGAAATTAAACTCGTTTAATATCGTTACCAATGTCCGAATTTTGACTACGACGATTTTTACGGACTAAGAAAGTGTGCCAAATTTCAAGTCGATTCATTAAAATTCATTCGAGTTATCGTCGAGACAAATTTTACTACAGACAGACGACAGACAGACAGACAGACACTTTTCTAAAAACCATTTTTTTGGAATCAGGGGGTCATGAAACGTAAAGATTTAGCAAAATTAGACAATGCTCAAAATCGCACAAATCCAAGACTTTCTCATTTTTGATGAGAATGTAAAAAGCAAATTTTACGGAAAAATTCAAAAAGAGCAAAGTTTTTGCATATTTTGAGTTCTTTTTTGTTCCTAGTTTCGTATATTTACCTAACTTTGGCATCTAAAAAAAACAGAAGATTTTTATATGTTTCTAATGTTTCTTCATGTTTCGGCTAATGCTTCACTCACTATAAATCTCAATTTTTTGCACTTTTTTGAGAATAACTTTTTTGTTTTTTGTTGTACAAAAAAGTGTCGCAAGGAAAAGTTGTTTGTTTTTGCGCATATTTTAAGGAAAAAAATAAAAAAAATTTTTTTTTGAAATTGTCAAAAAAAATTTTTTTTTGAAAATTTGCAAATTTTTCAAAAAATCATAACTTTTTTGTTTTTTGTTGTACAAAAAAGTGTCGAGAGGAAAAATTGTTTGTTTTTGCGCATATTTTAAGAAAAAAAATTTAAAAAAATTTTTTTTAGAAAAATGTCAAAAAAACAAAATTTTGAAAATTTCAAAATTTTGTATTTTTGTTGTTTTTTGACAAAATGGGCTGCCCAACGAACTTAGGCTTCATTTTTACGGACTAAGAAAGTGTGCCAAACTTCAAGTCGATTCATTAAAATTCATTCGAGTTATCGTCGAGACAAATTTTTCTACAGACAGACGACAGACAGACAGACAGACACTTTTCTAAAAACCATTTTTTTGGAATCAGGGGGTCATGAAACGTAAAGATTTAGCAAAATTAGACAATGCTCAAAATCGCACAAATCCAAGACTTTCTCATTTTTGATGAGAATGTAAAAAGCAAATTTTACGGAAAAATTCAAAAAGAGCAAAGTTTTTGCATATTTTGAGTTCTTTTTTGTTCCTAGTTTCGTATATTTACCTAACTTTGGCATCTAAAAAAAAACGGAAGATTTTTATATGTTTCTAATGTTTCTTCATGTATCGGCTAATGCTTCACTCACTATAAATCTCAATTTTTTGCACTTTTTTGAGAATAACTTTTTTGTTTTTTGTTGTACAAAAAAGTGTCGCAAGGAAAAGTTGTTTGTTTTTGCGCATATTTTAAGGAAAAAAATAAAAAAAATTTTTTTTTGAAATTGTCAAAAAAACAAAATTTTGAAAATTTCAAAATTTTGTATTTTTGTTGTTTTTTCACGAAATGGGCTGCCCAACTAACTTAGGCTTCATTTTTACGGACTAAGAAAGTGTGCCAAATTTCAAGTCGATTCATTAAAATTCATTCGAGTTATCGTCGAGACAAATTTTTCTACAGACAGACGACAGACAGACAGACAGACACTTTTCTAAAAACCATTTTTTTGGAATCAGGGGGTCATGAAACGTAAAGATTTAGCAAAATTAGACAAAGCTCAAAATCGCACAAATCCAAGACTTTCTCATTTTTGATGAGAATGTAAAAAGCAAATTTTACGGAAAAATTCAAAAAGAGCAAAGTTTTTGCATATTTTGAGTTCTTTTTTGTTCCTAGTTTCGTATATTTACCTAACTTTGGCATCTAAAAAAAACAGAAGATTTTTATATGTTTCTAATGTTTCTTCATGTTTCGGCTAATGCTTCACTCACTATAAATCTCAATTTTTTGCACTTTTTTGAGAATAACTTTTTTGTTTTTTGTTGTACAAAAAAGTGTCGCAAGGAAAAGTTGTTTGTTTTTGCGCATATTTTAAGGAAAAAAATAAAAAAAATTTTTTTTTGAAATTGTCAAAAAAAATTTTTTTTTGAAAATTTGCAAATTTTTCAAAAAATCATAACTTTTTTGTTTTTTGTTGTACAAAAAAGTGTCGAGAGGAAAAATTGTTTGTTTTTGCGCATATTTTAAGAAAAAAAATTTAAAAAAATTTTTTTTAGAAAAATGTCAAAAAAACAAAATTTTGAAAATTTCAAAATTTTGTATTTTTGTTGTTTTTTGACAAAATGGGCTGCCCAACGAACTTAGGCTTCATTTTTACGGACTAAGAAAGTGTGCCAAATTTCAAGTCGATTCATTAAAATTCATTCGAGTTATCGTCGAGACAAATTTTTCTACAGACAGACGACAGACAGACAGACAGACACTTTTCTAAAAACCATTTTTTTGGAATCAGGGGGTCATGAAACGTAAAGATTTAGCAAAATTAGACAATGCTCAAAATCGCACAAATCCAAGACTTTCTCATTTTTGATGAGAATGTAAAAAGCAAATTTTACGGAAAAATTCAAAAAGAGCAAAGTTTTTGCATATTTTGAGTTCTTTTTTGTTCCTAGTTTCGTATATTTACCTAACTTTGGCATCTAAAAAAAACAGAAGATTTTTATATGTTTCTAATGTTTCTTCATGTTTCGGCTAATGCTTCACTCACTATAAATCTCAATTTTTTGCACTTTTTTGAGAATAACTTTTTTGTTTTTTGTTGTACAAAAAAGTGTCGCAAGGAAAAGTTGTTTGTTTTTGCGCATATTTTAAGGAAAAAAATAAAAAAAATTTTTTTTTGAAATTGTCAAAAAAACAAAATTTTGAAAATTTCAAAATTTTGTATTTTTGTTGTTTTTTCACGAAATGGGCTGCCCAACTAACTTAGGCTTCATTTTTACGGACTAAGAAAGTGTGCCAAATTTCAAGTCGATTCATTAAAATTCATTCGAGTTATCGTCGAGACAAATTTTTCTACAGACAGACGACAGACAGACAGACAGACACTTTTCTAAAAACCATTTTTTTGGAATCAGGGGGTCATGAAACGTAAAGATTTAGCAAAATTAGACAATGCTCAAAATCGCACAAATCCAAGACTTTCTCATTTTTGATGAGAATGTAAATAGCAAATTTTACGGAAAAATTCAAAAAGAGCAAAGTTTTTGCATATTTTGAGTTCTTTTTTGTTCCTAGTTTCGTATATTTACCTAACTTTGGCATCTAAAAAAAAACGGAAGATTTTTATATGTTTCTAATGTTTCTTCATGTATCGGCTAATGCTTCACTCACTATAAATCTCAATTTTTTGCACTTTTTTGAGAATAACTTTTTTGTTTTTTGTTGTACAAAAAAGTGTCGCAAGGAAAAGTTGTTTGTTTTTGCGCATATTTTAAGGAAAAAAATAAAAAAATTTTTTTTTTGAAAATTGTCAAAAAAAATTTTTTTTTGAAAATTTGCAAATTTTTCAAAAAATCATAACTTTTTTGTTTTTTGTTGTACAAAAAGTGTCGAAAGGAAAAGTTGTTTGTTTTTGCGCATATTTTAAGGAAAAAAATAAAAAAAATTTTTTTTTGAAAAATGTGAAAAAAAAAAAATTTTGAAATTTTCAAAATTTTGTATTTTTGTTGTTTTTTGACGAAATGGGCTGCCCAACAAACTTAGGCTTCATTTTTAGGGACTAAGAAAGGGTGCCAAATTTCAAGTCGATTCATTAAAATTCATTCGAGTTATCGTCGAGACAAGTTTTTCTACAGACAGACGACAGACAGACAGACAGACACTTTTCTAAAAACCATTTTTTGTGAATCAGAGTGTCATGAAACGTAAAGATTTAGCAAAATTAGACAATGCTCAAAATCGCACAAATCCAAGACTTTCTAATTTTTGATGAGAATGTAAAAAGCAAATTTTACGGAAAAATTCAAAAAGAGCAAAATTTTTGCATATTTTGAATTCTTTTTTGTTCCTAGTTTCGTATATTTACCTAACTTTGGCATCAAAAAAAAAAGAAACGGAAGATTTTTATATGTTTCTAATGTTTCTTCATGTTTCGGCTAATGCTTCACTCACTATAAATCTCAATTTTTTTGCACTTTTTTGAGAATAACTTTTTTGTTTTTTGTTGTACAAAAAAGTGTCGCAAGGAAAAGTTGTTTGTTTTTGCGCATATTTTAAGGAAAAAAATAAAAAAATTTTTTTTTTGAAAATTGTCAAAAAAAATTTTTTTTTGAAAATTTGCAAATTTTTCAAAAAATCATAACTTTTTTGTTTTTTGTTGTACAAAAAAGTGTCGAGAGGAAAAATTGTTTGTTTTTGCGCATATTTTAAGAAAAAAAATTTAAAAAAATTTTTTTTAGCAAAATGTCAAAAAAACAAAATTTTGAAAATTTCAAAATTTTGTATTTTTGTTGTTTTTTTACGAAATGGGCTGCCCAACTAACTTAGGCTTCATTTTTACGGACTAAGAAAGTGTGCCAAATTTCAAGTCGATTCATTAAAATTCATTCGAGTTATCGTCGAGACAAATTTTTCTACAGACAGACGACAGACAGACAGACAGACACTTTTCTAAAAACCATTTTTTTGGAATCAGGGGGTCATGAAACGTAAAGATTTAGCAAAATTAGACAATGCTCAAAATCGCACAAATCCAAGACTTTCTCATTTTTGATGAGAATGTAAAAAGCAAATTTTACGGAAAAATTCAAAAAGAGCAAAGTTTTTGCATATTTTGAGTTCTTTTTTGTTCCTAGTTTCGTATATTTACCTAACTTTGGCATCTAAAAAAAAACGGAAGATTTTTATATGTTTCTAATGTTTCTTCATGTATCGGCTAATGCTTCACTCACTATAAATCTCAATTTTTTGCACTTTTTTGAGAATAACTTTTTTGTTTTTTGTTGTACAAAAAAGTGTCGAAAAGAAAAGTTGTTTGTTTTTGCGCATATTTTAAGGAAAAAAATAGAAAAAAATATTTTTTTGAAAAATGTCAAAAAAACAAAATTTTGAAAATTTCAATATTTTGTATTTTTGTTGTTTTTTGACGAAATGGGCTGCCCAACGAACTTAGGCTTCATTTTTACGGACTAAGAAAGTGTGCCAAATTTCAAGTCGATTCATTAAAATTCATTCGAGTTATCGTCGAGACAAATTTTTCTACAGACAGGCGACAGACAAACAGACAGACACTTTTCTAAAAACCATTTTTTTGGAATCAGGGGGTCATGAAACGTAAAGATTTAGGAAAATTAGACAATGCTCAAAATCGCACAAATCCAAGACTTTCTAATTTTTGATGAGAATGTTAAAAGCAAATTTTACGGAAAAATTCAAAAAGAGCAAAATTTTTGCATATTTTGAGCTCTTTTTTGTTCCTAGTTTCGTATATTTACCTAACTTTGGCATCTAAAAAAAACGGAAGATTTTTATATGTTTCTAATGTTTCTTCATGTTTCGGCTAATGCTTCACTCACTATAAATCTCAATTTTTTGCACTTTTTTGAGAATAACTTTTTTGTTTTTTGTTGTACAAAAAAGTGTCGAAAGGAAAAGTTGTTTGTTTTTGCGCATATTTTAAGGAAAAAAATAAAAAAAAATATTTTTTTGAAAAATGTCAAAAAAACAAAATTTTGAAAATTTCAAAATTTTGTATTTTTGTTGTTTTTTGACGAAATGGGCTGCCCAACGAACTTAGGCTTCATTTTTACGGACTAAGAAAGTGTGCCAAATTTCAAGTCGATTCATTAAAATTCATTCGAGTTATCGTCGAGACAAATTTTTCTACAGACAGGCGACAGACAAACAGACAGACACTTTTCTAAAAACCATTTTTTTGGAATCAGGGGGTCATGAAACGTAAAGATTTAGGAAAATTAGACAATGCTCAAAATCGCACAAATCCAAGACTTTTTCATTTTCGATGAGAATGTAAAAAGCAAATTTTACGGAAAAATTCAAAAAGAGCAAAATTTTTGCATATTTTGAGTTCTTTTTTGTTCCTAGTTTCGTATATTTACCTAACTTTGGCATCTAAAAAAAAACGGAAGATTTTTATATGTTTCTAATGTTTCTTCATATTTCGGCTAATGCTTCACTCACTATAAATCTCAATTTTTTGCACTTTTTTGAGAATAACTTTTTTGTTTTTTGTTGAACAAAAAAGTGTCGAAAGGAAAAGTTGTTTGTTTTTGCGCATATTTTAAGGAAAAAAATAAAAAAAAAAATTTTTTTTTAAAATGTCAAAAAAACAAAATTTTGAAAATTTCAAAATTTTGTATTTTTGTTGTTTTTTGACGAAATGGGCTGCCCAACGAACTTAGGCTTCATTTTTACGGACTAAGAAAGTGTGCCAAATTTCAAGTCGATTCATTAAAATTCATTCGAGTTATCGTCGAGACAAATTTTTCTACAGACAGGCGACAGACAAACAGACAGACACTTTTCTAAAAACCATGTTTTTGGAATCAGGGGGTCATGAAACGTAAAGATTTAGGAAAATTAGACAATGCTCAAAATCGCACAAATCCAAGACTTTTTCATTTTCGATGAGAATGTAAAAAGCAAATTTTACGGAAAAATTCAAAAAGAGCAAAATTTTTGCATATTTTGAGCTCTTTTTTGTTCTTAGTTTCGTATATTTACCTAACTTTGGCATCTAAAAAAAAACGGAAGATTTTTATATGTTTCTAATGTTTCTTCATGTTTCGGCTAATGCTTCACTCACTATAAATCTCAATTTTTTGCACTTTTTTGAGAATAACTTTTTTGTTTTTTGTTGTACAAAAAAGTGTCGAAAGGAAAAGTTGTTTGTTTTTGCGCATATTTTAAGGAAAAAAATAAAAAAAAATATTTTGTTGAAAAATGTCAAAAAAACAAAATTTTGAAAATTTCAAAATTTTGTATTTTTGTTGTTTTTTGACGATATGGGCTGCCCAACGAACTTAGGCTTCATTTTTACGGACTAAGAAAGTGTGCCAAATTTCAAGTCGATTCATTAAAATTCATTCGAGTTATCGTCGAGACAAATTTTTCTACAGACAGGCGACAGACAAACAGACAGACACTTTTCTAAAAACCATTTTTTTGGAATCAGGGGGTAATGAAACGTAAAGATTTAGGAAAATTAGACAATGCTCAAAATCGCACAAATCCAAGACTTTTTCATTTTCGATGAGAATGTAAAAAGCAAATTTTACGGAAAAATTCAAAAAGAGCAAAATTTTTGCATATTTTGAGTTCTTTTTTGTTCCTAGTTTCGTATATTTACCTAACTTTGGCATCCAAAAAAAAAGAAACGGAAGATTTTTATATGTTTCTAATGTTTCTTCATGTTTCGGCTAATGCTTCACTCACTATAAATCTCAATTTTTTGCACTTTTTTGAGAATAACTTTTTTGTTTTTTGTTGTACAAAAAAGTGTTCAACAGAAAAGTTGTTTGTTTTTGCGCATATTTTAAAGAAAAAAATAAAAAAAAATTTTTTTTTGAAAATTGTCAAAAAAAATTTTTTTTTGAAAATTTGCAAATTTTTCAAAAAATCATAACTTTTTTGTTTTTTGTTGTACAAAAAAGTGTCGAGAGGAAAAATTGTTTGTTTTTGCGCATATTTTAAGAAAAAAAATTAAAAAAAATTTTTTTTAGAAAAATGTCAAAAAAACAAAATTTTGAAAATTTCAAAATTTTGTATTTTTGTTGTTTTTTGACGAAATGGGCTGCCCAACAAACTTAGGCTTCATTTTTACGGACTAAGAAAGTGTGCCAAATTTCAAGTCGATTCATTAAAATTCATTCGAGTTATCGTCGAGACAAATTTTTCTACAGACAGACAACAGACAAACAGACAGACACTTTTCTAAAAACCATTTTTTTGGAATCAGGGGGTCATGAAACGTAAAGATTTAGCAAAATTTGACAATGCTCAAAATCGCACAAATCCAAGACTTTTTCATTTTTGATGAGAATGTTAAAAGCAAATTTTACGGAAAAATTCAAAAAGAGCAAAATTTTTGCATACTTTGAGTTCTTTTTTGTTCCTGGTTTCGTATAATTACCTAACTTTGGCATCTAAAAAAAACGGAAGATTTTTATATGTTTCTAATGTTTGTTCATGTTTCGGCTAATGCTTCACTCACTATAAATCTCAATTTTTTGCACTTTTTTGAGAATAACTTTTTTGTTTTTTGTTGTACAAAAAAGTGTCGCAAGGAAAAGTTGTTTGTTTTTGCGCATATTTTAAGGAAAAAAATAAAAAAAATTTTTTTTTGAAAATTGTCAAAAAAAATTTTTTTTTGAAAATTTGCAAATTTTTCAAAAAATCATAACTTTTTTGTTTTTTGTTGTACAAAAAAGTGTCGAGAGGAAAAATTGTTTGTTTTTGCGCATATTTTAAGAAAAAAAATTAAAAAAAATTTTTTTTAGAAAAATGTCAAAAAAACAAAATTTTGAAAATTTCAAAATTTTGTATTTTTGTTGTTTTTTGACGAAATGGGCTGCCCAACAAACTTAGGCTTCATTTTTACGGACTAAGAAAGTGTGCCAAATTTCAAGTCGATTCATTAAAATTCATTCGAGTTATCGTCGAGACAAATTTTTCTACAGACAGACGACAGACAGACAGACAGACACTTTTCTAAAAACCATTTTTTTGGAATCAGGGGGTCATGAAACGTAAAGATTTAGCAAAATTAGACAATGCTCAAAATCGCACAAATCCAAGACTTTCTCATTTTTGATGAGAATGTAAAAAGCAAATTTTACGGAAAAATTCAAAAAGAGCAAAGTTTTTGCATATTTTGAGTTCTTTTTTGTTCCTAGTTTCGTATATTTACCTAACTTTGGCATCTAAAAAAAACGGAAGATTTTTATATGTTTCTAATGTTTCTTCATGTTTCGGCTAATGCTTCACTCACTATAAATCTCAATTTTTTTGCACTTTTTTGAGAATAACTTTTTTGTTTTTTGTTGTACAAAAAAGTGTCGCAAGGAAAAGTTGTTTGTTTTTGCGCATATTTTAAGGAAAAAAATAAAAAAAATTTTTTTTTGAAAATTGTCAAAAAAAATTTTTTTTTGAAAATTTGCAAATTTTTCAAAAAATCATAACTTTTTTGTTTTTTGTTGTACAAAAAAGTGTCGAGAGGAAAAATTGTTTGTTTTTGCGCATATTTTAAGAAAAAAAATTTAAAAAAATTTTTTTTAGCAAAATGTCAAAAAAACAAAATTTTGAAAATTTCAAAATTTTGTATTTTTGTTGTTTTTTGACAAAATGGGCTGCTTAACGAACTTAGGCTTCATTTTTACGGACTAAGAAAGTGTGCCAAATTTCAAGTCGATTCATTAAAATTCATTCGAGTTATCGTCGAGACAAATTTTTCTACAGACAGACGACAGACAGACAGACAGACACTTTTCTAAAAACCATTTTTTTGGAATCAGGGGGTCATGAAACGTAAAGATTTAGCAAAATTAGACAATGCTCAAAATCGCACAAATCCAAGACTTTCTCATTTTTGATGAGAATGTAAAAAGCAAATTTTACGGAAAAATTCAAAAAGAGCAAAGTTTTTGCATATTTTGAGTTCTTTTTTGTTCCTAGTTTCGTATATTTACCTAACTTTGGCATCTAAAAAAAAACGGAAGATTTTTATATGTTTCTAATGTTTCTTCATGTTTCGGCTAATGCTTCACTCACTATAAATCTCAATTTTTTGCACTTTTTTGAGAATAACTTTTTTGTTTTCTGTTGTACAAAAAAGTGTCGCAAGGAAAAGTTGTTTGTTTTTGCGCATATTTTAAGGAAAAAAATTAAAAATTTTTTTTTTTGAAAATTGTCAAAAAAAATTTTTTTTTGAAAATTTGCAAATTTTTCAAAAAATCATAACTTTTTTGTTTTTTGTTGTACAAAAAAGTGTCGAAAGGAAAAGTTGTTTGTTTTTGCGCATATTTTAAGGAAAAAAATAAAAAAAAATATTTTTTTGAAAAATGTCAAAAAAACAAAATTGTGAAAATTTCAAAATTTTGTATTTTTGTTGTTTTTTGACGAAATGGGCTGCCCAACAAACTTAGGCTTCATTTTTACGGACTAAGAAAGTGTGCCAAATTTCAAGTCGATTCATTAAAATTCATTCGAGTTATCGTCGAGACAAATTTTTCTACAGACAGGCGACAGACAAACAGACAGACACTTTTCTAAAAACCATTTTTTTGGAATCAGGGGGTCATGAAACGTAAAGATTTAGGAAAATTAGACAATGCTCAAAATCGCACAAATCCAAGACTTTTTCATTTTCGATGAGAATGTAAAAAGCAAATTTTACGGAAAAATTCAAAAAGAGCAAAATTTTTGCATATTTTGAGTTCTTTTTTGTTCCTAGTTTCGTATATTTACCTAACTTTGGCATCTAAAAAAAAACGGAAGATTTTTATATGTTTCTAATGTTTGTTCATGTTTCGGCTAATGCTTCACTCACTATAAATCTCAATTTTTTGCACTTTTTTGAGAATAACTTTTTTGTTTTTTGTTGTACAAAAAAGTGTCGCAAGGAAAAGTTGTTTGTTTTTGCGCATATTTTAAGGAAAAAAATAAAAAAAATTTTTTTTTGAAAATTGTCAAAAAAAATTTTTTTTTGAAAATTTGCAAATTTTTCAAAAAATCATAACTTTTTTGTTTTTTGTTGTACAAAAAAGTGTCGAGAGGAAAAATTGTTTGTTTTTTTTTTGCGCATATTTTAAGAAAAAAAATTAAAAAAAATTTTTATTTAGAAAAATGTCAAAAAAACAAAATTTTGAAAATTTCAAAATTTTGTATTTTTGTTGTTTTTTGACGAAATGGGCTGCCCAACAAACTTAGGCTTCATTTTTACGGACTAAGAAAGTGTGCCAAATTTCAAGTCGATTCATTAAAATTCATTCGAGTTATCGTCGAGACAAATTTTTCTACAGACAGACGACAGACAGACAGACAGACACTTTTCTAAAAACCATTTTTTTGGAATCAGGGGGTCATGAAACGTAAAGATTTAGCAAAATTAGACAATGCTCAAAATCGCACAAATCCAAGACTTTCTCATTTTTGATGAGAATGTAAAAAGCAAATTTTACGGAAAAATTCAAAAAGAGCAAAGTTTTTGCATATTTTGAGTTCTTTTTTGTTCCTAGTTTCGTATATTTACCTAACTTTGGCATCTAAAAAAAACGGAAGATTTTTATATGTTTCTAATGTTTCTTCATGTTTCGGCTAATGCTTCACTCACTATAAATCTCAATTTTTTTGCACTTTTTTGAGAATAACTTTTTTGTTTTTTGTTGTACAAAAAAGTGTCGCAAGGAAAAGTTGTTTGTTTTTGCGCATATTTTAAGGAAAAAAATAAAAAAAATTTTTTTTTGAAAATTGTCAAAAAAAATTTTTTTTTGAAAATTTGCAAATTTTTCAAAAAATCATAACTTTTTTGTTTTTTGGTGTACAAAAAAGTGTCGAGAGGAAAAATTGTTTGTTTTTGCGCATATTTTAAGAAAAAAAATTTAAAAAAATTTTTTTTAGCAAAATGTCAAAAAAACAAAATTTTGAAAATTTCAAAATTTTGTATTTTTGTTGTTTTTTGACAAAATGGGCTGCCCAACGAACTTAGGCTTCATTTTTACGGACTAAGAAAGTGTGCCAAATTTCAAGTCGATTCATTAAAATTCATTCGAGTTATCGTCGAGACAAATTTTTCTACAGACAGACGACAGACAGACAGACAGACACTTTTCTAAAAACCATTTTTTTGGAATCAGGGGGTCATGAAACGTAAAGATTTAGCAAAATTAGACAATGCTCAAAATCGCACAAATCCAAGACTTTCTCATTTTTGATGAGAATGTAAAAAGCAAATTTTACGGAAAAATTCAAAAAGAGCAAAGTTTTTGCATATTTTGAGTTCTTTTTTGTTCCTAGTTTCGTATATTTACCTAACTTTGGCATCTAAAAAAAAACGGAAGATTTTTATATGTTTCTAATGTTTCTTCATGTTTCGGCTAATGCTTCACTCACTATAAATCTCAATTTTTGGTACTTTTTTGAGAATAACTTTTTTGTTTTTTGTTGTACAAAAAAGTGTCGAAAGGAAAAGTTGTTTGTTTTTGCGCACATTTTATGGAAAAAAATAAAAAAATTTTTTTTTTTAAAAATGTCAAAAAAACAAAATTTTGAAAATTTCAAAATTTTGTATATTTGTTGTTTTTTGACGAAATGGGCTTCCCAACAAACTTATGCTTTATTTTTACGGACTTAGAAAGTGTGCCAAATTTCAAGTCGATTCATTAAAATTCATTCGAGTTATCGTCGAGACAAATTTTTCTACAGACAGACGACAGACAGACAGACAGACACTTTTCTAAAAACCATTTTTTGTGAATCAGAGTGTCATGAAACGTAAAGATTTAGCAAAATTAGACAATGCTCAAAATCGCACAAATCCAAGACTTTCTAATTTTTGATGAGAATGTAAAAAGCAAATTTTACGGAAAAATTCAAAAAGAGCAAAATTTTTGCATATTTTGAATTCTTTTTTGTTCCTATTTTCGTATATTTACCTAACTTTGGCATCCAAAAAAAAAGAAACGGAAGATTTTTATATGTTTCTAATGTTTCTTCATGTTTCGGCTAATGCTTCACTCACTATAAATCTCAATTTTTTGCACTTTTTTGAGAATAACTTTTTTGTTTTTTGTTGTACAAAAAAGTGTTCAACAGAAAAGTTGTTTGTTTTTGCCCATATTTTTAAGAAAAAAAAAACAAAATACTTTTTTGAAAAATGTCAAAAAAACAAAATTTTGAAAATTTCAAAATTTTGTATATTTGTTGTTTTTTGACGAAATGGGCTGCCCAACGAACTTATGCTTTATTTTTACGGACTTAGAAAGTGTGCCAAATTTCAAGTCGATTCATTAAAATTCATTCGAGTTATCGTCGAGACAAATTTTTCTACAGACAGACGACAGACAGACAGACAGACACTTTTCTAAAAACCATTTTTTGTGAATCAGAGTGTCATGAAACGTAAAGATTTAGCAAAATTAGACAATGCTCAAAATCGCACAAATCCAAGACTTTCTAATTTTTGATGAGAATGTAAAAAGCAAATTTTACGGAAAAATTCATAAAGAGCAAAATTTTTGCATATTTTGAATTCTTTTTTGTTCCTAGTTTCGTATATTTACCTAACTTTGGCATCTAAAAAAAAACGGAAGATTTTTATATGTTTCTAATGTTTCTTCATGTTTCGGCTAATGCTTCACTCACTATAAATCTCAATTTTTTGCACTTTTTTGAGAATAACTTTTTTGTTTTTTGTTGTACAAAAAAGTGTCGAAAGGAAAAGTTGTTTGTTTTTGCGCATATTTTAAGGAAAAAAATAAAAAAAAATATTTTTTTGAAAAATGTCAAAAAAACAAAATTTTGAAAATTTCAAAATTTTGTATTTTTGTTGTTTTTTGACGAAATGGGCTGCCCAACGAACTTATTCTTCATTTTTACGGACTAAGAAAGTGTGCCAAATTTCAAGTCGATTCATTAAAATTCATTCGAGTTATCGTCGAGACAAATTTTTCTACAGACAGGCGACAGACAAACAGACAGACACTTTTCTAAAAACCATTTTTTTGGAATCAGGGGGTCATGAAACGTAAAGATTTAGGAAAATTAGACAATGCTCAAAATCGCACAAATCCAAGACTTTTTCATTTTCGATGAGAATGTAAAAAGCAAATTTTACGGAAAAATTCAAAAAGAGCAAAATTTTTGCATATTTTGAGTTCTTTTTTGTTCCTAGTTTCGTATATTTACCTAACTTTGGCATCTAAAAAAAAACGGAAGATTTTTATATGTTTCTAATGTTTCTTCATGTTTCGGCTAATGCTTCACTCACTATAAATCTCAATTTTTTGCACTTTTTTGAGAATAACTTTTTTGTTTTCTGTTGTACAAAAAAGTGTCGCAAGGAAAAGTTGTTTGTTTTTGCGCATATTTTAAGGAAAAAAATTAAAAAATTTTTTTTTTGAAAATTGTCAAAAAAAATTTTTTTTTGAAAATTTGCAAATTTTTCAAAAAATCATAACTTTTTTGCTTTTTGTTGTACAAAAAAGTGTCGAAAGGAAAAGTTGTTTGTTTTTGCGCATGTTTTAAGGAAAAAAATAAAAAAAAATATTTTTTTGAAAAATGTCAAAAAAACAAAATTGTGAAAATTTCAAAATTTTGTATTTTTGTTGTTTTTTGACGAAATGGGCTGCCCAACGAACTTAGGCTTCATTTTTACGGACTAAGAAAGTGTGCCAAATTTCAAGTCGATTCATTAAAATTCATTCGAGTTATCGTCGAGACAAATTTTTCTACAGACAGGCGACAGACAAACAGACAGACACTTTTCTAAAAACCATTTTTTTGGAATCAGGGGGTAATGAAACGTAAAGATTTAGGAAAATTAGACAATGCTCAAAATCGCACAAATCCAAGACTTTTTCATTTTCGATGAGAATGTAAAAAGCAAATTTTACGGAAAAATTAAAAAAGAGCAAAATTTTTGCATATTTTGAGTTCTTTTTTGTTCCTAGTTTCGTATATTTACCTAACTTTGGCATCTAAAAAAAAACGGAAGATTTTTATATGTTTCTAATGTTTCTTCATGTTTCGGCTAATGCTTCACTCACTATAAATCTCAATTTTTTGCACTTTTTTGAGAATAACTTTTTTGTTTTTTGTTGTACAAAAAAGTGTCGCAAGGAAAAGTTGTTTGTTTTTGCGCATATTTTAAGGAAAAAAATAAAAAAAATTTTTTTTTGAAAATTGTCAAAAAAAATTTTTTTTTGAAAATTTGCAAATTTTTCAAAAAATCATAACTTTTTTGTTTTTTGTTGTACAAAAAAGTGTCGAGAGGAAAAATTGTTTGTTTTTGCGCATATTTTAAGAAAAAAAATTAAAAAAAATTTTTTTTAGAAAAATGTCAAAAAAACAAAATTTTGAAAATTTCAAAATTTTGTATTTTTGTTGTTTTTTGACGAAATGGGCTGCCCAACAAACTTAGGCTTCATTTTTACGGACTAAGAAAGTGTGCCAAATTTCAAGTCGATTCATTAAAATTCATTCGAGTTATCGTCGAGACAAATTTTTCTACAGACAGACGACAGACAGACAGACAGACACTTTTCTAAAAACCATTTTTTTGGAATCAGGGGGTCATGAAACGTAAAGATTTAGCAAAATTAGACAATGCTCAAAATCGCACAAATCCAAGACTTTTTCATTTTCGATGAGAATGTAAAAAGCAAATTTTACGGAAAAATTCAAAAAGAGCAAAATTTTTGCATATTTTGAGCTCTTTTTTGTTCCTAGTTTCGTATATTTACCTAACTTTGGCATCTAAAAAAAAACGGAAGATTTTTATATGTTTCTAATGTTTCTTCATGTTTCGGCTAATGCTTCACACACTATAAATCTCAATTTTTTGCACTTTTTTGAGAATAACTTTTTTGTTTTTTGTTGTACAAAAAAGTGTCGAAAGGAAAAGTTGTTTGTTTTTGCGCATATTTTAAGGAAAAAAATAAAAAAAAATATTTTTTTGAAAAATGTCAAAAAAACAAAATTTTGAAAATTTCAAAATTTTGTATTTTTGTTGTTTTTTGACGAAATGGGCTGCCCAACGAACTTATTCTTCATTTTTACGGACTAAGAAAGTGTGCCAAATTTCAAGTCGATTCATTAAAATTCATTCGAGTTATCGTCGAGACAAATTTTTCTACAGACAGGCGACAGACAAACAGACAGACACTTTTCTAAAAACCATTTTTTTGGAATCAGGGGGTCATGAAACGTAAAGATTTAGGAAAATTAGACAATGCTCAAAATCGCACAAATCCAAGACTTTTTCATTTTCGATGAGAATGTAAAAAGCAAATTTTACGGAAAAATTCAAAAAGAGCAAAATTTTTGCATATTTTGAGTTTTTTTTTGTTCCTAGTTTCGTATATTTACCTAACTTTGGCATCTAAAAAAAAACGGAAGATTTTTATATGTTTCTAATGTTTCTTCATGTTTCGGCTAATGCTTCACTCACTATAAATCTCAATTTTTTGCACTTTTTTGAGAATAACTTTTTTGTTTTCTGTTGTACAAAAAAGTGTCGCAAGGAAAAGTTGTTTGTTTTTGCGCATATTTTTAGGAAAAAAATTAAAAAATTTTTTTTTTGAAAATTGTCAAAAAAAATTTTTTTTTGAAAATTTGCAAATTTTTCAAAAAATCATAACTTTTTTGCTTTTTGTTGTACAAAAAAGTGTCGAAAGGAAAAGTTGTTTGTTTTTGCGCATGTTTTAAGGAAAAAAATAAAAAAAAATATTTTTTTGAAAAATGTCAAAAAAACAAAATTGTGAAAATTTCAAAATTTTGTATTTTTGTTGTTTTTTGACGAAATGGGCTGCCCAACGAACTTAGGCTTCATTTTTACGGACTAAGAAAGTGTGCCAAATTTCAAGTCGATTCATTAAAATTCATTCGAGTTATCGTCGAGACAAATTTTTCTACAGACAGGCGACAGACAAACAGACAGACACTTTTCTAAAAACCATTTTTTTGGAATCAGGGGGTAATGAAACGTAAAGATTTAGGAAAATTAGACAATGCTCAAAATCGCACAAATCCAAGACTTTTTCATTTTCGATGAGAATGTAAAAAGCAAATTTTACGGAAAAATTCAAAAAGAGCAAAATTTTTGCATATTTTGAATTCTTTTTTGTTCCTAGTTTCGTATATTTACCTAACTTTGGCATCTAAAAAAAACGAAAGATTTTTATATGTTTCTAATGTTTGTTCATGTTTCGGCTAATGCTTCACTCACTATAAATCTCAATTTTTTGCACTTTTTTGAGAATAACTTTTTTGTTTTTTGTTGTACAAAAAAGTGTCGCAAGGAAAAGTTGTTTGTTTTTGCGCATATTTTAAGGAAAAAAATAAAAAAAATTTTTTTTTGAAAATTGTCAAAAAAAATTTTTTTTTGAAAATTTGCAAATTTTTCAAAAAATCATAACTTTTTTGTTTTTTGTTGTACAAAAAAGTGTAGAGAAGAAAAATTGTTTGTTTTTGCGCATATTTTAAGAAAAAAAATTAAAAAAAATTTTTTTTAGAAAAATGTCAAAAAAACAAAATTTTGAAAATTTCAAAATTTTGTATTTTTGTTGTTTTTTGACGAAATGGGCTGCCCAACAAACTTAGGCTTCATTTTTACGGACTAAGAAAGTGTGCCAAATTTCAAGTCGATTCATTAAAATTCATTCGAGTTATCGTCGAGACAAATTTTTCTACAGACAGACAACAGACAAACAGACAGACACTTTTCTAAAAACCATTTTTTTGGAATCAGGGGGTCATGAAACGTAAAGATTTAGCAAAATTTGACAATGCTCAAAATCGCACAAATCCAAGACTTTTTCATTTTTGATGAGAATGTTAAAAGCAAATTTTACGGAAAAATTCAAAAAGAGCAAAATTTTTGCATATTTTGAGTTCTTTTTTGTTCCTGGTTTCGTATAATTACCTAACTTTGGCATCTAAAAAAAAACGGAAGATTTTTATATGTTTCTAATGTTTCTTCATGTTTCGGCTAATGCTTCACTCACTATAAACCTCAATTTTTTGCACTTTTTTGAGAATAACTTTTTTGTTTTTTGTTGTACAAAAAAGTGTCGAAAGGAAAAGTTGTTTGTTTTTGCGCATATTTTAAGGAAAAAAATAAAAAAAAATATTTTTTTGAAAAATGTCAAAAAAACAAAATTTTGAAAATTTCAATATTATGTATTTTTGTTGTTTTTTGACGAAATGGGCTGCCCAACGAACTTAGGCTTCATTTTTACGGACTAAGAAAGTGTGCCAAATTTCAAGTCGATTCATTAAAATTCATTCGAGTTATCGTCGAGACAAATTTTTCTACAGACAGACGACAGACAGACAGACACTTTTCTAAAAACCATTTTTTTGGAATCAGGGGGTCATGAAACGTATAGATTTAGCAAAATTAGACAATGCTTAAAATCGCACAAATCCAAGACTTTCTCATTTTTGATGAGAATGTAAAGAATAAGCTGCGTGAACGAATGCACTGTACACCTGTCAATTACTATTATTGTAATATGAGAAATCATTTAATGCTAATGTTCGAAAACTACAGTTTATGTAAATTTCTCTCTGTACAACTTTCTAATAGTAGATCTTGCATAGTTGCTTATGACTGGAATTGCCTTTTAAATAAAAATGATATTCAACTTATGTATGGAGAATCAAACTTTTCTAAAAACTCTATTAAGAAAGAAATTTCTTTCCCGAGCATAATAAATGAAATAAATGATGGAAATATTGCATGAACAACACTTAAACAAAGTAGGGCTGAAATTCAAAAAAGTTATCGTGAGGGTCAAAAATTGAAACGTAAAATTGATAATGCAAATTATTTAGAGAAGGCACACACTTCCATTTCTTTTCCGAGAGAAATAAATAAAATAAATGAAGGAAATATTGCATCAACAACACTTAAACAAAGTAGGGCAGAAATTCAAAAAAGTTATCGTGAGAGGCAAAAATTAAAACGTAAAATTGATAATGCAAATTATTCAGAAAAGGCACACACTTCCATTTCTTTTCCGAGAGAAATAAATAAAATAAATGAAGGAAATATTGCATCAACAACACTTAAACAAAGTAGGGCTGAAATTCAAAAAAATTATCGTGAGAGACAAAAATTAAAAGGTAAAATTGACAATGAAAAATATTCAGAGGAAGCATACACATCCATTTCTTTCCCGAGAATAATAAATGAAATAAATGAAGGAAATATAGCATCAAAAACACTTAAAGAAAGTAGGGCTGAAATATAAAAAAATTATCGTGAGAGGCAAAAATTAAAACGTACAATTGACAACGTAAATTATTTAGGTGAAAAGCACACTTTAACTAAGAAAAAACTTCAAGTCGAATCCAAAATTGAATATACTGAGAATCTTAAATTAAAAAATGAAAATAGTGATACAAGTTCTTTGTTAAAAACAAAGAATACTCGATTAAAGCATCAAATTAAAAATGAGTTTAATGTTAAAAATTATCTAGGTCCGATAAATAATTATTGCACACATTGTCAAGCTAAACATTTTAAAGATGAAAAAGTTGCTGGTAAAAAAGTTAGTTTTAATGACTGCTGTAGTCATGGAGGTGTTGTTACTATCAAATTAATAGTGCTTTATATCCGGATAAAGGTGAGGATCCATGTTTTGGTCAATTATTTATTTTTGACCCTGACGAATCAATTAGATACAGATTAAAAAGTAATGAAAATTTGGACGAAGAACTTTTACAAAATATTGAAAATATTATGAGAATTTCAAACGCACACACAAAATCTTTTATGATGATGTCAGAAGTAATTAAAATAGAAACTGAATTAGCAAGACAAAATAATGAAGATCTTCCAGAGTTACAACTATTGTTCACGTTGAAAAAAGGTTTTGATAAAAAAAGATATAATTTTCAAAGTTACAATGAAGTTGCTGCTATTTTAAATGCAAACTCATAAGGAGAAATACCAGAATCTTATGTAACAGTTTATAATAAGTCTACAAAGGAACTGAAATCAGTCAGTAATTTAGATCCGAAAGTTGAACGATGGATCTATACCATATTTTATCCACTTGGAAATAAAGGTTATAATATTAATATGCTTCGTAGTGATAGTGATTTTAGAAGTAAAAAACATAATATTTCTAGGTCTGCCTATTGTAAATACAAAATTGCTATAAGAGATAAGGAATCTAATCAATTTTTATATGGGGGTAGATTGTTTCAACAATGGATAGTTGATAATTATGTAAAAATAGAGAAAGATAGATTGCAATTTTGTGCAAACAATCAAGCTCAATTGAGAAGTGAAACATATAAAGGAATAATTGATTATTTACAAAATAATGAGTTAGAAAATGATGTACATGTTGGAAAAATGCTTATATTGCCTTCCATTTTTATAGGATCACCTCGTAATATGATGCAACAATATCAGGATGCCATGGCTATTGTTGGTCGTCATGGTAGACCAGATTTATTTATTACAATGACGTGTAATCCAAATTGGAAAGAGATACAAGAAAATTTATTACCTCATCAAACTGCTTCTGATAGACCTGATATAGTAACTAGAGTTTTTGCATTGAAGGTGAAACAACTTTTAAATGTTATTGTTGACAACAAATTATTTGGAGAGGTTAAGTCTTATGTTGATGTTATTGAATTTCAAAAGCGAGGATTACCACATATTCATTTGTTAGTTATATTAAAAGAAAATTCTAAAATATTAACAGTTGAAAGTGTTGATCGTTATATTTCTGCAGAAATTCCTGATGAAAATATTAATCCTTCCTTGCATATCATAATAATGCAAAATAACATTCACGGACCTTGTGGAGATTGGTGTTTAATTGACGGTAAATGTTCAGAAAATTTTCCAAAAAGTTACCAAAAAGAAACTACAATTGAAGAAAACTGTTTTATTCGTTGTCGTAGAAGAAATAATAATAAAACGTATGAGCGACCAAATGGATTTGTTGTTGACAATTCTAATGTGGTTCCATATTGCCCTTCACTTTCGGAAATATTTAATTGTCATATAAATGTGGAAATAGTTTCAAGTATTAAATCTGTTAAATATTTATATAAATATATTCTCAAAGGGCATGACGCTGCATCCATTATTATTAGAAATGCAAATGGTGAGGTTACTGTTAATCACAATGAAATTAATCATTATGAAGAAAATAGGTATGTAGGTCCTGTTGAGGCTGTTTGGAGAATTTTAAGTAAACCTTTAGGGAAAAAGAGCCATAGTATAAATCGTTTACCCATACATTTACCAAATGAACAGAATGTTATTATTCGCGAAAGGAAAGATGATAACAATGTTTCTTTTGATTTACAGAAAAATACAAAATTGCTCGAATTTTTTATACTTAATGAGCGTGATAGTACTGCTCGTCAGTATTATTATACACAAATACCAGAACATTATACGTCGATAAAAAAAACTCTTGAATGGCAAAAAGGAGTCGTAAAGAAAAAGTATTGGGAAGAATGTATTCAGTTAATCCACGCCAATTGGAATTATTTCGCCATAGATTATTATTACTTACAGTAAAAGGAGTAACTTCTTTCCAAAGTTTAACAACAGTTAATGGACTTATTCATGAATCTTTTACATCTGCCTGTTTGGCATTAGGACTTATAGAAGATGATAGTGAGTGGATTAGGACAATAAAAGAAGCTACTTTATGGATGATGCCTCATTCACTTCGACAATTATTTGTAAGAATTCTAATTCATTGTCATCTGTACATCCGGAAAAACTTTGGAAAAAATTTAAGGGTTAAATGTCAGAAGACTATTCAAAACATGACAATATTGATGCTGAAAAAACAGCTTATAAGAATATAAAATCAATGTTATTAAATGAAGGATGTAGTCTAACTGATTTTCAGGGATCATTAGAGATTAATAAAGATTTATCTGCACAGATTGATGATGTAAATATTTTTGAACATATTAAGATAGGAGAGCAAAATTATTGTAAATTAAATGTTAAACAAAAAAATATAGTTGATTATATACTTGAAGTCATAAAAGATTCTTCTTTTAATAGTTCTAAATGCTTATATATTAATGGTTGTGGAGGATCTGGAAAAACTTTTTTATATACTACCTTATGGCATTTTTTAAAAAGTAAAGGAATAAATGTTTGCTACATGGCATTTACAGGCATAGCTGCCACACTGCTTCCTAATGGGAAAACTGTACATAAAGTCTTAGGCTTACCTGTTCCATTGTACAACGATTCATCTTCAAATATTAAAGTTGAGTCAAAAGAAGGACAATTTTTAAAAAATATTGATGTTTTTATTTGGGATGAAGCACCAATGGCTCCAAAATATGCCTTAGAAATTATGGATAAGTTATTAAGAGATATAATGAAATTAAATGAAGTTTTTGGTGGAAAAATTGTAATTCTAGGAGGAGATTTTCGACAAATTTTACCGATAAAAGAACGATGTACTAGATCAGAAATAATAAATTTATCAATAAAAAATAGTCATTTATGGCAACATTTCACAAAATACACATTAACAGAAAATATGAGAGCTTTACCAGAGGAAACAGAATTTGTAGAATTTCTACTTAAAGTTGGTAATGGCGAATTAAATGATATAGATGATAACATCGAATTACCAGAACATATTATTCAACAAGGAAATATAGATATTGCTGAAGAAATGTACAGTCATTTGATACAAGAGAAAAAATTTAAAGACTTGTCAATGTGTGCAATTTTAGCACCAAGAAATGTTGACGTTCATGATATTAATAAGAGGGTGGTAAATCTCTTGGACAGTAAAGGTGAAAAAATATATAAAAGTATTGATTCTACTGAAAGTTGTGATAATGGAAAATTTTCTGAAGTTTTATTACCAGAATATTTAAATACTCTCTCTCTCTCCACCTTCTTTACCACCACATGAATTACATTTAAGAATTAATTCTGTTGTAATGCTTATTAGAAATCTTAGTATTAATGAAGGATTATGTAACGGAACAAGGTTAATTGTTTTAGATTTATCACATAATGTTAATAAATGTAAAATATTAACCGGAGATAAGAGTGGAAATATTGTTTTTTTACATCGAGTAACTTTATATTGTGAAAATTTATATCCATTTACTTTTATAAGACGACAATTTCCTATAAAATTGGCTTTCGCAAAGACCATTAATAAATCTCAAGGTCAAACATTTAATAAAATATTCATTGATTTAAGACGAGATGTTTTTAATCATGGTCAGATGTATGTTGCATTATCAAGAGTAAAATCATTTGATTCCGTAAAAATATTTTTAGGAGATAATAGAAGTAATATGTATATAAAAAATTATGTTTATAATGAAATTTTTTAGCCATTTAAATTAAGTTTAGAATAGGAATTTTTTATTTATTAAAGTAAAACTTGGTAATTATCCAGATAAGCGGCTTTTCCCAATTTCGCTTATTTTTGGATAATTCTTTTTGGAAAAGCTTTCATTTAGCTAGAATATGAAAAATTCGTTGGGGGAAGACGAAAAAGTGCATAACCGGAAGTCAGGGATGGGAAACAAAATTAAAATTTTCGTTTTTTGCACATAACTCGGTCAAAACTAATAATATCAAAAAATTTCCTTCATAAAAGTTGTAGATCATGTCAAAATACATCTTTTTTATTCTATACATATTTTTCCTAAATTGAGTATTTTTTGAGAAATTTCAAAAAATAAAAAAAACCTTAATAATGATGTAGGGAAGAATAAGGTGCCTGAAGAGTTCACAACGGAGGCTAGCGAAACTCGCCGCAACTTAATTCCTTCTCTATTTTAATGCAAAAAGAGAGTCAAATTGACATTTTAGTTGGTACTACTAGGTACCGAACCCTGACCCGAGCCCCTTCCAACGTGTCGCCGCAAAAAAAGTCGTCTTTAAGGTGCCTTAAGGAGAGACCACAACAAAGGCGGGCCGCTACTTGATTCCTTCTCTATTTTAATGCAAAAAGAGAGTCAAATTGACATTCTAGTTGGTACTAGAAGTACGTTGGAGGGGGGTTGGTCTGGGTTCGGTACCTTCTAGTACCAACTAGAAAATCAACTTGACTCCATTCTACATTAAAAATGGTAAAAGAAAAAGATGCGGCGGGCTTCGCCCGCCTCCGAGTGACATCTTCTCTAGGCACCTTAAAAAGGCATTTTCTTTATAGACATGTTGGAGGGGGGCGGTCTGGGTTCGGTACCTTCTAGTACCAACTAGAAAGTCAACTTGACTCTCTTTCTATGACTGTTAGTAAATGGACCCTACCAGATGTATGTGTATTTTCTGTATTATGCGTTTTTATGGTTATTTTCAGTTTTTTGCATTTTTCTTGAATTACCAAATACTCAATTTACTTTACGGCCAAAATGTATAGAACATGAAAGTAGTATTGTGTTTAAATTACCTTTTAGTATCGAAGTGTGAAAGCACCTTAAGGTTTAAAAATTGTGTTTTGTTAGCTATTGTAGATACACCTTTACAGAACTTTTTGGTCATTTTTATCGACGGGATATTTCTCTTATACTCACTTTTCCACAAACAAAAATGTGAATGCACCTTAAGGTTTTAAATTCGCGATGAAGATAAGTTGACAAATGCGCCATTTTTTTGTTAACTTCCCAACCTTGCTTATTGAAATTTCTGAAAATTTTATCGAGCAAAGTTGGGCAGCTACCAAAAAATTCAAAAATCGTCAACTGCTCAACCCTGCGGAAGGAAATTTTTGATTTTTTTGATAATAACTGAAAGTTTTCAAATTTAAGAAAAGCCCTTCTACATACTACATTTTTATGGTTATTTTCAGTTTTTTGCGTTTTTCTCGAAATATATTCAATTTACGAACAAAATGTATAGAACATAAAAGTAGTATTTTATCAAGATCTACAACTTTTATGTAGAACATTTTTTGAAATTTTTAATATTTACCAAGAAAAATCACAAAAACGAAAATTTTAATTTTGTTTCCCATCCCTGACTTCCGGTTATGCACTTTTTCGTCTTCCCCCAACGAATTTTTCATATTCTAGCTAAATGAAAGCTTTTCCAAAAAGAATTATCCAAAAATAAGCGAAATTGGGAAAAGCCGCTTATCTGGATAATTACCTAAAACTTTTAAAGTTTGAACAAGAAAATGAGAGTGTCAAAAATATATACACTACCGTCCGAAATTGTGCGAACGCTAACATCTCTAGCTATTAAAAAACACACCCGCACAGAAACAGTGATAACTCGGTTAAAAATGACGCTAGATGGTTTTTTTAAATTGCATTGGGAAGCTTATTAAATTTCCAATGAAATGTCACTATTTTAAGTTGTATTGCATAAATAGGAAGCGAGATATCATGTTATGAAGACAAAAAAATAATTCTATTTTTTTCGGAATTTCTTACTCTGACTTTGACTCCTGGCACAGCTTAGCAAAGTTTATGAAAAAAATTGTTACTTTTACAGACTATTCCTTGTAACCTAAGCTTTAAATAGAGACCAAGAACAGCAAAAAATATTTACGGGTTCCCGAGATATTACAAAAAGAGTCGGACCGTGACAAGCAGAATTTTCAATCATCGATTTCTCTAATTCGCCGTTGAGTCAATTACTTGTCTGTGAAAAAAGTGTCGAAAATTAATTTTACCAAGTACATTCTTACTAGGATCCACTTTTTAAATATCGATATATAATAAATTAAATTAAAAAGTGGATCCCAGTAAGAATGTAGTTGGTAAAATTAATTTTCGACACTTTTTTCACAGACAAGTAATTGACTCAACGGCGAATTAGAGAAATCGATGATTGAAAATTCTGCTTGTCACGGTCCGACTCTTTTTGTAATATCTCGGGAACCCGTAAATATTTTTTGCTGTTCTTGGTCTCTATTTAAAGCTTAGGTTACAAGGAATAGTCTGTAAAAGTAACAATTTTTTTCATAAACTTTGCTAAGCTGTGCCAGGAGTCAAAGTCAGAGTAAGAAATTCCGAAAAAAATAGAATTATTTTTTTGTCTTCATAACATGATATCTCGCTTCCTATTTATGCAATACAACTTAAAATAGTGACATTTCATTGGAAATTTAATAAGCTTCCCAATGCAATTTAAAAAAACCATCTAGCGTCATTTTTAACCGAGTTATCACTGTTTCTGTGCGGGTGTGTTTTTTAATAGCTAGAGATGTTAGCGTTCGCACAATTTCGGACGGTAGTGTAATGTAAATTTATTTCTTGATTTTTCACATATTTTATTAAAAGAATTAATTGATTTCTGTTTAAAATTTTAAAACTTTTAAAATGTGGTTAAAATTATACTAATTTGAAAATAACAATTTTACTTTAAAATTGCTTAAATGTAATATCTAAGGTTATATATGCTTCCATATCTCAGAACCAGCAAAAGCTAGAGATTTAAATTTGTTTTAATTATAGATTTCCTGGGTGACCGAAAGTAAGAGTATTTTTATCCCGATTCGTAAATCTCTTTATAATTTTTTGCATTTGTAATTCTATAAAAAACATTCTTTTTGCTTAATTCTTTATCAGTGTAGTTAAAATAATGATTTCGTGACCCAAATGTGCTAAATTTTTTTAATACTTGATATAATCATATTTTTTGGGTCGCTGAATCCAAATATTTATTACTATCTTAATTTTTTCTTCAAAAACTGTTGTGTGACTATGGAACTATTAAAATAATGTTATAGAGCACATAAAAATACATTTGTTTGACCAAGGTTTAGTAATTTTCAACTTATTTATGAAAAGTAATTCTTTTATTTAAATAATTATTATTTTTATGACGAAGAAGCAATGTGTTCATGAAATGAGTAAAAAATGTAAAATTCATGTAATATTTGTTATCAATAAATTAATTTAAAAATCTTTTAATATTTTCTATCATTAAATCTTTTTGAATATCCAAATTATGTAAAATAAATAATATGAGTTTGAAAAGAGATCTATAAAGCTACAAATTTGACCAAAAAAGAATTTAAATTGACTAAAAATAAAAATTTTACAGCAAATTTTAAAAATGATGTAAAATTAACGTTTTGAAACTTGAACTCGCAGAATATTAAGAATATTAATATAATGTTACTAAATTTTAAACATTTATTTTAAAGATTAACTGTAATAATGAGTATTTTTTATATCAAAATTTCAGTTTGTTGCACTTTTCTCCAAACTTTTAAAAGAAGACAATTTCCTATAAAATTGGCTTTTGCAATGACTATTAACAAATCTCAAGGGCAAACATTTAACAGAATATTTATTGATTTAAGAAGGGATGTATTTAATCACGGTCAGATGTATGTTGCATTATCGAGAGTACGTTCATTTGAATCCGTAAATATATATTTAGGAGATAATAGAAGTAATAAGTATATAAATAATTATGTTTATAATGAAATTTTTGAATAATTAAGGAGCCGGATATAACACCTGCCGCTACGCGCCGCCGTAAAGGACCATACCAGTCAGTGAGTAGTGAGCGCTTCTGGGCCTCTCACTGCTACCTGACTGGTATTACTTCTTGTAATAGCGCGTAGCGGCAGTTGATACATCCGGCCCTTCAATTTTAATCAAGTTTAATTTGCTATATTTATGTTTATCGGAATTTTCAATGTGTTAATTTGTACAACTGTTTGAAACTATCGCTGAATGTAACTAAATACCATTCTTATTGTAGTCCTCTTTTTTTAATAATTCTATTATCTGTTTTCTATCTCCTTAAAGTAATAAAAATCTTCTAAAATATTAAGATTTCCCTTTTTCCTAGTTTTTCTTAAGGGGGGTAAGGTTTTAAATATTTTTATTGCATTTTCTTAGAATTTTTTAATGATTGTATAATATCTCCAGAATATTGTGTTAAAATTTCAAGTTTATTATAGCAAAATTAACAGAGTTATGAGGATTTTAGTCGCGTAAGTACAGGCTTCAAGATTAATGTTTTTTATTAAAAGATCTACCCACTTTAAACGCCCTAAAAAAGTTATTTTTGTACATTTTTTCAGGTTTAAATAATAAGTATTGGCGTATGAAGTTTTACACGATTTTTGCTTTTTGCAAAACTTGACAAAATGGTGGTCATTTTTCGAAAAACATGTATAAAAATTTGTTTTTTATCCCATATGCACAAAAATGGCGCTTTTAGATAGCTGATGACATGGAGTAAAGTCACTCATTTGTTCGACCATATGAAAATGGCGTCCATTTTCTCCCATGTGCAAATATAACCGCTGTTCAATAAAAAATTTTATTTTGAAAGTAAACACGTGTTAAAGTTTTGGGTCATTTTATTTTCGTTTTCTTACTACTCTAAGACGAATAAAGATAATTAGGGGAGAGCGGGGTTGAACGTGCCGGGGGTAAAAAGTTCCGTTTAATTATATCTTAAAAACAAAAAAGATTTTAATACAATTCAAATAAGGAAAGCGTAAACAATAGCCTAAACAATACTTCCCTCATTTGAATTTCATTAAAATATTTTTTTGTTTTTGAGATATAATTAAACGGAACTTTTTACCCCCGGCACGTTCAACCCCGCTCTCCCCTAAGTAAACTTTTTTAAAAATGAAGCCTGAAGTCTATATTTTGAAGATAAAATAAAGCGATTACTAAAAAATAAATTTTTTTAATTGTTAGTAACAATTTTTTTAAACAATTGCAAATTGAAGATTGTTCTCAATGTTTTTGAAAAATTAATTTAAAAGAAAGAAAAATGAGTAACCTTCAATTTTTTTTAGAAATTGTTTAAAGTTTTCTGTCAAAATGCAGGCGAAAATAGAATCCTGTTCCTGGAAACAGATAAAATTGGAAACGGATAAATAAGATCTTCTTTTGTTTTGTTAGAAACATCACTCTTTCAAGCGGATTTTTAAGATCAAGAGTCTATTTTTGCCTGCATTTTGAGAGAAAAATTTACACAATTTCTATAAAATTGATGGTTAGTCATTTTTCTTATTTTTAAATTAATCTTTGGAAAATTGCGCATCATTATATGGTAATTTACTTTTTCAAAAACATTGAGAATAATCTTCAATTTGCAATTGTTTAAAAGAATTGTTACTAACAATTAAAAAAATTTATTTTTTAGTAATCGCTTCATTTTATCTTCAAAATATAGATTTTAGGCTTCATTTTAAAAAAAAGTTTACTTAATTATCTTTATTCGTTTTAGAGTAGTAAGAAAACGAAAATAAAATGACCCAAAACTTTAACACGTGATTACTTCTAAAATAAAATCTTTTTTTGAAAAATATTGTAGAGTGTAAAAATGTACTTGTATATCTACCGAAAGTTATAAATTACTTGAAAATTGGAGACAAAATTTTTCAAGTGGCCGGTTTCACTTATTTTGTCCCAAATAGAAATTATGAGAAAAATCCTGTGGAATAAACATTAAAAGAAAAATCCGCTTAAAATAAAAGGATTTCGTTAAATTTAAATAACTCAGGGTGTCTAACAAAGATTGAGAAGAAAATTCCCTGACTATTCCCTGACTTTTTCCCTGAATTTTAATCCCTTTTAACAAATTTTATTTCTGATTTCTTGGGCCAAAAAATATGGCAACTGTCATATTTAACAATAAATTTTTATAGTGAGGTTAGGAACAATAGTTTACAAAGTGCATACCTTATACATTTAGCACTAACCAGAAATACTACAACATAACACATTCAACACATTATTTTTCTATTGTAGACGCAGCCTAAAAATAAAAAATTAAAAAACATTTAATATACTTTTATTTATATTATTATAATAAAAAACAATTATTTGCCGAAAATAAAATAAGATTCTAAAAGAAAACAAACAGTGGCCATCTTTCTAACTTGGTTTCACGCGTGCGTAAGAGCAACGTCCATTTTTCGAGTTTCACGTGTTCGAGTTACGTTTTCGAGTTCGATTTCCTTTCATTCGAGTTCTATGCTTTCTGTTTTTTTAGAAAGGATGGTTTTTGCATCCAACAAATCCTTTACAGATAGATTTTTCGTTGCTTCTACTTTGTTATCAGATTGGTGAAGTTGAACTTGTTCGCGAAGGATCTCGAAAGAAGCATTTTTTATCGCTTTGATACAGAGTTTAACAAATTTTAGAACATAAGCTATTATTCTAATTATTTTCTCCCAAGATGAAAATTTTATAATATGATTATACGAGGGGTGTGTGGAAATATCATTAGTATGGCAAGTGTTTGATTTTAATTCAACAGATGATTCCTCATCAGATTGCGGATTTTGACTCGGCCAATGATCTGGATGAAGCATTAACAATCAGGTCTGCTCCACCAAATAGTTGATTCATGGAGTTCTAATGGTTATTGTCCACGCGATGATAAATCTGCAGGATTACAATTTGTTGGCACATGATTCCACTTTTTTGATGGGAGAAGAGTCTGGATTTCGGAAACTCTGTTTGCCACGAAAAGCTTCCACGAAGAAGCATGTTTGTTTAACTAAGCTAATACAACCATATAATCAGTCCAACAATAAATCAAGATATTAGAAAATGCTCTGCTTCCTTTTAATGACGAAAAAAGTCGAGCAAGAAGAACAGCCCCTTGTAATTCTGCTCGAGGGATTGATATTTTCTTTATTGGACACACCTTTGTTTTGCTAGCAATCAATAAAATATTAATTTCTCCTTTATTTGAAATTGTTCTTTGATAAATAACCGCGCCGTACGCAAGTTCAGATGCGTCTGAGAATCCGTGTAATTCGATTTGAGAATTTTCTGGATCATAATAATTCCATCGAAATGAAATGTATCTGTATCTGTTTTCCAAATAATTCCAAGAACCTTGAGCATTTGTTCCTCTGAACCAGATCCAGATGTTTTCCAAGCGAGTCCATAATTCTCAGGATGAATATCTGATATGAGAGATGAATCATTACTTGCCCATTTACGCGTTTCTAACTGACTTTTCTTTAACAGAGAAATAACCTCATCACGTGTTAATTTAGCAGTTTTTTTATCATGGGAACCAAATCGAAAATCATCAACAAATGTATCGTGTAATAGAACGGGAGATGCGAGAGGAAAATTAGATCCTTCATCGGAAACAAGTTGAAACAACAACAACTCTTAATGCGAGATATCGAGAAGATCTTGTACCGTAAGTTACGGTGTTTAATTGAAATTCAGATATGGGAAGTGTTGGAGATGTTCTCCATAGTATGCACTGGTAATGTCTATCAGAAAGATCTATTAGTATTTGTCGATACAATTTTTGTGATATCAGCAGTATATACAAAACGGTATGACCTCCATTGACAGAGAATAAGACAACGATAAGATTGGAGCTTTGGACCAGTTAACATATGATCATTAAGAGACTTCCCATTTGACGATTTTTTTGAAACATGAAATACTGCTCTCATTTTTGTGGTCTGACTCTACATATCAAAAAATTGGATAGTGAGGAATAAAAACTATGGGCTTTGGTATTGAATTTAAATTGATTATACGAGTCATATGTTGTAAGGTTTCACATTCTTTCATGAATTAATGATACATTTCTTTAAGTTCGGCATTTTTTTCTAATTTGGACTCAATACTTTTTAATGAACGTTCCGCTATATGTTTAGATTGACCAATTTGAGGAGATTCATACTTAAAAGGAATACGAACTATATATTGACCTTTTTCAGTACGTGAATGAGTAGATATGAAATGAGATTCACAAAATTCGTCTTCTGGCGAAATAGGTTTTTCAGTGGGTATGTTTTCAATTTCCCAAAATTTATTTAATGTGGAGTTTAATTGATTAAACTCTGTGCAAAGATGAATCGAGATAGAATTTAAATCAGAAGATATGACAGATGAAACTGGACCAGACAAAATCCAACCAAAGATAGTGTTTTGTGCAACTGGTTCGTTTGAACCTCCTTTTTTAATTTCATTTAATATTAATCCGCCATATAGATCAGCTCCAATGAGCATATGAATTTCTTCATCACTTTTAAAATCATCAGAAAATTCGATATTGTTTAAGTGAGGCCACTTCTCAAACGCAATTCTTTTTTCTGGAATGTAGGTGGTGATTCGAGGAATGACTAAAGCTTGTGTTGAAAGTTTAGGTTTTTCTGAGTTTATTGGACAAAGATTAATTTCAATTGCTGACAAAAATGTACCAATCGAATTACCACTCAATCCCGACAATGTTGCTGTTACATGGATTTGTTTTTTATTTAATGCAGTAGCTAATTTTTTGGAGACGAAAGGCCACGTTGATCCTTGATCAACAAGAGCTCTTACTACAATTTTTTGATTTGAATTGGAGAAAACACATAATTTTATCGTAGCTAAAATAACCCGCTTTTCTTGAAGAGTTTCTGTTGTTAAAAAATGAGATTGAACATTACTAGTTTTAGCTTGATTTGGAATCGACGTTAAACCCTTTTTTTAACTTTATTTGTATTTTCACGATAAAGTAACGTGTGGTGTTTCATTTTGCAGTCGAAACACGTGTGTTTACTATCACAATTATGAAGTTTATGACCTTTTGTTAAACAATTTGTACATAATTGAAGCGACTTAACTTTAGCAAATCTATCTATAGGTGACAAACTTGAAAATGTGGGGCATTTGTAAATTTTATGCTGTTCATTGCAAACTAAACACTGAGAATTTTCTTATGAAATTACATAAAAATTAGCTAGAATTGATTTGTTTTTTGAGACATTAGTTTTTGATTGTGGAGATATTTGTTTGTTTGAATTTAACTTAACTGCAGTTTCAACTCGACCTAGGGCTTCTAAAGCGCGAATGCAATGTAAAAGAAATTCGTCAAAATCATCGTAACTTGGACAATGTATTTTACTCTAAAAATAAACATTTTATTAAAGCATTTGAACATTTTTAAAATTGAATTTTCATGAAGAATCAACAAATTTTTATATAATAATTATTCAATTATTATATAAAAATTTGTTGATTCTTCATGAAAATTCAATTTTAAAAATGTTCAAATGCTTTAATAAAATGTTTATTTTTAGAATAAAATAAATGAATTCTCGTAAAATTTTCAAATAAATAAATATTTTTTAATATGATATTCAATTACAATCCAAAATTTTTACTGAAATTTATTTTTAAATCAATATTTATTAAAAAATTCTACAACACTGCAAAAATAAGTACCTTATTTGACATCTTAACATAAGATATATGATGGAAAATGGTATCTTACATCTTAAAATAAGATGTTTTTGAAAGTATCTTATAAAAGTAAGATACTTCTGTAAGTTTTTAAAGTATCTTAAATTAAGATGTTTCTGTCTCAATAAGATGTTTAGCGATAAGTTACTTGTAAAATAGAATTAGAATTTCCTTTATTTTGTTCTAGGAAAACCTTGAGAACAATTTTTAAAATACAATAAAATACATATATAATATACATTATTCATACAATAAGAATTCATAATTAAATCTTTATCAAAAGTTGGATAACAATGATGAGGATAGAATTATTAATTTCTAAAAAGTGTACAAAAAGACAAAAGCATAGTAAAGCACACAGCATTCAAACGAAAAGACTCTGCCTTTATAAAAGTTATAATAATCCAAATATATTAAAATTAAAGTTTTAAACACACGCTGTGCTCTTACATACAGTAATATTTTTGTAGTCAAAATAATGATACTAAACAATAATACATACAATCAAGAATGAATCTGTATAAGTAGAAAAATATTTTAATTTTGTAAAACTATCAAATGTTTAAAAAATTTGGACCTAAAAATATTAACACTTTCTGCATTGGTTATTGAACATGGAAGAGAGTTACACAAATTTACAGGCGTAACAAAAAAAAAAATTCTTATACTTTTCTGTTCGACATAGTGGTGCCCTCAGCTGATTAGGACACATTACTTCCCTTAAAGTAATTTGACTTCTAAAAACAAATTTTTCATATAAATAAAAAGGTCTCTTTGTATTTAAAATAACATATGTTAAACATCCAATAAACAATAGACGTCTATTTTTTACATTTACCATCCCAGTCTTTCACGATAAGGAGAAATGTGTTCATCCCGCTTTAAATTAAAAATAAATCTTATACACGAATTGAGAAGTACCTCCAGTTTATTATCATGTTCATCTGTCAGATCGTTATAAACTGCACAACAATAATCAAAATAAGGTAATATTAGAGAAGAAACAAGTTGGATTTTCAATTTAGTAGAAAGAGCTTTTCTATTTGATTTAAATTGTTGCAATGTTGCATAAACATTTCTACATATGTGGTCCACATGTTTTTCACAAGAAAGAGTTGAATAAAAAATAACCCCTAAATTTTAATCCAATTTTACATAAGGTATAACTACATTATTATTCTCAACAGTAGGATACTCATTTAAATTTATGTTACTTATGTTCCAGAATGAACCAATAATCATTGAATAAGTTTTATCAAGATTAATTTTAAGTTTATTAAACTCTGCCCACTCGTAAACAGCTTTAACATCCTCATTAATTAGTGCTAAATTTTTATTCAATTTCTCAAGGCTACTCTCTACGTAAATTTGCAAATCGTCAACATAGTACATATGCTTACTATGTTGAAGAACACTCCTCAAATCATTCATAAAAAGTATAAATAGTAAAGGGCATAATACGGAACCCTGTGGAACGCCTGTTCCAATTCGACCCCATTCAGATCCTTCACCATTCTGTCCATAAACAGACTGCCTTCTATAAGATAAATAGGATGCAAACCATTTCAAAACAGAGGCTGACAGACCAAAAGATTTTAATTTTAATAATAAAAGACTATGTGGAACCATATCAAAGGCCTTACTAAAATCAAAGAAAATAATGATAGTTACTCTCTTTTTATCAATAGCATATAGTATGTCATCAATAATCTTGAGTAAAAGTGTTTGAGTACATAACCCTTTCTATATCTAGATTAATATGGATCAAGAATACCATTAGCAACTGGTCTGTGCTCTCCAGGATGTTGTGGAGTCTTAACTTTATTTACAGGTTTAATAAGAACGTTTCTCTATTCATCTGGAAAAACTTAGGTTTGCAGTGACATATTAAAAAGACAAAGGACATAGGGTAATAAACAGGCATTGCTTTTTTAACAATGCTAATAGAATGACTATCAAATCCTTGAGCATCAGTCTTTATACCACCAAAGGCATTTAGTATGTTAGAAGGACCAATATCTTCAAAATAAAAGAGGTTATCATTAAAAATAACTTCCAAAAGGAGATCCGAGAGAAACCAAGGCGTTATATTAAAAGATGTATTTCCACAAATACTCAAAAAATAATCATTAATTTCGTTTACAGTAAAAGTAAGAGTATAATCATCATTTCTTTTCTTGACTTTTCTTGACACCGAGTTTAAGATCATTTCTCACATAAACCGCAACTCTACCACCATGTTTGCCCTGCCTATCCTAGTGTATTAAATTATAATTATCAATGCTCATCATACTTTTTCTAATATTCGATGTCAATATGAAATGACGCTCTACTAAAAAATCAAATGAATATAATCTACAAAGATTCCTTAGAAACATAACTATAGTGTACAACGAGCCATTATGTATTTCCAATGAAAAGAAAAAAGTATGTCTAATTTCTTAGTACCGTGTTACAAAGAGTTTTATGATAATTTACCTAGCTCTTAGAGCATTTAATTTGCCATTTAATTGAAATAACTGAATAGTTATTTTATGTTTCTGATTAAGAATTACTAAAATAAAAGCCTTAAAAGTTATTGTTGTCTTATTTCTTAATAAAAGTAAGGTAAAATATCTAAATTTTAAATTTAAATTCTATTTTACTAATTTAAATATTTTGAACTATTTTAATTCAAATTTTTATTCAATTCAGTTTTAAAAAGTGATTTTATTTTTTAAAATAAATTAATTTTTAAAAGAAGCCACAAAAATTATTAGAATTTAAATAATATTTGTTCATTTAAAAAATGAAAAAATTCTTAGCTTCATTAGGTTATTCATAATAACCTTAGTTTTAAATGCCATTATTCTTTAAGCGTAATACAACAACGCTTGTAAGTAGACATTGTTAAAGATTAGTAATAAAACAATTATGTATGTGACGTTACTAACTGTTACATCCCAGCTGTTACTCCAAGACAACAGTATGTAACTCGATCTTCACTTTCCATATATGGTACAAATTTTAGGTCATTTATCGAGAAATGTGAGCTCCTCAAAAACAAGCTATAAATAGTTTTAAGACGAACAAGGGAGAATTCTTAGAAGATAACATACTTTACCCCCATAACTCTCTATGAAAGGTAAACCTTTTAAATTAAAAATTATTATTATTTTTTTTAATTATTAAAAGGGAATATTCATTTGTTTTAACGCAAAACCCGTAGTTTTGACAAGTACAAACGATCCTACTTAAAAATAAAGGTCAAGCTTTACCAACTTGACCATAATCAGCCTACCATTCCTCCAAACAGTTATTAACATAACCTTTTAACCTCGCCTTCCGCTTGGGATGTAACAGCTGATTTGGTGGCAGCGGTGGGATTCGTCACTTTTGTTTAACAATTGAAATGTTTCTTAAATTAAAAAGAAACATTAAACAATTTTTATAAATTAACTTTTATAGATTGTTAGGAGTATAAATCAGTTAATTTTTAAATTATTCTTTCTCTAACCAGCAATTCAGTCCGCGTTGTACTCGGTTATTGTGCAAGTTGTAAGTTTTAACACTTAGAACTGATAGTCAGCTCGCAGATTAGAGTTCTACTAAACACTATTCTTTTTTTACACTGGGTGCAAGTTAAACATTTACAACACTTAGAATAATGAAAACTTAACTGACACTCTAACAACATTTTAATAAAAAAATCATTTTTTAAGAAAATTATTATATTTTATTAATAAACAAATATACACTTCTCTTAATAAAGAACAAGTTGTATAAAATCGTTCTTACGCTGCTCGGCGAATTTCGATTTTACTAATAGCATTTTACGCTGATCGGCGATTTTGTTATTAGGACAATTATCTTTATTAATCACTCAAGTCCTTGATTTTACCATCTTACGCTGATCAGCGAATTTGTTAAAATAAAGAACTTTGCAAATTTTATTAAGTTTAAGGCTTACTTTAGAGTTACTTTTACGCCGATCGGCAAATATTAACCTTAAAGAAAATCATTGCCTTATTCTTTAATACAATTCACAGAAACAATTACACAATTAAAAAAATTCAATACAAAATTTTACAATTAAAGACAAAATGTCTTTTTTTGCAGCTTAAGATCATGCAAAATTATTACGGGAAACCAAGAAACCGAGGAGGTAAAAGAAGTCAGAAACTATTCTATTCTATTTTCCCATAGAACCTGATGGTATTCTTGGTCGAGAGTATCTACGTGAAGAAAAAGTTGAAATTTCAATTTGGCATAATACTATTGTCACACACTCTGACTCCATAAAACCAATATTTTTCACAGATAAAGAATCAGTAGAAGCTAGAGAAGCATTAACAGAAAAGAAAGCCAATAAAAGAAAAAGTTTAACCATTAAAGCCAGAACGAGACAAGTAATACGTATCGATGTTTGAAATCCTAAATCAAAAGAAAGATACTTACCCTTAATAAAAACCGACGAAGAATTATTATTAAGTGAAGGAGTAGTAACAAATCACAATGGAGTTTGCCATATTTATGCGATAAATATGACATCCGAAGACGCAGAAATTGATATACCACCTCAAGAGCTAATAACTTTTGAATTCTATAATTTACCAGGTAAAGACTCCTATGATTACTCTACAAAAGAAGAATACATACCATCATCAAACAGGGTCACAGATATTTTAAAATATTTAAGACTAGATTCTTTGAATAGAGAAGAAAAAGAACATGTAGAACAATTAGTTTGGGAATTTCCAGAGAGTTTTCATCTTCCAGGAGAACAACTAACCCCTACACATATGGTTTAACACAAAATTCTTACAAAAGGCGAAATACCAATCCGCACTAAACAATACAGATTTTCACCCTCCTAAAAGGAAGAAATTAATAAGGTCATCGATAGAATGAAATCAGAAGGAGCCATAGGACCTTCCTGTTCTCCATATAACTCCCCATTGCTTATAATTCCCAAAAATATCGATGGAACTGGTAAGAAGAAGTGGAGAATAGTGATCGGTTTTAGGGCGCTAAATGAAAAGACAATTGCTGATTTTTATCCTCTGCCGAATATAATTAGCATACTGGACACCATTGGAGGCGCTCAATACTTCTCGGTATTAGATTTAGCCAGTAGATTTGATCAAATTGAATTAGATCCCATTGACAGACCAAAAACAGCATTTTCCACTACGCACGGACATTACGAATACATAAGAATGCCCATGGGATAGAAAAATTCACCATCAACGTTTCAAAGACTAATGGATCAAGTTTTATCAGGACGTCAAGGTATAGAATTATTCGTATATTTGGATGACATCGTGGTTTATGCAAACAATTTAGAAAAACACGGCAAAAAGGTAAGACGATTACAACAACGATTAAAAGGTGCCAACCTTTCATTACAGATAGAAAAATGCGAATTTCTCTTTAAAAAAGTAGTCTATTTAGGGCATATAATAAGTAGTGAAGAAGTAAAACCCAACCCCAAAACAATAGAAGCTGTCAAAAATTTTCCTAGACCTAAAACGCCACGCAATGTAAAGCAATTTCTAGGATTAGCTGAATATTATCTTAGATTTATTGAAGACTTTTCAGCAAAAGCTAAATCATTATCTAATTTACTAAAAAAGGAAGTGAAATTCGAGTGGAAACAACAGCGAGAAGAAAGTTTCAGAGAGCTAAGAGAAGCCTTGTGTACTAGTCCAATTTTACAATACCCTGACTATAAGAAACCATTCACACTAACAACAGACGCATCAGATTTTACTATAGGAGCAGTGCTGAGTCAAGAAATGGACGGATTCGATCTTCCTATTGCGTATCTTTCTAGAGTATTAAATGCACCAGAAATAAATTATTCAACAACTGAAAAAAAATGTCAAGCTGTATTATATGCTGTACATCATTTTAGACCATACATCTATGGAAAGAAATTTACTTTAGTAAGCGACCATAAACCATTAAGATGGATCGACACAATAAAAGATCCAGGACACCGATTAATTAAATGGAGATTAAAGTTAAGGGACTATGAATATGAATTCCAACATAAATCAGGAAAGCTAAATACAAACGCAGATGCTCTTTCAGAAATGTCAATGAAGAAATTACTAAAAATTCCCAAACCGAAATCGAGCAAAAACAAGTAAAAATTTTAATCAATAAAAAGACCCAAAGAAACCAATTAAGGGGAGATTCCACAGAAATTAAGGTTTTTTAAAAAAATTTTTTTATAGGTAGTAAAATAAACATTTCTTAGTTAAACTTTTTTTACCATAAAATACTTGTGTTACAGTAATAAAAACCATTTTTTATTTATTTATTTTTTTAATGGAGTCTTAGAAAATGGCTGCCGAAAGTGGTCCCCTCTAAAAGTTGTTTACATTTTTTCTCGGCGACAATTAATCTAAACTAAAAAAGTCAAAAATTTTCTTAATCTATACCATTATGGCTATCGTGTAAACTAGAACAAAAAAAATTTATTGAAAAATAACCAAATGGCAGACTTTTTAATTTTTCGACCATAATTTTGCAACTTAAATTGTTAATAACTTTTATAAATATTAATGGATCTTAAATATCCTAGTTTACACGAAAACTACACATTCAAGGAGCATGCTGTCCAAATTGCAAGTTATTTCGTTGAAAATTGTAAAAATGAGAGTGTAAACAAGTTGAAAATGTGTAGTTTCGAGAAAAACGCGTATAAAGTTTGAAGGACCAAATATACAAAAATTTAACTTAAAGTTATATACATAACCTTTGATACGTAACAGTAGACATTTCTTATTACTTAAGAACTACTCTTTCAAGCGGTGCGAAAAGAAAAAATGTAAATTTAAAAATAAACAAATTGCAGTTAGGTAATTAATGAAAAAACATGAATTTTCGAGGTGGAAAGGTGATGTTATTCCTACTCTCCTGCTAGCGAGTCTATTCTTATCGCTTCAGACTATTTTTCCCGTATTTTTAGATAATCATACTAACCAAAAATTAAAAAAAAAAAATTTCGGTATTCAAAAAAAAAATCAGTGGAATCTCCCCTTAAACCATCGACAAAAATATATGTAAATCCTCAAAAACCGAAATTACAACCTGCAAAATCAATTTTAAAGCCATCTACATCAAAAATTATTTCAAATCAAAGGACAATCGGATCAAGAATATCCCAAAGAAGAGCAACGCAACCTAGAGTAATAACTATAGACAAAGACTCAGACGAGGATATAGAGATACCTAATCCTCCTATTCAAAAACCTAGTAAAACCTATATCAACCTAGAAAAAACCTATATCACGTTTTGATCAATCCTTAAAACAACATGCAGACTGGCTAAGAGAATCACCACAATCTCCTAGAGATTGGATTATATACTGAGATGGAAACAATGACGAATCAGTTCATAGAGCAGCTAATGAGTTAATTCCCGGAGACCACTTAGAATTTTCACAAAAACTAGACTTTTATTGGGATTATGCTTAAGGTGAATTTATGTGCCAGAAAAATCAAATAGATGATTTCAATTTTGAAAAGTCAATTACAGAAACAATAGAACTAGAACAGCCAATACATCAAACACCACAGAAAAATGAAATAGACAAAAACAAAAATGTTACTTTTTGACCATCAACTTCAGAACCCAACACACCAGAAATTTTTAAAACTCCAAAAGCTATGTCAACACCTTATCACACTTCAGTATATGAAATAGATGTCGACACAGATGATGAAGAAGAGGAAACCACAGATAATGAAGCAGAGGAAAGCAAAGATGAAAATAAAGATGACGAAGAAGAGGAAGATGAAGAAGAATCCGAGAACAACAAAACACAAGGGAATAAGTTTGATACTATAAATAGCATTCCACCAAATTTGCCTCCGAATTATTCAAGAATATCAGAAGAATCTTCAAATATCACGAGTGGCAGAGAAAATCTTACTTATCAACGAAGTAACTATATTCATTTTCTATCAGCCGATTGCGAGTTCACGACTCCAATAAGCCGATTACTCATTGACATCGCAGTAATAGATCCCGAAGAAATAAAAAATAAAAATCCTACAAAAGGACAAATTCTTGTAACCCTTAGAGGACGATATAATGTATATTCTATAATAGTAAAAGATAATTACTATGATTCACTATTGAAATAAGACGTTATTTTAGGAATGCAGAATTTGAAAATAATTCTTTCTAATGAAAAAACAAAAGAAATAAGAATTTTTTCGACACGGAGACTTTACGGATGAATGGCTAAGAGGAGAACTAAGACAAATTATTGAATCAGTTTTCTATCATAGTAATATTAATATAACTATGTGTTATGGACAGGTATCTGTTCCTAAAAAGGAAAATAGAGAAGATATCATAAGTGAATTTCATATAAGTAAAATAGCAGGACACAAAGGAATAGTGAAGACATATAGAAGAATACGTGAAAAGTTTTTTTGGACACGATTAAAAGAACAGGTGACAGAATTTGTAAAAAGATGTCCCACATGTCAAACACAAAAATTAGTTAGAGCAAAGACTAGGGAACCTATGATTATAACGGACACACCCCTAGACGTTTTTGCCAAAATTTCATTAGATACAGTAGGAAAGCTTCCCACAACCCCAGACAGAAATTGTCATTTTTGCACTATGCAGGACCATTTATCCAAATATTGTATAGCCGTTGCAATTCCAGATATTTCTGCAACTACCATTGCTCATGCTGTTGCAAATGAATTGTTTTCAGTATATGGAGCCCCAAAAGTAATATTAACCGATAAAGGTAATTCTTTCATTGGCATATTGATGTCAAAACTATCCAAATTTTTCAAAGTTCAGCAAGTCACAACCTCTGGTTATAGGCCTCAAACAAATGGCGCTTTAGAACGTAGCCATGCCGTTTTAGCAGATTATATGAAACAATATTCTAAATACTATGACGACTGGAATTACCCTTTGCAATGTTTGCTTACAACTCATCTGTAAATGAAGCTACTAACTTCACCCCATACGAGCTAGTTTTTGGAAAAACTGCTCTCTCTCTCCTAGTTCATTTTTTCAAGAAGTTAAGCTAGAAACTTATGTTTCTTTTTTAACTGAACTTGTAACCAAACTAATTGAAATTAGAACCTTGGCAGCTAAAAATCTAATAAACGATAAACTAAAATCTAAAGAATGGTATGATAAATCTATCAAACCATTCTCAGGGAAAGTAGGTGACAAAGCATATGTCTTGAGAAAAGGAGTAAAAAGAAAGTTTGATCCTCATTATCACGGTCCATACGAAATTGTGGATATCCTAAACAAGAATAATGTTATTCTAATAAATGACGATGGACACAGGTTCCAAAAACATGTAGATAAGTTAAAAATTGCACATGAATAACAATAATAACATAATTTTAATTTTTAGATGTCAGAATCCACAATTTTCTTCCCACCACTAGAAGGAGAATTGGTACCAGCTTGTGCGTTTCCAAAAGGAAACATATACGAAATTTCATACCCAAAAGGAATACTCGAAGAACTAACAGCAGAATATAACCTAGACAAACCCCTTTACATGATCGACAAAACCACAGGCCCCGATTTAAATAGGTTGTGGCAAATGAAGTGTACAGTAACAGACAATAAGAACAATAATGTATTCATTGCAACTGGAAACAGGTGCAGAACAATCAGAGAATCAGAACATTCCGCAGCCAAGATAATTCTAAAAGAATTAAATGACACATACTTCTTGAGCGAAGAAGAAAGACCAAAAAATCTAAAACACAAAATTTACGTGATATCCCAAGAAGAACCATCATCATTAAAACTAAAACTTTTCAAATGGGAAAACTGCTGTGAATATTGTTATAGAAGGGGGCACACAAAAGAACATTGTTTTAGCGTAATAAGAAATAGAAAAATAATAAAAAGAGACAATTTAATAACAAATACATCCGACGATTCAGACGAATTCTGGAATTTACCAGCACCCACAATACCATGTGACTAAATCGTTAAATGATTCTCATTCACAGTTAAAAAACAATATAAATAGATAATAATTACATGCACATTAAACAATTACAATAAAAATAAATAAAACACATAAACTGTTAATGAGAGATCATTTCATAGTTAATCGATAAACCACTAAAAATATTTAAAAACCCTATTATACATACAAATAATTAATTATATTACATAAATTATACAGTAAAATAATATTATATTTTTAATGTATTTAAATAAAATATATAAAATTATACTTAACCAATAAACAAAAAAAAATTAAAATAAGGACGAAAGAAAAGAAGGAAGAGGAATGGTGGATGCCTTTTTCCTTCCTCTTTTATTTTATAGAAATCCATAATTAATCAAACAAAATTAAATAAATACAATAATAATAATAAAAAGAAAATAAACCCCTATTTAAACCTAGTTAACAAAATATAATATTTTAATTATTAATAAACTAACTGCTAAACAAAGTTCAACCTTATAAATAAATAAATTATAATTCTATAACAAAATACCTAAATAAAATAACCCAAAATAACACCAGTTAAAAATATGTCTGATTAAAAATGGAAATACCTGTTGTGAGTTGGATTTTAAACACTAAAGACTATATTACAACAATTAAAGATGGTTTCATACTCTTCTTTTAGCTACTCTTATTGATAATAATCATTATCATAGCAAGAAAACTATACTTTTGCTACTCAACAATGATTACAAGATGGAAAAGGCGAAGAAACCAAATACAAACACCATAAAAATTAACAAAAACAAAACAACCATCCTACTATTTTCTTACATTGAGGACAATGTAAAGTCTAAGGAGGTAGGAAAGGACTTAAAAATCTGCAAAAGGGTAAGACGCGCATGCCTCGCTCACTTCCATCATAAAAGAGTGTCAAATAATTCAAATTCAAATTAATTTTGCTCTTAAATGATGAAAAATCGAAGGTAAAAGCAGAAAATTTTAACATTATTAATAATAGATTATTAATCAATGCACAATATGCTTTAAAATTTAATTCAATAAATTAATTATATTTTTACTAATTTTAATCTAATAAATAAATTAAAGCCAAAATTTTAAAATAATTCATTAAGATTAATAATGAAATAATAATATTGTTATATTGATAATATTTTATAAATTAATAACAATATTATATTCATATCAAATGAGTAAACAATTCCATTATTAATTAGTGATAATTAATAATTAACCATAGCCATATTGAATCAACAATTAATAAATATTAATAAATTAATACTTTATTTAATCACCTATAATAATATAAATGTTAAATTAAATAAACAATTATTATTGTTGCTATATACAAAAAAATATATAATAATAATAATAATTACTATAAATAAATAAGGTATTACTAATTAGTAACATACAATATAATTTATTGCTTTAATTAATAATTAACAAATCAAATAGTTATAAATTATTATTGAAATTAACAATTTTAATCAATTTTATTAAAATTATTATTATTATTAAAAATGAATTACGTAGTGATATTAAAGAATTGTTGTTATTAATAAATAAATTTTGGTATACTATAAACATGTACCAAAATTTATATAAACTTTAAGTTAATAGCTTAACATTTAAGGATATCATCAATTTTTAATTTTAAATAATTATTTTACAGAAAGTGAATTTATCATTCGGTTTATAAATATTAAACGAGAAGAAGCTATCAATTTTCCTAATCAAATAATTAAGTCTTAAATAAATCTCTACAAGCTCATGGGCTTCATATGTATCGACAGCACAGCTGACCTAATACAGAAACCTGCTTAATCAAAAAAATATTTTCGAAATTAATTAATAATTTCAAAATTAATTAATTACTTAATTATTTGATTCGGAAAATTGGTATCTTCTTCTCATTTAATATTAAATAATTATTATTAATAAATAATGCCATTTGAAAACCTCGAATCGAGCCTTTAGTATCAGGCGAGTATACGAGAGGAGGAGTCGACTCGCCGCGCGGAGAAGTGAAATGCCTCACGCCCACTAGCCAATACTCGCGCGCTGGGTCCAAGGCCTCTCCCCTCGTACAGAGCAAAGCGAGAACCGCTCGACCCGCCATGTTGTCGGAACAGACGTATGCTCTTGTATCAGCGCGCATTTTACACAAATTTTCAAGATTTTATATACATTCTTTAAAACAATAAGCTTAACAATTTAATTAAGATCGCTTTTAAATTAATATTAAACTAATAACAATATTGTACTATAATAATAATTACAAAAAAAAAAAATTTTTAATCCGCTAAAATAATTATTAATTAAAAATAATCGATAAATGCTATGCTTAAACAATTAATTACTAAAAATTACTTCCTTAATATTAGTAAATAACAACTAATCATAATAATAATGCAATAGAAAAATAATTATTCTTAATTCATGCTAATATTATAAATTAACTAACAAAAAAAATTACAATTAACTATGAAACAATGATTAATAAACTATTTAATTATAACATATCATTAACGTTTAATTGATAACAATTTGTAATAATTGTTTGGTTAATGGTAAAAAAAATAAAATAATAAGTTTAATATTAACAAGCAAAGAAACAAAGTAAAATTTTTTTTTATATATTAAACAATTATTACAAATAAATAGCATGATCCAAAGGAACTGTTGTCTAGTCTTGAGTATCAGGCGATTAGGAAGAGTAAAGAGCGTACGCGCCAAGTGAAAAGTTGTTAGAACCATACGTACTATCCAGTACTCGCACGTCGGATCTTACTTCTCTCTCTTCACACCGAGCGAAGCTAGAACCGTGCAACTCGCTATGTCAGCCGCGCTGACGTGTAACATTGCATTGCGTCACAATCGTCATCTCTGTATGTAATTCATACTTCTTGTTAGAATATGAGGCATTCCATGTCAAGTGATCCAGGTGGAGAAAAATTTTTCTCCAATCCTAGCAAAACTTGGGGCTTTTGTAGTACTAATAGATAGTAATTTTTCGTGAAAATATTTTTTTACCTAGTCCAATATTTTCAGAGGGGGAGGGGGTTAATATTTTTGGATTTTCAGTACAATGCTTATTTTAATAATTTTTTACTCTTAAACTATTAAACATGAAAATTTGGCAAGGTACATTTTAAAAAGGTTTTTTCATGATCTTTCGATTGAAAATAGGCATTAAAAAAAATTTTGGCCCAAAAAAATCAAAATTAAAAATAAATTTTAATTTTTTGGAAAAAGGGCAGCTTTTTTTAACGAAAGCTGATGTTTTTTCCTAAAAGAACATATGAATAAAAAAGTGGGACAAGAATGTTTATACATTGAAAAAATGAATTTTCTCGTAAAAACCGGGTTTAGAGCGCTCCGGTGAGTAGAAACTTCTGGTTTTTAATGTTTAAACATTCTTGTCCCACTTTTTCATTTACATGTACTTTTAGGAAAAAACCTCAGCTTTCGTTTAAAAAAAAGCTGCCCTTTTTCCAAAAAATTAAAAATTATTTTTAATTTTGATTTTTTTGGGCCAAAATTTTTATTAATGCCTATTTTCAATCGAAAGAGCATGGAAAAACCTTTCCAAAATGTATCTTGCAAAATTTTCATGTTTAATAGTTTAAGAGTAAAAAATTATTGAAATAAGCATTACACCGTTAGACACTTGGGTCACTTGACATGGAATGCCTCATATATGATGGATTCCACGTCAGTTCAACACATTTATTTTCATGACTTGCTGGGATTTAGCTGTACTTTTGTAAATTTATTACTTTTATAGTGATAAATAACTCCAACAAATATTTTTTCAGAATTTTAAAAATTACCAAAAATATGGCATTTTCAAAATTTTTGTCTTTTTTTTAAAAAGTGCTATAACTTTATTTCTAATTAACCGATTTTAGATTTAAAAAAAGGATTTATTTGGTTTTAAGTACATTTTAAGATACAATTAATATAAAAAAGAAAAATTCAAAAAAAATTTCTTTTTAAAATTTTAAAAAATTAAAAATCCGTTTTTGAAAAAACATCGTCTTGGATTTTTTTCAAAATTTTACGAAATGTTAGGGCGAATGTGCTTTAAATGTCCTGTAAGTTTCATCTTGGGATCTCAAAGGGATTCGGAGTAAAAAAATAAAACGTAACTACAAATTACGAACATATGGGGCAAAATTCCTTAACTGCCCAGGTAAAAAAATGAATTTTCTGTGAACTTTACTAAAATGTTACTATTATTAGTCGAAGTGTAAATATTATTTTTTTCAATTTGATAAAATATTTTTTGAGTTATGGAGTTTCAAAATTTGGATTTTTTTGAAAATATCTTCTTTTCGATTTAATATATTGATAAGTAAAATTAATCAAATTGAATGTATGAATAGTGATTTTTAAAGGGGTTTTTACGGGCTAGAAGCTGGTGACCTTTTTTCTATAGGCCATGTAAAAATCAGAGTGGGACCATGAGAATTTTTGAGGAAAATAATAATTTATCATTATTTTACATAGAAAATAATGATTTATAATTAATTTCTTCAAAAAGTTCCAGTGTCCCACTCTAATTTTTACAAGGCTTATATAAAAAAAGTAAGTTTTCGTTTGGGATAGGTTACGAAAAAATAAAAAACACCGATTTTGAGATACAGTAGAACTTGGTTAATACAATTTTGTAGGACCCGTACTAAGAATGCGTCTTATGTGGGAAAACGTATTAGGTGGGATATTAAATGTATAATGTTTAATTGCAGAGACTACCATAAACGAGCGTCTTAAGCGGGGAATCGTATTAAACGGGATTGTATTAACCAGGATCTACTATATATTGAAATTAAGAATTTGACCTTGAATGTCAAGGTTAAATTGACAGAAAACAACTGTTTTTCATCACTAGCTTCTAGCCCGTGAAAACCCCTTTAAAAATCACTATTCATACTTTCAATTTGATTAATTTTACTTATCAATATACTAAATCGAAAAAAAGATATTTTCAAAAAAATCCAAATTTTGAAACTCCATAACTCAAAAAATATTTTATTAAATTAAAAAAAATTAATATTTATATTTCCACTAATAGTAGTAACATTTTAGCAAAGTTTAGAGAAAATTCATTTTTTTACCTGGGCAGTTAAGGAATTTTGCCTCATATGTTCGTAAGTTGTGGTTACGTTTTATTTTTTTACTACGAATCCCTTTGAGATCCTAAGATGAAACTTACAGGACATTTAAAGCACATTTGCCCTAACATTTAGTAAAATTTTGAAAAAAATCGAAGACGATGTTTTTTCAAAAACGGATTTTTAATTTTTCAAAATTTCAAAAAAAAATTTTTTGAATTTTTCTTTTTTATATTAATTGTATCTTAAAATATACTTAAAACCAAAGAAATCCTTTTTTTAAATCCAAAATAGGTTAATGAGAACCGAAGTTATAGCACTTTAAAAAAATTTTTTTTTGAAAATGCCATATTTTTGGTAATTTTTAATATTTTGAATAATAATAATAATAATACCTGAGTACAACCGGTTTATCGACAGTCGAGTTCTAATGGCGTGTACCGGACAATAATCGACAGTGCACATCATTATACCTCGACTTCAAACCTCCCGCTCAGATTATCTCACATGCCGGAAAAATCCAAGCCAATTGGGCGCGAACCAAGTACCCTTGGTCCTAGAACGTCCGGCAAGCGAGGCATTTATCCGACCGAGCTAATCTGTAGGTTGGAATCCACCATATATCCCTAATAAGAATTCTAGTACAAAACCTTTAAATTGTCCAAATTTAACAATAATTTGTTATTAAACTACCTTATTCTCTAAAATTAAGTGAATATTATGAAATTATTTAAATTATCATGTAAGTTAAATTATTAGAAATTTATAGAAATTTGATTAATATTTATAGATTATGTTATAAAATTATCGTGTTGATGGGATGTAAAAGATCAAATTATAGAAATATACAAAATATTTATTAAAAAACACTCTCGCACTCATACTATAAAAATCATTATACACTAAAATATAAAAACAAAGACAAAATATTGCATTAAGTACGTTTAAAATTATATATATATGGGCGATTCCACTTGAGATTTTAGTCGACCTCTTAAAATCGGCCAAAAATATTTCTTTTCTATTCTGTATCGAAAAAAAAACAAATACGTATTTTTTATTTTTGTTTAATTGTCAAAATTTTCGAGTAATAAATTTTCGAAATTTTGCACTTTTAACCGTAGACCTATATTCAGTAGCTTATAAGTCCGAAAATATTGAGTTTAGAAAAAAGTTGTCAAAGAACGAAAGTTTTAGTTCTCTTTCGACTTTTAGGAAATGAAAACAAAATTTTTTTTTTCATTTTTTATTAAAAAAATAAAAAAAATTTATAAAGAAATTAATTTTTTTAAACTTTGGGTATGATAAATTTTTAATTTTCTTTTTTCAAAACATACCTGTAAATGATAAGAAGGTTTTGCAAAAAGTTTCAGAATGAGCCTGACAATTTTAATGGGTTAAAAAAGATAATTAAGCTGCCCGTGCAGGTGGCACGCCCGCGGCGCAATATGATTTTTTTACAATTTAGTATTGAAAATTGTCTAGACCCTTCAAATTTTATTGGATTTTGATTATTATTTAATTCGCAGGCTCTTGACAATTTTTAATAGTAAATTGTAAAAAAAATCATATTGCGCCGCGGGCGTGCGACCTGCACAGGCAAGTTAATTATCTTTTTTAACCCATTAAAATTGTCAGGCCCATTCTGAAACTTTTTGCAAAACCTTCTTATCATTTACAGGTATGTTTTGAAAAAAGAAAATTAAAAATTTATCATACCCAAAGTGAAAAAGAATTAATTTCTTTATAAATTTTTTTTATTTTTTTAATGAAAAATAAAAAAAAATTTTTTGTTTTCATTTCCTAAAACTCGAAAGAGAACTAAAACTTTCGTTCTTTGACAACTTTTTTCTAAACTCAATATTTTCGGACTTATAAGCTACTGAATATAGGTCTACGGTTAAAAGTGCAAACTTTCGTTCCATAATGGTCCTGGCTGTGGTTCCCAAGATGTTCCTGGTTGCGGCTCAGGGGAGACACCAAACACAGTTTCAACCGGCATTTCAACAAACCCCGACATACAATGCGATCCATCAGATAACGCAACATTTTGCGTATCTATAAACAACCAGTAAATGAGTATTTTAATTAACTTACACATAATTATAAGTAAAACAAACAAACAGAAAAAGAAGACAGAAGACAACTAACCTTCAAAATTTTTCGCAAACCTAGTAAAATCGGTAAATTCCGATTGTGGTATTTCAACCATAGTAATCTGGCAATTTTCACAAAAACATCCTTCCGGACGGTTAGAACGGCTAAAAACAAAACAAAAATAAAAATTATATACATTTAAGGACAAAAGGCCTTATTAGAAAGAGAAAGAAGAACTTATAATAATAAATTAAATATGTTAGTCATCTCCTTAGAATCAGCAATTGCTTCCGCCCTCAACCTACGCAAAGCAGCCTTCCTGGTTTTAAGATCTATTATAAAATCCGGAACTGCAGACTTCTTCCGTCGACCGGGCCGACTCATCTTCTCCAAAATTTATATTTCCTCCAAAGAATAAAAGATAGACGCCGCTAACTTTTACAGCGTCAAGAAGAAATAAATTAAATTGGTGAAGCACATTTTTCTGTTGGACACTAACAAAAAAACATATATATATATAGTAAAAATTATATATATAAAACATATAAATATATATAAATTGAAATCCAATTCACTTCACTCACTTTTAAATTAATCTACTCTCTTTGGCGACAAATGAAATACTGAAGATGCCCAGCACTCACCACGTCACACGGGGATGAAAAAGATGTCAACAGTCCACCACCACAAGAGCATTCCAAAGGAGTTCATTGGCTATTCTAAGAGGCTGAAAATCATACCTACCTCGAAAAGAATAGCATGACACTTTTCACAACACAACACCATCACACATTGCTGCATTGTTGATAACGATTCACCAAACTTGTTGTCTTCGTATCGTTGATAAGCAAAAGATGTCCGCATTGCTAATGAGCAACGTAATTTCAACAAAATGAACTAGAGCACTGTATGATAGTTTCAATTTCAAATTCCGCAATTCCTATACAGTTACTGACAATTGAAATTGTTATTTCATCGGGACGATGAAAGATTTAAAGGGTGGAGGACTGTTACATCCCAGTAACATTCTTAATTTCACTTAAATTTTTAACTTTCTGAATTAAATAAAATGTTCAATACAAAAACGAATATAGTTTATATTTAGGATAAAAATATGTAAATAATAAATAAATGTAATAACAAATATCAGCAACTTTACAGGAATTTAGAGCAATCCATGTTATTTATCATAAAATATGTAATTTTGAGAACCTCAAGAAGCGCGATAAGTGAACGACATAGGAATGTTGTAGACGAAAGTAGGTGAAACATACAACAGTATGTAACTTGATCTTCACTTTCCATATATGGTACAAATTTTAGGTCATTTATCGAGAACTGTGAGCTCCTCAAAAACAAGCTATAAATAGTTTCAATTGTTCCGGTGCGGTTTTATACACCAGTGGTCATTGTAGAGCGACCCTTCAGTTTTAGACGAATTTGTATTATTCTTTCTTTAATCGGCAATTGCGGATAGAATTGTACTTGATTATTGTGCAAGTCTACTTTGTTTTTCACTTAGAAACAAGTTTCTTTCCCTAAGGGGTGCAAGAAAGGCAATTTCTCACTTAGAATTTATAATTTCAATATATTAACTGTCGTATTTTGCGTGTCAAGTCTCATTAATCGTAGTTTTTCACTAATTCTTTCTCCAATCGGCAATTGCGGATAGAATTGTACTCGATTATTGTGCAAGTTGCTTTTCTCACACTTAGAAACAAGTTTCTTTCCGTAATAGGTGCAAGTGACGAAAAGTAACACTTAGAAGCGGTACTAACTCTTGAAACAAACGCAAAAATCTCAAAGTTGTGAACGTTACATAAGTGTAACAAAACAAACTTTCTAGTTTCGTTCAAATTGAAACAACATCTTGAAAACCATACTCACAACGACAAGCGCTTTATCATTAAAAATTACGACTACATTGTAAGTAAAAGTAAGTAACATTTGTGTAAATTATTGTTAACATTTATTTAAAAGGTAAATAAATTATTAAAAGGGAATATTCATTTGTTTTAACGCAAAACCCGTAGTTTTGACAAGTACAAATGATCCTACTTAAAAATAAAGGTCAAGCTTTATCAACTTGACCATAATCAGTTACCAAAAAATTATATAAAATGATCATTACAAATAATAATGCTTATTAAATGATTTAAATACAATGCTAGATAGTAATAAGTGGCTAAAGTAACTAAATAATTTGAAATGATGGCTTAAATTTAAGTTTATAGCTTGATTTTTAATTTTCGAGGCTAGTGTAAAATTTCCTAAATGGCGCTTAATGCGTTCTTTTAGCGCACCCTTTATTACTTCACTGTGATTATTAGTACAAAGAAGCTTAACTGACCCTAACACTTAATCAGATTATTCATTTACTCACTTATATCCTAATCTTTCATTGCTATTCTGCTATTATGACATTTACTTTACCCTTAAATCGCATATTTTAAACTCTTACTGTATCTTCTTTGTCATTCCTGATACAAAGAAACTTAACCCTTTAACGACGAGATGTGCTGCTTTTAAACATGAATTTTAAACGCCTACAATTAGTAGAAAGAAGCCATAACATTTTTTAAAAGTGCATATCCTACTATTTTTGGGGTCGCTCTTTAATGGCGTGGTCAAAATTTTCAAAAAATGATATTAAAACTCTATTTTTCAAAAATACTTAAAAATGTCAAGTTTTTTGAAAGCAATTGTTTTTTAAAGAATTTTTTCTCCGCCATAACATTTTTTAAATAGAACAAAAAGTATAAGAAACGTGTTCCCGATAGTTGTACTTGAAAAGATTACACAGTACTTGTAAGATTACATCTGCCAAAATTGCTCAAATCTAATTAAAATTTGTTACTCGTGGGTTTTGGTGGTCGCTAGTTACGAATCTAAAGTCAGAAACAAAATGGCGGATCCAATATGGCGGTCGAATTTTGTGAAACTCATTGAATTCAGTTGAAACTTGTTACTCGGAGGTTTTTGGGGTTCCTGATCACGAATCTGAAGTCAGATTCAAAAAATTCAAAATGGTGGATCCAAAATGGCGGCTTAATTTTTAAAAATCACTCAGATTTGATTGAAATTTGGTGCTCGGGGGTTTTTTAGGTCGCTGATTACAAATATAAAGTCAAATTCAAAAAATTTAAAATATCGTATCCAAAATGGCTGCTTATTTTTGCAAAATTACTGAGATTTGCATGAAATTTGTTACTCTAAGGTTTTCAAAATGGGGCCGTTCAAAAAATACGTAACGCTATTTTTCGGAAATTTGGACCCCCCCTGCCCCCACGTAACACAATGTTATATACATTAACGCTATTTTTTCTCCTTACTGTAACAAATTGCTTGACCCCCCCCCCCCCTCCCTCAAAACGCGTTATATTTTTTGAACGGCCCCATTCGCTGATTTTTAATATGAAGTCGCCTTTAGCCTTTAAATAATTAAAGTGGCCCGATTTTCATTACGAGTAGGTAGGCGATATAGAGAATTTTTTTGGACTTTTTCATTGTTTTTTATTTTTATTTTGTTTTTTGGTTTTTTTTTAATTTTATAATTTACTTCTTTCAACTTTTTATTAAAAACTATTTGTAAGAAAGTAAGCGGTTATCACAACGGGTCGAAATCAATGGTCGAAACTATCAAGTGCTGCCACGCGGTGTAGTATAGAAAGATAGTCTATAGTTAGTTTAGTTTATGTCGAACCTTTGTCGACTCTCCACGATTTTGTATACTAAGTATTTTATAATAAATCTTTTATTAAATATTAAATGGAGATTTGATTATTATATTGTTCCTATAGAGTATCACGTTATTACATATTTGGCGACGAGGTAAAAAAGTAAAGTAGTAAAAGAAAAACGCGAAATTTAATCACAGTTACAAAATTATATGAAACATGTGCTAAAAATGGCGGAGGGCAATGATGAATCAATGGAATTGGATGACAATGAAACGGAAGCAGCTAAGAGATTAATTTTTCTTAAACAAGGAAGTAATCAGTTTGACGCTACAGGAGTGTTTAATAGAGCAATTAATACGGAAAGGGACGGTGAAAATCCTCAGGGACAATTTAGTATGTTTGGTCAAGTAGAAAGACAAACGATTCAGCCGCAAGTGGTAAATGTAGGAACGGGACTAGGAACAATTCGCGAGTTTAAGCCTGGTGATGACTGGAACGTATAAGAAGAACGTTTGGAACAATATTTCATAGCAAATTATGTTCAAGAAAACCGAAAAGTTTCAGTGTTGCTTACGACCATTGGTGAAGAGGCATATAAAACAGTACGCGATTTGTGTGACCCAGTTTTACCGAGAGATAAAACGTACGAACAGTTATGTGAGTGCTTAAAAAACAGTTTTCTCCTAGAATTTCGGTATTTAAAGAGAGAAAAAATTTTTATGAATTAAAGCAAGTAAGTGGCGAAACAGTAGGTCAGTGGTATGCGAGAATGAAAAAGAATGCGGTCAATTATGAATTTGGTGCGAATTTAGAAGAACGGTTAAAAGATAAATTTGTGACGGGTCTAAAACCGGGAAGAATTTTGGACAGAGTGTGTGAGGAAAACCACAAGGCAAATTTGAAGGATATAGTAGAGGTCGCTTTAAAAAAGGAAGCTACATTGGAAACATCGTCAACGGGAGAGACAGCGAGTTTGAATAAAATTTCTACAAGAGGAAAGCCAAATTTTTCGAGAGGTGAAAGCAGAGCAGAAGCAGCGGCGAAAGGAAGAACGAGTTCAGATTCGGAAAAAAGATGTCGGTATTGTGGCGGTGTAAATCATGTTTTTTCTCGTTGTAAGTATCGCACTTACAAATGTCGAATTTGTAATCAAGTAGGACGTTTACAAAAGGTTTGTAAAAACAAAAGTCTTGATTCTAAACAGGGTAAGGAGGTTAAGTCCGAGTTTAAAAATAAAGGCCGTACAAATTATATAGACGAAAAATACATAGAGGAAGTAGATAATGAATGGGAATTGCATTCGATTAACGATAAAAGTAATATAGTAGCGCCGAAAATTGTTGAAGTTAAAATAGATGGTAAAAATGGAAGTAGATAGTTGAGCGGGATTGTCAGTAATACCAGAAGACTTGTATTAAAAAATATTTTCAGATATTCCTGTAAAAAAATGCTCAAAAATATTGTCGAGTTACGATGAAACACCACTTAAAGTTTTAGGTGAAATAACAGTAAAGGTGGAATATAAGAATATTAAAAAAATTGTATATTAGTAATTGCTAAAAGAAGTGGAGTTACAGCTTTAATGGGTAGAGACCTCATGAAAATGTTTGGATTTTACATTGTCGAGGTAAATAAAATAAATCAAAATGAGAAGTTAAACCAAATTTTAGAACAGTTTAAAGAAGTTTTTAAAAAGGGGTTGGGTAAATTTAAAGATGAAGTGGTGGAATTAAAAGTAATCGAAGGAGCAAAACCGATTTTTTGCAAACCTAGGCAAATGCCATTTGCTTTTAAAGAAACGGTAGAAACGGAATTAGATCGTTTAGAAGAGGCTAAGGTAATTACTAAAATTAAAAGTGCAAAATGGGGAACACCGATAGTTCCAATGTTAAAACCAGATGGGAATATTCGAGTTTGTGCAGATTACAGAGTTACGGTAAATAAAGTATTAGAAGATGTAAACCACCCGATTCCACGAATTGAAGAACTGTTCGTGGCCCTTCAAGAGGGAGAAAAGTTCACGGTTTTAGATATGTCAATGGCTTACAACCAGTTAGTGGTTTCAGAGGAAACAAGACTTTTGTTAGCGTGGAGTACGCATAGAGGGATATATGCAATGAATCGATTACCATTCGGTACAAAACCGGCGGTGGCTATTTTCCAGCAGACTATGGAAAAAATTTTGCAAGGGTTGAACATGGTAAAAAATTTTTTGGATGATGTCATTATTACAGGAAAAAATAAAGAAGAACACTTTAATAATTTAAAAGAAGTTTTAATGAGATTTGAGAAAGTTGGTTTAAGGTTAAATCTTAAAAAATGTATTTTTTTCAGGATCAAGTAAAGTATTTGGTACACATCATTGACAAGAGTGGATTAAAAAAAGATTTGAGTAAAATTGAAGCTATTGTAAATATAGCTAAACCTAAAAATGTCACAGAAGTTAAAGCTTTCATAGGTATGGTAAACTATTATGCAAAATTTTTTCCAAATCTAGCTGCGCGTTTACATCCATTGTACAATTTGTTAAAAAAGAATTCCGAGTTTGTGTGGAATAAAAAATGTGATGAGAGTTTTGATCAAGTAAAAAAGGAAATTGCGTCAGATAGGTGTTTAGCACATTTTGATCCGGAAATTTCTATTAAATTAGCGTGCGATGCATCAAAAGAAGGAATTGGTGCAGTATTGTTACATGTGTATCCGGATGGTATGGAAAGACCAGTTTCTTTTGCGTCAAGAACCCTGTCAAAAGCAGAAAAAAATTATGCGACAATCCATACAGAAGCGTTAGCCATATATTGGGGAGTAAAAAAGTTTTACCAATACCTTTTGGGTAAAAAGTTCACACTCGAGTCAGATCATAAACCACTGTTAGCCTTGTTTGGAGAAGAAAAAGGAATACCGATTATGGCAGCCGGACGTCTTCAAAGATAGGCTCTTTTTCTGAGCGGTTTCAATTACGAATTTAAACATGTTAAAGGTTCTTTAAATGGCGGAGCAGATGGATTATCAAGATTGCCGTTACAAGTCGAGAGTGAAGAGGAAAATTCAAGGGACTATTTCAATTTTTTCGTCGAAGAACAGTTGCCAGTGAATGCTAAAACTGTGAGAAAAGAAACTCGATCAGACCCGATTTTAAGTAAAATATTTTTATACACTGTTACAGAATGGCCGAGCAAAGTAGAAGAAAATTTGAAACCTTTTTGGATTAAAAAAAATGAAATAAGTTTGGACCAAGGAATACTATTCTGGGGTTATAGAGTCATCATTCCAGAGAAATTACGAGCAAAATTGTTAGATGAAATTCACGCAACTCATCTTGGTGCCAGTAAAATGAAAATGTTAGCACGGCAGTATTTTTGGTTTCTAAATTTAGACAAACAATTGGAGCAGATGGCAAAAAGCTGTGATATTTGCAGAAAAAATTCGGACAACCCGAACAAGGCGAGTCTGATTAAATTCGAAGAAACAAGTAAACCAATGGAACGGATCCATATTTATTTTTTGGGACCTTTCAATGGATTAATGTATTTGATAATCACCGACGCATTCTCGAAGTGGCCAGAAGTATATGAGATGGCAAAATGCGATTCCTTCGAGACGATTATGCGGTTGAGAGACTATTGTGCGCGATACGGGCTTTCAAAGAAAATTATCAGCGACAATGGAAGACAATTTACGTCAGAAGAATTCCAAAGTTGGGTAAGAAATAACGGAATAAGGCATGTAAGAACAGCGCCGGCTCATCCTGCGACAAACGGGGCCGCAGAAAATGCAGTGCGAAGTTTTAAAAACGGTTTTAAAAAAATATTGTCAGACGATCGAAATAAAAATGTAAATAGGAAAACTCTGATTGCGAGATACTTATTCTATTATAGAACAACGCCGCATTGTACAACGAATGAATCGCCAGCGAAAAAAATGTATGGTCGAGAAATAAAATCGAGATTTGATTTATTAAGAGAGCGAGAATGTGAGATTAATCGAGAAAGGCAAATTGAAAATTTTAAAGGAAATCGAAACCTTAAGTTTGATGAAAATGAAATTGTTTTTGTACGCGATTACAGAACGCAAAATAAACCCGGATGGACAAAAGCGAAAATTGTAGAAATGTTAGGGCCTCGAAATTATTTATGCGTTTTGTTAGAAAATGAAAACATGCTTTGGAAAAGGCATATTGATCAAATTATAAAAGCAGGGAAATTTGTCGAGAAAAATTGTAAAGAATCAGAGAGAGAAATGGAAATGAGAAGCGAAAAAATAATTGCATCTGAGGAATCGCAAAATGTTGCACTATATTTTCCTATGATCCAAAATAAAGAAGATCCTGTTGTAGAAAAAAAATTGATAGAAGTGGAACAATTGGTGACACCTCAGAAAGAAAGTATTGGTGTGAAAAAAGAAAATGAAGGGGAAAAAATTGTTAATAAAAACAACGCAAAAATTTAAAATTCGAAATTAAAAACCCCGATACAAAACATTCCGACGACCTTAAATGTTAACGAACGTCCAAAGCGAACAATAAAAAAAGTTGTTAGACTAAATTTATAAAAAAAAAATCTGATAATTAGTCATCTTAGGAGGAAGGAGTGTAAGAAAGTAAGCGGGTATCACAACGGGTCGAAATCAATGGTCGAAACTATCAAGTGCTGCCACGCGGTGCAGTATAGAAAGATAGTCTATAGTTAGTTTAGTTTATGTCGAACCTTTGTCGACTCTCCACGATTTTGTATACTAATTATTTTATAATAAATCTTTTATTAAATATTAAATGGAGATTTGATTATTATATAGTTCCTATAGAGTATCACGTTATTACACTATTAATTTGTATAATGCGCTTTTTTAAAGCAATTGCATAATACAAACTAATAGTTTTTAATGAAAAGTTGAAAGAAGTAAATTATAAAATTAAAAAAAATTAAAAACCACTGAAAAAGTAAAAAAAAGAGATTCTCTATATCGCCAACATCCTTGTGGTGAGAATTAGGCAACTTAAATTATTTAAAGGGTAAAGGTGACTTCATATTCAAAATCAGCGACCCTGAAAACCCCAGAGTAACAAATTTCATGCAAATCTCAGTAATTTTTTAAAATTAAGCTGCCATTTTAGATCCTTCATTTTGAATTTTTTGAATCTGACTTCATATTTGTAATCAGCGACCTAAAAAACCCCCGAATAACAAATTTCAAGCAAATCTGAATAATTTTGAAAAAATAAGCTGCCATTTTGGATCCGCTATTTTGATTATTTTAATCTGACTTTAGATTTGTTATCAGGAATTAAGAATTTTTTTTATCCTTTAAGCGCAATTTTAAATTCAAAATCAAAAAAAATAAAAATAAATCAACCGGAAATTGATAGGTCCAGGGTTACAAGCCCCAGCAGAGTTAGTCCCCCATTTTTTCATAGCTTTAAATTTGTTTTTCAATTAAATAATTGTTTTGACGGTGACGTCTAGGTTAAGATATCGTTAATTTTTCTAGAATTTTGAAACTTGGTCAATATTGTAGGTTTCTGCTTCAAATTTAGTGAAGGTTCTTACTAATGAGTTGACAATTGTTTCGTGAAAAATTCAAATAATAATTAGAAATGGATAATAGTACCCTAGAATTTCTAAAATGTGAGTACTTAACGCGTTTATATTTTCCTGACTTCTATCCCGTGTAACTCGAAAAATATTCTTAGTTTTTGATCAATTTTATGGTTATGTAAATGAAAAATTTACTTATTCTGAAAAGGAAACAAGTAGATATGCAAAAAAGGTAAAGAAAGACATTCTCATTTATATTGCCATTAGAAAGAAACGTAGCCGTTACCAAAGCTGGCGTTACCGGCGCCGTTACCCAGACGTTACCTTTTGTGTTTTAATTATAGAATATATATAGAATATATATATATATATATATATATATATATATATATATATATATATATATATATATATATATATATTTAAACTTTAAGTTAAAATTCAGAAATTTTATTGAAAACGCTGAAACTGAAAACGAGAATTTTTGTAATATGAATTATGTATATAGGTGAACAATTTCTACATATAATGCATCTTCTAATACTTCTTATAAAATGTAAAATAGTTTTGTCCACAAATTTTTTCAATTTTGTAATAAGATATTTATCCTTATAATTTAACTTTTTATGGCACATTTTAATGTTAACTGAGAATTAAAATCTAAAATAAGATCCATTAGCAACAAATATCAGTAAAAAAAAGGTTTAAAATTTTCAAGTTCTACACTTAAAAACAATTTTTTTTGTAAAAATGTGATGTTCACAAAAAAGTGGTCAGTACCGTGGTATTACTATTATTTTTATGTAAACACTCTCTATGGTAATTATTTTGCAAAATTGTGGGAATTAGGTTAGTTTAAATGTCAAATGTCAGCTCCGTGGTGTCACACAAAAGGTCAGTTCCGTGGCGCCTGTGGCGTACAGTGTAAAGGTGCAAATTCATGGATCAACAGTTGCTACAACAACACATATTACAGAAGAGGACAGACATAGTTGTGTCCTTTTATATTTCAGTGCTTTGGCAACCGTTGACTTATTAAAAAACACCTTAATATTCGAAAAAACACGCCTTTATAATAACCAAGCAGAAGCACAGTTTAATTACTGTTGATTGTAACGCTCTTATTTGAGAATACTTTTCTACAATTAGTTTTATGCGCTAATTTCATAATGTTATGTCAAGCTGATAGTAAATATTTTTGCTGGGGCTATTTTGTGCATTAAAATGCATTTTTTAACTCAGTGATTTGTTTAAATTCAGAATTAAAAGAAAATCAACTTTTGCATATATATGTTATACTTCCTTCTGAAGGTTTCCTATGAGTTAGTCAATGCAATAAATTTTTTTGTCGGAGTTGTAGTTATTAAAAGTTGTTCCAAAAATAGACCCCGGGATGGAGCTACTTTGTGTATTGAAATTTGTGTTTTTATAATGTTACATAAACATTTTTTTGATACTTTCTTATTCATTAAATCTTTTGTGTAGATATTTCAGAGTAAATTAAAAAAAATTAGATATTAAACAAAAAATTTTGTAAATATTATACAACAAACTGTAAAATAAAATTCTAAGATTTTGCTAAAATTATGATTTATTAAAAATTAACAACCTTTCTTCAAATCTTATATTACTCTGAAAATAAATAACACTTTTTCTTTTTAAATATACATTTTACAATAATACATTATGATAATTATAAAACTATCATTTAAACACATGTAAATAACTTTAAATCATCATTTTAATAGAAGCTTTTTTAAACGTTTTGAATATGATATTTTTTAAAAACTTGAAATTAATATTTTAAGGTTAAATGAATAACAATTTAATATCTAATACACTTTTTTAGTTATTTTAAGAGAAACGAGAGAAATAGTTTTAAAACTAATTTGAAAAACTTATAAATATTAAAGTTAATTTTTTGTCGTTATGTTGCTCACCGATTGAAGTTTTAATCGTTTTAAGGATTTTAATTATATTATTTTTGGTTTTTTGACAAAGAAGTTCTTTTAAATAATTTTATTTATTAAATACCTGGCGTACATAAAGTAGCCCCAGTTGACGGCAGTATTATTTAATGCATAGGCCTAAGTAGAAATGTAATACTGGCATTGTACTAACCCAGTACTGACTGGCAGTATAGCAGTACTGACTCCTGTACTAAATCAGTGCTGGGAAATCCCTGGCTGGTAACGCTGTCCAGTACTGATTTTTTACCGGCAGTCAGTACTAAGTCAGTATAAAAATATCACTGGCAGAACACCGCCTAATTACTGATTCGCAGCTAAAATTTAACAAATTTGGAAAATGCTGTAACGCGTTCTCTAAAAGAAAATTTACCTTTAGAAGCTTACATTAATTTGTTATTTGATTATTAAAGAAGAGGGAGTAATTTATTGAGTACTAATAATTATTATTAATATTTCTGTAGTAAATAAACTTTTATGAGTATCAACAAAAATGTAAATAATTATAAAAATTTCTTTTATTAAAATAAGTTTTTAAAAAAAATTTTCTTATTTTTTTCATTAATTTAGACAACCTTATTTATTTAAATTAATTACTAAATTATTATTATTATTATCTATTATTATTTAAATTTACATTTTATGTAATACTGTTGAGAATTATACACTAAACACTTAGAACTAAGACGGAAAAATATCGCACGCACGGGGTATCGAACCCTAGACCTCGAAGACGCAAGTCGAATACACTAACCACACAGCCACACAAGCTTGAAAGTATGTTTTTTTAAACTTCCTTTTGAATTATACGAAGGATATATACAGTGCTATAATACAGAATTCACTGTATAATATACTTATTTCATGAAAAATTATTATAAAAATATGTTTTATATATTTATATACATTTTAACAAGACATTACATATTAATTAATAGTTATAGCATAAAAATATGGTAAAAATTATTTATTTAATTATTTATTTAAATAATAATAGAAAAATGTATACATTTTTACATTTAAAAATTTTTTTTTTAAATTTATTAATAATAACACATAATTGTAAAAATAATTAATAAATAATAATTTATTATTATTATGATATACCTATTAATTAATAATTAATAATATGTTAATTATTATTAACATAATTATTATTATTATTATTATTATATTCTTATTGTTATTGTTGATGAATAATGTTGTTAAAAATCTTGGAAAATATTTTAATAGTTAATAAATCAAACAATGTTGTTATTAATAGTGGCCATTTTAATGCCATTATAACAAAGTTTGTTTGTTTTTTATAACTCCTTCGCAGTACTGATTTGGTGTTATGCCAGTTTTCTGCCAGTACTGATTTTAACACTTTTTTAACTCCGACATATTACTGATTCGGTTTTCGAGTCAGTATACTCCCAGTACTGATCGGGTTCCGAATGTCAGTACCGACGATCAGTACTGAATCAGTACCATGTCCGTGTTTAACTCCGTCATAACTCCGGACATTTCTACTTGGGGGGTGGTCAGCTCCGTGGCAGCCAATTAGCGAAAATTTGTTATAATTTTTTTATAATTATAGCTGTAGTAAAACCATTCAAATGACAACTATATTATGCCCATATATATGGCCAATTCCACGTGAAATTTTTCTATGACATTTTAGAATTGGTTAAACATACATATTTTTTTCACGTTCCTTATAGAAAAATATTAAATATGTATTTTTTTATTTTTCCATAATTGCCAAAATTTTCGAGATATGAATTTTTGAAATTTTGGATTTTTAAAAGCAGACCTATTTTTAAAAGCTTATAACTTTAAAAGTATTCAGTTTCGAAGAAAGTTGTCAAGGAAAGAAAGTTATGGTTTTTCTTCAACTTTTAAAAGATTTTTTAAAAAAATATTTTTTAAAATTTTTTAGAAGAAAAAATAATTCTTTTATAAACAAATTAATTTATTTTTAATTTGGGCGCGATTAATTTTTATTGTTTTCTTATTTATTTAAACCTGCCAATATACAGAAGATTTTTTAAAAAGATCCGAGATGGGCCGACTCATAGTTTTCGTTGTATAATTTTTTTTAGAACGAAAACTATGCATTAGTAAATCTAATAGCATATAATTTTAAAAATTTTGAGTTTAGAAAAAAGTTGCCAAAGAAAGAAAGTTTCGTTTTTTCTAAAAAATTATTTTTTTATAAACAAATTAATTAAAAAATTTATAAAACAAAAACTATGAGTCGGCCCGTCTCAGATCTTTTTAAAAAATCTTCTGTAAATTGGCAGGTATAAACAAATAAGAAAAAAATAAAAATTAATCGCGCCCAAATTAAAAATAAATAAATTTGTTTATAAAAAAAATAATTTTTTTCTCTAAAAAATTAAAAAAAAATTTGTTTAATCTTTTAAAAGTTAAAGAAAAACTAAAACTTTCTTTCTGTGACAACTTTTTTCGAAACTCAATACTTTCAAAGTTATAAGATATTGAAAATAAGTCTGCTTACTCGATTTTTTCGAGTACTCGTGACAATAAACTTGAATATTTAATTATTTAGATACTCTTCTCGTTGACACCAAGGTACATCCGGATGCTCCGGAGTCAATCGATAAGAGAATTTTTGTTTCTATCGAATAATCATAGCTATAGACTAACAGTAAAGAGCACCCGGGTGTGCAGGAGTCAAGTGAAAATCATCCTTAGAGAATTTTTGTTTATATTGAATAATCATAAACATAGACTTACCCTGAAGTGCACTCGGGTATCTTGGAATCAGGTGAACATCTTCTTCTGGAATTTTTGTATCTATCGACTTATGTCAGCTATAGACGAACCCTGAACTGCACTCGGGTATCCAGGAGTCAGGTGAACATCTTTTTCAGGAAAATTTTGTTTATACTGAATAATTATAAACATAGACTAACCCTGAAGTGCACTCGGGTATCCAGGAGTCAAGTAAAAATCATCGTCAGGGAATTTTAGTTTCTACTAAATAATCATTGATTTAGACTAACCCTACAATGCATCCGGGTGTCCAGGAGTGAGGTGAACATCATATTCAGGTGATTTTTGTTTATACTGAATAATCATAAACATAGACTAACCCTGAAGTGCACTCGGGTATCCAGGAGTCAGGTGAACATCTTCTTCAGGGATTTTTTTTTGTATCTATCGAATTATTATAGCTGTAGACTAAATGTGTAGTGTACCCGGATGTCCAGGAGTGAAATAAACATCTTCTTCAGGGAATTTTTGTTTCTATCGAATTATCACAGCTATAGACGAACCCTAAAGTGCACCCTGGTGTCCAAGAGTCAGGTGAACATCTTCTTCAGGAAATTTTTGTTTATACTGCATAATCATATTCGTTCGTCTATAGCTGTGATAATTCACAAAAATTTCATAAAAAAGATGTTCACCTCACTCCTGGACACCCGGATGCATTGTAGGGTTAGTCTAAATCAATGATTATTTAGTAGAAACTAAAATTCCCTGACGATGATTTTTACTTGACTCCTGGATACCCGAGTGCACTTCAGGGTTAGTCTATGTTTATGATTATTCAGGATAAACAAAAATTTTCAGAAGAAGATGTTCACCTGACACCTGGATACCCGAGTGCAGTTCAGGGTTCGTCTATAGCTGACATAAGTCGACAGATACAAAAATTCCAGAAGAAGATGTTTACCTGATTCCAGGATACCCGAGTGCACTTCAGGGTAAGTCTATGTTTATGATTATATAGTATAAACAAAAATTCCCTAAAGATGATTTTCACTTCACTCCTAGAGTTCCGGGTGCACTTTGTGGTTAGGGGAGACCGGGGCTAAACCGGACAAGTCAAATATTTCCGAAACCGTGAAGAATTTCAAATCGTGTAAATAACCTATTAACGCGCAATTTGTATCTTATTCTTTAATTAATTGGCCGTGTACGATTTAGCCCCATGGGGTGTCCTGTTTAGCCCCACCAATTTTCGGATTTTCGTTTTTGCTGTAGTCACCTTCGAAGCAATATATCTCTAAAGCTATTGTACTTTTTTTAAGCCGAACAAGTGCGAATTGTAGGTGAAAGTACAAGCTTCAAAACGGTATATTACACTTTAGCAAAAAGTATGTTTTTGTATGAGTTTCCTGGTCAAAGACCAAATCCGTCCGGTTTAGCCCCGGTCTCCCATAGTCTATGTTTATGATTATTCAATATAAACAAAAATTCCCTGAAGGTGATTTTCACTTGACTCCTAGACATCCGGGTGTTCTTTAGTATTATTTTGGCAGCATGATTACTCGAAAAAAACAGTATTCCCTGAAGAAGATGTTTACCTGATTCCTGGACACCCGGGTGCACTTCAGGGTTAGTCTATGTTTATGATTATTTTGATGGAAACCTAAATTCCTTGAGGATGATTTTCACTTGACTCCTGGATACCCAGGTGCATTTTACGGTTAGTATATAGCTATGATTATTCAATAAAAACAAAAATTACCTGAATATGATGTTCACATGACTCCTGGACACCCGGGTGCACTTTAGTGATTGTCTGTAGCTATAATTATTTTGATGGAAACCAAAATTTCTTAAAACTTGTGCAAGTACTTGAAAAGCACAGGTACCCGAAATTTTCGAGTGCTCGAGTGGATTCAGTTACCTGAAAAATTCGGGTACCCGGTACATCGAGCCAAGCTCGGACTCGACTCGGCACAAAAATATTCCGGCTCGGCTCGACTCCGCTATTCGCTAATATATATATATATATATATATATATATATATATATATATATATATATAATAAAAGATATCGCCGCCGCCGCAGCCGCTGTTTCAAGATTCTGTAAGGGCGCCCTATCCCAAAGGGGCCGTCAAAAGATATGTCAAAATTGACCTATTTTTTGACCTATAGATCAAAAAGAGGATAAATGACGGCCTCACATTACGTTAAAATCTATGTCAAAATTGACCTATTTTTTGACCTATAGGTCAAAAGGAGGATAAATGACGGCCTAACATTACGTTAAAATCTATGTCTAATTTGACCTATTTTTTGACCTATAGGTTTAAAAGAGAATAAATAATGGCCTCACATTACGTCAAAATATATGTCTAATTTGATCTATTTTTTGACCAATAGGTCAAAAAGAGGACAAATAAGGGCTTCACATTACCTCAAAACTTGTGTCAAAATTTACCTATTTTTTGACCTATTGGTTTAAAAAGACGATAATAACGGTCTAACATTACGTTAAAATCTATGTCAAAATTGACCTATTTTTTGACCTATAGGTCAAAAGGAGGATAAATGATGGCCTAACATTACGTTAAAATCTATGTCAAAATTGACCTATTTTTTGAGAGTTTACATTTTTTAATAAGAACAATTTTCGCGTAATAGAGAAAAAACTGCGTGCGAGTGTGTTTTTGCGTATGTGAGTGTGTGTGTATGTGAAGGTTATACACATAAGATTCCCTCTCTTACAGCCAAATAATGCGTCGTTTGTAATTTTTTTAATTCGCAAATACAAAATCACAAATATCTGATGGTAAAAGTCACTAGCACTGAAAACATTTGCAACAGTTTAGTTTGAAGCCAATTTCAGGTTATTTAAATCCGAATTGGTATAAAAAGAGAGTTGCAGCTTCATTTATTACACAACCATTTTCAGTGAGGTGACGCGATGGTTATTGTATGTTCTCCATAATCAAAAATTCGAAACTTAAAAATTAAAAATAAGTGTTGTGTGAATATTGTTATATGTATATGAACATCATTTATTGTAAATGAACGATATATAATATCCGTTAAAAATAATGTCGATGCCACATTTAAAATTGAAATGCGATCATGAAGAGAATCGATTGAAGGTATGCGCGACATGTGGTAAGAAAATTTTGTTTAAAAATAAACCTTCCCATCATTTCTTATTATCTGAAAATCATATTAAGGTAATAAAAGAACATATTCAGAAACATTTTGATATTTCTAATAGTGAATTCCCAAAAAGTTTGTGTAGCTCTTGTCGATTAACTATTAATGAATATGGGAAGAAAAATTTTAAAAGACCTTGTATAACTATTCTTAATTACGAGGATCTTAATTTGGCGAAAGAAACAAGAACATCGATTTGTAATTGTTACATTTGCTTAACAGCGCGACTTACTAGCCATTCAAAAACAAATAAAGGTAGAGGTCATGTACGAAAGTTTACCACTAAAATTGATATAGATAATGATCTTCATGGTGCTGTGCAAATAGCGTCAGTTTCTAAGAGTGACGAAAATACAGTCGAAGCCCGATCTTCCATTCAAATCTGTAACAGTTGTTTCCAAGAAATTGGTAAAGGTATTCCACATTCTTGTAAAGGTCCTTCTTCTTCTAATGCACGTAATAATCTGTTCAATATAGTGGAACAATTACCTGAGAAACAACAGAATCAAATAGTAACTACTCTTTTGAAAAGAAAACTTGACAGTAGTAAAGATGCAAAAAATGAGATTATTTTAAATACAGGGGGTTTAAAGGCTCGCATAACTGTAAATAAGAAAGAAGAGAAAGAAGTCATCTTTTCCGATCAAAGATTCCAATTTTTCCGATAAGTTCCAAACTAATACTGGATGTTCTACAAATGACATGAAAAAATTGGTAAACTTTATTCGCACTTCTGCTGGAAGAAAATCAGTTCTTACAAATTATAATCAACATATGTATGAAAAATCAAATTTGATGGAAAACATTTATAAAGAAGATCTTTATGAATTTGAAACAACCAAGGAAGGAATTAAAAAAAGACCAGTCGTGTATGCCAATGCAACAGAACTTCTTGATTTTGTCTTTGAGAAACGGAACATTGAGCATATAGAAGAAACTAGAATAAAAGTAATGGCAGATGGAGGCCAAGGTTTTTTTAAAATTTCTATCTCAATTTCAACCCTAGAAGACGAAAAAGAAGGAGATGATTCAGGTAAGTACAGAAATAAAAACGTTTCATATTATTCCACTGGTGGGAGTGTTGCAAACGAACGCAAAATGACTAGTGTCTACAAATTGATTTTACTATGCATAGTTCCAGATATTAAGGAGACTTATGAAAATTTTAAAACTTTAGTTGAATTAACTAAACTAAATGAAATACCTTTTAAATTTGTCTCAGACTTAAAACTTGTTCTTCTTGCTAATGGAATGCAAACGGCGTTGGCAACTTACCCTTGTCCTTATTGTTTTATTACATTGAATGAATTAAAGAGTTTTGATAAAATGATTGAAGATAATGATTCGAATAGTGATGTAGAGAATGTTGACTTAAAGACATATAAACACTTGAAAGATGACTATTTCCAATTTAAACGTATGGGTAGCCACAAAAGCGAAGGTAAAGAATGCCATAGCACAATTCATGATCCCTTTTCTATTGAAGATGATGACACATATGTGTTTCAGAAGTGTATTCCTCCTGAACTACACCTGCTACAAGGGTTTGTCAATCATCTCTTTTGGGATAGTATAGTTAAAATTGATGGTATCGGCATGGAAAAAGCTTTGTTGTGGCCTAAGAAATTAGGTATACCACATAAAAGCTACCATGGAAATATTTTTGAAGGCAATCAATGTCGGAATCTTCTTAAAGAAGCCGATAAATTACAAGATCCTGAAATTTACAAGGATATTGGACCATTTCGGTTACAACCATTTATTACCTCATTCAAAACAATGGACAAAATTGTTAATACTTGTTTTTCTGCAAAACAAGCGGATCTTAAAGATATTGACAAAAATCTTCGTGAACTCCGTAAAGCTTTAAAGAGCACTGAAATTTCTCAAACAGTTAAACTTCATATCATTCTTGATCATTTAAAGCAAGCTATTGCTTTTTTAAATAAGAGTCGGTTCATAGAGAATTCAATAAATTCTGGGGTAGATTTAAAATGGGAATGATGGAAGAGCCTACTTTTATGATCCGATTAAAGAAAGCTGTTGTTACTTTTTCATCCCAGCATATTTGAAAATTTTATATATTTCTTAAGATTTTATACACAAAAGATGTATAATTATAACATAAAGTATTACGAAAAGTACAAAAATAATAATTAATAAAAAATTTTAAAAAAACAAAAAAAAATTTTTTTAAATGTTAAAAGAAATAAAAAGAGTGCAGAGTAAGTTACCTCCACGTGGTGTACTCTGGAAACGTAGAGAATCGGCAAAATACATAAATTTATATTTAAGTACATACATTCGAGTGCACCTTTTCTATTTCGCGAAAATTGATCTAATAAAAAAAAGTTTAAAACATGGATAACTTTGAAAATGAAGCAGCTAGGATTTCATTCTCAACGGATTTTTTACCTGTAATAACCAACAAATACAGCCCCACTTGCAGTTTTTGTCGACATTTTTGTGCAACCTGTTGTCACTTCCTGCCCACCGTGATTACCTCAAAACTTATGTCAAAATTGACCTATTTGTTGACCTATAGGTAAAAAGGAGGATAAATGACGGCCTAGCATTACGTTAAAATCTATGTCAAAATTGACCAATTTTTTGACCTATAGGTTTAAAAGGAGGATTAATAACGGCCTTACATTAGGTCAAAATCTATGTCTAATTTGACTTTTTTTACCTATAGGTCAAAAGGAGGATAAATGACGGCCTAACATTACGTTAAAATCTATGTCAAAATTGACCTATTTTTTTACCTATAGGTCAAAAAGAGGATAAATAACAGCCTCACATTACGTTACAATCTATGTCAAAATTGACCTATTTTTTTACCTATAGGTCAAAAGGAGGATAAATGACGGCCTAACATTACGTTAAAATCTATGTCAAAATTGACCTATTTTTTGACCTATAGGTCAAAAAGAGGATAAATGACGGGCTCAGATTAGGTCAAAATCTATGTCTAATTTGACTTTTTTTACTTATTGGTCAAAAGGAGGATAAATGACGGCCTAACATTACGTTAAAATCTATGTCAAAATTGACCCATTTTTTTACCTATAGGTCAAAAAGAGGATAAATAACAGCCTCACATTACCTTAAAACCTGTGTCTAATTTGACCTATTTTTTTATTTATAGGGCAAAAAGATAAATCAAAACATATGTCAAAATTGACCTATTTTTTACCTATGTCAAAAAGAGGATAAATAACGAATAAAAATGCATGTTTAATTTTACCAATTTTTTTGAGCTACGGGTTTTAAAAGGGGCCTTAATGTGAGCCGTCGCATTACGTTAAAATTTAATCTGTGTTTTACCAACTGGTCAGACCTTGCCCCCTTAAATAGAAGCGCGAAATAGGACGTCAAAGCCTATCCAAAAAAAATTTTTTCTTACTTGTAGGCTGGTATGTTACTTCAAAATTGATGACAAAGATTGAAAATTTGAGAATGGCTAATATCATAAGATAGCAAAGTTAACAAAATCATAAACTCACAAATAATATTAATAATAAAAATGAAAAAATCTATGAAAAAAAATTGACCGAAATTTTTTAAAACTTTTTTCGAGTCGCTTAACAGAAATCTTCAAGCTGATTTTGATTACAGTCTGAAAATTCAAAATGGCGAAACCAAAATAGTAAACAATTTTTAAAAATTTTTAAAATCGTTCAAAACTTATCACTCGGGGGTTCTCGGGATTGCTGATAACTTTATTACCCCTGAAAAGGGCTGATTGATAGTAACTCTCTTTAAATGGTTTTATATTTAAATATGGCTGATTAATATTGGACAATGGCGAGCGGTTTATGGTCATTCGACTACCTATAAACGTTGAGTTTATTATGTGGTGTAACTATAAAACATTGTCCCGGTTGAATTTTTGTTACAGAAGGTGCTGCGGAAAATCTCTTGTTTAGCGAACGTTTCATTTTTTCATATTGCTGTTTTGAATGAATAAAAAATTGAGTCGATTTAATGTGCTTTTTTGACTAATCAAAAAGAGCTTTGGCATTCAAAACGGCGTCTTGAGGTTTACGTTGTAAACTGGCACGCGTTTCTTTTCTTTTAAAAACTGCTCCAACGTCATCGCATGTTCCTTTCCCATGAGCAGTAGCATGCAAATGCCACTCAGCCTTTACATTAAAATCATTTTCGTGGTTTATTAAATTTCTTATTTGGTACCGATTTTTGTAGTGCTGTTAAGCTCCGTCAGTAAAATAGTATTTTTTACATTTGGGCATACTTGCTTTATTTCCGGTATTACTGTCTGCTGTAATATGTAAACTGCTGCAGTATCATGCGTTGTACAGTCTGACAGTAATACAATACTGCGGTGCTTTATTTCATTCCTTTCCTTGTAATAAAAAACTGGAGGATGTACTGAGCATTGAGCATTATTTTAAATAAAAATCCATGCACAGCATCCTGCGCAACATAAGCATAGTTTTCTGAAAAATCACACTGCATGCGTAAAAACTACAAATATCGCGACCGCAAAAACCAACCTTCAATATGGCGAAATGTACGTTTTAAAATTTCAAAATAGCGGCTTAAAATGGCGATAGAAGACATTTTTTAACCCTTAAACCGCACACTGCCGAATCCATCCTTAAACCGCACACTGGGTGTGCGACACCCGGGGACTTTCAAATGTGTTCTCCAAGCTGGAATAGGATATTATCTTTTGGAAAAATTATTTTATATAGCTCAGTACATCTATTTTGAAGGAAAATAGGTTTTATAATGATTTATTTAATTTTAATAATTAAAAAAGAGTTTTTTAAAACTACTGGAATTACCTTAAATCAAAAAACTGAGTGTTAAACAAGCAGAAATTTTTCGCCGACAACTTCATAAAGTTATCAAATACACAAAGACACTTGGGAGACTATTGTCCCTCACGGAACATGAAGTTAAGTACAAATTGTATCGTCCAATAACGACACATGTTCAATTTTTATGAATTTAACCGAAATATTAGAGTAAAAAGCTAGAATATGGGTGTCGCACACCCAGGGTGCGGTTTAAGGGTTAAATAAACATCAAAGTCTAGTGTACGAATTTAAAAAAAAATTGAATAATCTTGTCACTTTGTATTTAGGGGGTTTTGAGGTGGCTGATTACGAATGTGATATTAGTTTTTCAAAATTCAAAGTAAAAGTCTTAAAAGTAAAAGTTTCCAAATTTTGTATCTTATTTTTGTTTCAAGAACATATAAAAAATATCACCTTCTTAATCTACAAAAAAATGTTAAAGCTTTTTAACGACGTAATTCAATCGCCATATTAAATCCGACATTTTGTATTTTGAAAAACTAATATCAGATTCGTAATAAGCAACGGCAAAAACCCTTAGGTAACAAATTTCAACAGAATCTAATGATCTTTTAAATTTACGATCGCTATATTGCATCTGCCATTTTGAATTTCGAAAAACTAATATTAGGTTCGTGATCAGCAACCGCAAAAACCCCCAAGTAACAAATTTCAAAAGAATCTAACGATTTTTTAATTTTACGATCGCCATATTGGATCCGCCATTTTTAATTTTGAAAAACTAATATCACATTCGTAATCAGCAACCTCAAAAACACCTAAAATACAAAGTGACAAGATTATTCAAATTTTTTTTAAAATTCGTACACTAGACTTTGATGTTTATTTAAAAAAATGTCTTCTATCGCCATTTTAAGCCGCCATTTTGAAATTTTTAAACGTACATTTCGCCATATTGAAGGTTGGTTTTTGCGGACGCGATTTTTGTAGTTTTTACGCATGCATTCTTACTTGCTACCTTAAAAAAATTCATTTTTTCAAAAAAAAGTAAAATTTTTTCAGTTTGTTGTCGAAAAACGTTCACAATTTTCTCAAATTAAAGTTTTTTGAAATTTGATCTTCAGATTCTGAAAGAGCGATAAAAACTCTATAGGGATGGATACCTACCAAAATTTTTAACTTAGGAAATCGTTAAGAACGATGGCTCTAAAAGTTGAGTAAAATATGTGTCCTTCCCAGCGTTAAAGGGAAATCAGAAACTGATTTTTTAAATCAGTTTAAACTAATTGGACATTTGAAGACCTCCACGGAATAACGATCTATGGCACACTTAAAAATGCTTACAATTTTCAACTTTGAATTGCTATAAATCGTTATTGCAACCTTAATATCTAATGAAAACTAATAAATTATTTTCTTTATTTATCTAATTATTCGATTTTATTCATTTAGGCTTAAAATTCAATAATACGTTCACATATTTTAATTTTAAATGCATATCTGTCAAAATGTGCCATAGATCGTTATTCCGTGGAGGTCTTCATTTATCTTATAAAATCTTCTGAAAAAAAGAACATTTTCTTCACTGAATACCTATCAGTCGATTGCCATGAACTACAAATAATTTCACTAATTTCATTAGCTTCTAAAGCAGTTGGCACTTTATTTAAAAAGGTTTCAATTCCAGTACATGAGGTGCATTCTAAGAGAAAACAAAAGGGCTGAGGATTTTTACATAAAACAAAATTAAAACAATCCTTATAATTTTTAATTAAAAGCACTGAATCAGGTGCGAGTTTTTTAAAATTTAACTCATCAATCATTAATTTAAAATTTTGATGAATTAAGCAGACGCAAACACTATGAGTACCAGCCGAACCCACACAAACATAATTTTTTGGCCTCAAAGCAGTAAACTTTGACATACTAATCGGCAAATCAGGATATTTTTCCTTGAATTCTGCATGCAATACTTTAATATCGTTAAGCAAGAGTCTTTTTTGTAGTAATCTTTTTTCTCCATTGACTTTAGCGGAAACAGTGTCTTTTCTTCCCGACATTAAAAGGCTATTTTGATCACACTCATAAAACTCCTGAACTTTATTGATCGTTTCCTCAGGTAATGTTTTTCCTTGTTTTAATTCAGGTTTGTCAAAAATTCCACTAACATTTTTCAAATGTTAAGCTAGTCTAGCTTGTCCCTCGAAAGTGCCAAACTCTGAAGCAATTTGTCTTACTGTCCAACAGTCAGGAGCTATGGTCAGGATAGATATGCGAAGTGGATTATTTTTTGGTATAGAAGTAAATTTTTCTTTTAGCCCGGTTAATAATTGCTCTAATTGCTCATCTCTTGAAACACAAAGTGAAACACATTAATATTATAGGAAACAAGTTATAAATTAATTAATTATGAAGGAGAATCTAACATTTGAATGTTATTTCAAAAACAAATGAAGACGAAGCATACTTAACACATTAAAATCTTAAACGCAATAAATGAAAAATTTCGAAGGAAATTCAACCCCTTCAATGTCACTACAAAAACAAATGCACACGAAACAAGCTTCACCCACTAAGGTTTTAAACGAAAACATATGAAATATGACGAAAGAGAATCGAACAGTTGAATGTTAAGTACAAAAACAAATGAAGATGAACCATACATGCTGAAGTCTTAGACGCAACAAATTGAATATTTTGAAAGAAAATTAACCTCTTTGGCTAACAAGTGAAGATTTTAAGACTCTATTAAATGATAAATCATAAGAGAAAATCCAACACTTTAATGTTAGTACAAAAACAAATAAAGGGGAAGAAATTCTAACATGATGAGATTGTTACGTAAACTACTGACTAGTGTTAAAAGAATAGTCAACACTTATTGAATTTTTAGAATATTGAAGTCAGAATTTCTATCAGATCTGCGAGCTCAAATACCTCTGAGTAACATAGTTCATGTGAATTCAATTATTTTTTGAAATTTTAGTCGCCATATTGGATCCGACATTTTGAATTTTGAAAAACTGACATCGGATTCGTCATCAGCGACCCCGAAAACCCCCAAGTGATTAGTTTCAAGCAAGTCCAGATTTTTTTTGAAAAATGTCCGCCATATTGAATCCGCCATTTTTAATTTTAAAAATCTGATTTCAGATTCGTAATCAGCGACCTCAAAAACATTTAAATATATCATAAGTCATCATTCTTGAACCCTTTTTCTAAAGAAATCGGTAGATATATTTTCAAATTTTTAAATTGAGTGTCTTTGAGGTGACACAGTTACGGCGCCATTTTGAATTTTCAAATTTGACACTTTGCAATTCAAAGGGCATAAGTTTACGAGTATTTTGACATATTGTATGTTTATTTTCATCGCATAGAATTTTGGACAGAGCTTTGGTCCGGTTGACGTGGAACGCCCATATATATTTTAAAAACCCTTAGTATTTTTAAATACAATTTTTTAGAATTTCTTTTAATCTAACAAAAGTATTCCCAGAATAATTTAATTGTATGTAGTTGTTAATTTTTTATTACTTACTTTTAAAATGCTTGTTTGCTTTATTATTAATATACTGTCAATGTTCTTTATTTTTATGTGAACTTTTATTCTTTCTTTAAATAACTTAAGTATCAATTTTAGAATTATAAATTGGGACCACGTTTTATGCTAAAATTATGAGTATCGATATAACAAATTAATATGTGTTTTTATGTATAATAATGTTTAGTGTGTTTTTAAGTTAATATTAACTAAATGGATTTTATATAAGGCAGTTATCACTTCAAATGTCCATCTTAAATGAAAAAGTTGATTAATCAATTCCAAATTTTTTTCATGAGTTGTCCTATAAGTTAGTAATTTATCTGCCAAATATTTTTGAATTTTATAAAAAATTATAAAAAGAGGAGGGGATAAAAGTTTTGACTGTTGATGCGACACGCACTACTTTGTTTATTTATTGTACTAAAACGAAACAATAAAAAATAATTTGCGAAAATGGAATTTTTAGATTTTTTTATAAACTTTCGATTGCCGCGGTCCATTTAAAAAAAATTATTATTATTGTTGTTTTTAAAACCTTTTTTTATTTTAATTTTTTTGTAATTTTTAATATATTTTTAATTTTTTTAGACTTTTTTTACAATTTTTTTGTTATTGTATAAAGCTTGCAATATTGTTTTTCTTTTTTAATATTTGTTTGTAATTTTTAATATATTTTTAATTTTTTTACACTTTTTTGTTTTTTATTTCTTCTTAAAATTTAACATTAAATAAAAAGGCTGCAAAATCATGTTTTCATTAGTTTTATTTAGATTTTGCTTCCGACTATTTTCTGGTTCCTTTTTAAACTTTTTTATTTGAACCCTTTATTAAATAATTTTTTGGAACTTTTTTTAGAAACCTTTGATTCCCAAAACACATCATATTTTGCCTCTAATAAAAAAACAAAAAAGTGTAAAAAAATTAAAACTATATTAATAATTACAAAAAAATGTTTAAAAAAATTAATTTTTACTCACAGGTTTTTTGTTATTAATGTTTAAAAATGAGCTTGTTGAGTATTTACACGTGGTTATTTAGAAAATCAGCCCCACTACTTTACAATACTACAACACTGGCCATGCACGTACAATTCGTGCGCTTCGTGTAACACGGACATCTATCAATGTGTAGTTAGTAGTGGGATATGTATATATTCATGTTTTCATACCTTTAAACGATTTAGCAACACGTACATATAGTAGTAAAAATCTCAAAAAATCGTCTACCATCAAATTTCTTGCACGCGCTGGTTCTGTATAAGTATTATATGATACTTCAATATCATTTGGACTTACAAAATACATTCGACAAATTATAGGTTTTGTAACTTGTTTTCTCCTTTCCAAGTTTTAGATGGCTTAACAATAACATACTTATGTGGTATTTTTTAACTTTATTTTTAAATTTCTCAATATTATAGTTTGTTCCATTCCTTCTTGAAAACATTTTGATTGTTGATTACGCAAATTTACAGCCAGTCTATATGTTGCATGTGATTGCTCGTTCATGTGAAATTCTTAAAGTCTATGCATTGCTTCTGGCGCAAGGCGCGACTTAAGTCCTCATTGAGCGTTCGGCTCGCGTTTATTGTTTTGGCTGGCTGTAAGAACTGCGCTTCTCAACCACTACGTTTATTTTGGAAAAAAAATTATTTTAACATAATTTTTATATTTAATTAATTTGATTTACTTACGATTATAAAATTTTTATATTAGAAACTAAAAAATACGTATTAATTTTTGCACAGATTGCATTAACTATTTCGAAGAAAGTAAACTTTAAAGAAACATAATACTTACATTATATTATAAAAGTATATAACTATTTTTAAAATATTACATACTTTATAAGTTTTTTTATTTTAAAGAAGAAAATCAGTATTCACTTTGTAGGTTCCTCTTTTAATAATATTTTTTTTTATTTATTTAGTATCACTAGTGTATATACACATACGTATTTTCACATGTAGATTACGGGAAAAATATAGAGAATGTGATTGGAGGTGATAGCCATAGCGTTGTGAAGGAAATAACAAGTTTTTTGGACAAAAATGCACAAAAAGCGACCATTCCCCCCTTAACATCTAAACTATTCAACATAGAGGGCTCAAATTTAGCATACTGGTGTATTTTAACGCGAATATTACAGGAAAAATATTGAAAACTTGCTATGTAATAATGGCCATAGCGTTATGAAGGAAAAACTAAAAAATTAATTAACAATTGAAAAAATATATTAAAATCATTCGATAAAAAAAACAATTAAAAAAATAAAGTATTGTATGTCTAATATTGAAAACAATAACACAGGCCAACAAAATTTTGTGGCCTAACCAATAGAAGCTGATTTTTATAGGATTTTGTTCCTAGAATACGAATTTGACCTTGAAAAAATTATATTGGCTTTAGTATTTAATCAATGTACGTTTTAATATACAAAATACGCATTTTTAGCATTTTTTGAATAAATGTACAACAATACACAGAAACAGTAAATTTGTCCGCATATCACCAAATGAAAGCTTAAACGCTGCTTTTGAATATCCAAAAACAAAAAATGTAATTTATGTACACTTTAACCTATGTCCAAAGAAACATACGCTGTTCCATAAACGTATTAAAATTAACATTACTTTTGACCATACAAGGTACTTCGAGTAAAAATTATTGTCTCTGGGTTTTTTTATAATCGCTGCTTACAAATCTGCTATGAAATAAAAAAATTACAAGTGGCGGACCAAATTTTTAAAGATAATTTACGCCTTTTATGATAAAAAAGTAAATTTTAAAACAATTCTGCCATATTCGATCCGCCATTTTGAATATTAAAATCTGAATATAGATCAGTAAGCAGCGATCATAAAAACCACTAGAAAGACTAATTTTTATTTAAATTGCCTTATATGGTCAAAAGTACTGTTGTTTTCAATATGTTTGTGGAACAGCGAATGTCTTTTTTGACAATATAGGTTAAAGTGTACATAAATTAAATTTTTTGTTTTTGGATATTGAAGAGCAGTATTTAAGCTTTCATTTGGTGCTATGAGGACAGATTTACTGTTTCGGTGTATTGTTGTACATTCATTTAAGAAATGCCAAAAATGCGTATTTTGTATATTGAAACGTAAATTGATTAAAAACTAGTGCCAATCCAATATTTTCAAGGTTAGATTCGTATTCTACGGACAAAATCATGTAAGAATCGGCTGAAACATTTTAGGCAACATGCAGTTGATGAAATTTTGTCGGCCTGTGTAATAAGTAGAGGAACAAAATTCGCACAATTAGTCCCTCTACTTATTATTGTTTACAATAAATGTAAATAAAACGGCTTCTTTGGTCGAACTAATTTATTTTATTTTGCCAACGTTTCGAACTGGTACCAGTTCATCTTCAGGGCTAAAAAACGTTAGAACACATTTAATATTTGTTAAAAATTTTACAAAAATCAACTAAATAAACAACCTACCATTAACAAATTCTTCTAAAACATAAAAAAACAACACAAAAGAAAGTACAATACTTGTGTGTCTACATAGTTCCGACGGACTGACTGATGTGTCAAATTAAGCATAATCGAGACGTATATCGGATTGCCAGTCTACAGGGGTTGTAATAGTTTACGACGTTTACGTTGATTAAATTTTTACAAGAATACCAAATATTAAAAAAGTATAAAATTTTTTTAGGACTTTTTTTAAAAAATAATTTAAATAAACAGAGGAGTATATAATTCACTCAAACCTTGAGTGTTTGAGCGTTGATTTACTGAGTTTTTATTTTTTGAAATATGAATCATCTCTAAAACATTTCGTTTCATTTGATTGTTAGAATAAGTTAAAATTTTTGGATTTTTAAAATCAAAATGATGTAGATTTGAGATTGCATGCCTACTTAAGGAAGAGCAATCTTCAAGACGTCTAACATTACCATAATGTTCGTTTACTCTAGTAATTAAAGGTCTGACAGTTTGTTCAACATACGCCTCTCACAATCTTTACAGTCAATTTGATAAACAAGACCTGATCTGTCACCAAACGGTACTGGGTCCTTTTGAGATTTATAAATTTTATTTCTTAAAATGTTTTTATTTTTAAAAACTAAATTTAAATTATTATTTTTGCAAATATAAGAAAAATGTGAAGCTAAATCTGGAATAAAAGGAAAAACTAAATTGTTTTTAATGTCGTCATTACCTCTCTGTATAGGAGCGTTTCCCGGATTATTATTTAAATTTTTCAAATTTTTCAGTCTATTGTTTATAGTTTTTCTGATAAGTTTTAATGGATAACCATTTTCCAAAAAAACCTGTTCTACTAATTTTATGTTTTCATTATGAAATCTACTATCTGAAAGTTTAATTGCACTGTCTATCAGAGAGATAATAACTCCAACTTTTTGTGAATAAGGATGATTTGATAAATAATGGAGATATCTCCTCGACCAGGTTGGTTTCCTATACCAATTGGTGACAAGACGATCGTGCTCTGCAAAAATACTAACATCCAGAAAATTTATTCTATTGTTATCAGACATTCCTAACATGAATTTTAAAGTAGGGTCCGCATTATTAAACATACTTAAAAAATTTATAACATGTTTACGAGGTAAGCAAGTAAAAATGTCATCTACGTATCGAACATAAAATAGTATCTGAAAAGGAACTGAATTTAAGACATCATTTTCAATGTCATCCATGACTAAATCTGCTACTGTAGGAGACATTGGAGAGCCCATAGGGACTCCAGAGATCTGTTGAAAAACCTTATTATTGAATTGAACATATGAATTTTTAAGGACATAGTTCACAGCTTTCAAAAAAGAATCCCTATCCAAATTGGTGTTTTCTCTTACCTTTAGCCATTTTTTCTCTAAACAATTGACAACTCTATCCCAAGAAATATTTGTGAACATTGAGACTGCGTCCAAAGAGATCAAAAGAAAATCTTCAGGAACTATGATATTTCTTAATTTTTGGACTAAATCCCAACTATTTTTTAATATATAAGGAGAGTCAAAAAGAGCCGGTTTTATTCTACCTTGTAAAAAAGATGATAAATTGTATAAAGGAGAGTTTATATCAGAGGTCATAGGTCTAAAAGGTACGTTCTCTTTATGTAACTTTGGTAGACCGTAAAATCTAGCCAAAGTTACAGATAAAGATCTAAGAGAAAGAGAACAAGATCTAGATATTAATTTGCTTTTTTCCCATAACTTGATAATCGTATCTCTACCTTCCTTAATTTTATTCATCGGATTTTTATTAACATATAAATAAACACTAGAGTTCAAAACAATTTGTCATTCCTAATCTATTGTTTTATTTGTGACGTCGAGAAAAAACGCCATATAAATATTAATATAACTTACGTAACTAAACTAAGGGTATAACTTACGTAGTATACGCAACATACGCAATTTACGTAAGTAACGTAACATACCCAAAAACGTAAGCTAGTTTACTATTTTAGTTAGATTACATTTTTTAGTTTACGTATGTTAGTTTACTTTATTGTTCTTACGTAAATTATGTTAGTTAGTTAAGGCAATTTATTAGTAAATAATTAATTTATTAGTAAATACTAAAAATGTTAAACTTTTTTTAACCACCTGAACCGACAAATGGAGAAAACATTATACCCCCTTCTAAACCAAAAAGTGGGCATTACTTTCTTAACTATTCGTCTCTCTTTCACCCCCACTCTAAACTAAAAGGAAAGACAATATCTCCCTCCCTCTCTTTCTCTCTCACTGTGAACAGAATATATAAGGAAAGACTAACTTAATATATATTGGCAATTCCACGGGAAATTTTTCTACATTTTAGAATCGGTCAAACATATTTTTTTTTAGTTCTTGATAGAAAAATATGAAATACAAATTTTTTTATTTTTCCATATTTTCCAAAATTTTCGAGTTATGAATTTTCGAAATTTTGGATTTTTAAAAGTAGACCTATTTTCAATAGCGTATAACTTTTAAAGTATTGAGTTTGGAAAAAAGTTGTCAAAGAAAGAAAGTTTTAGTTTTTCGTCAACTTTTAAAACATTTGAAAAAATTTTTTTTATGAACAATATTTGGATATACTTCCGAAAACAACCCCCGCCCGATTTTAATGAAACTTCGTATACTTACGTAATTTTGTGCGCTGATTACGAAAATCATAGTGAAAATTGGCGTAAATTTGATTTTTATGGTGAAAACCATAAAAACACCATAAAATTGTGGTTTTTTGCGTTTTACTTCTAAGAATCGCAAAATAGTAAAAAATGTTATATATAAAAGTTGTAGATCTCTACAAAATACAACTTTAATGTTCTATACATTTTTTTGAAAAACTGTCAAATTTTCGAGAAAAATGCAAAAAACTTAAAAATACTATGTAAAGCGGGTCACTAGCGAAAGCGGGCTTCGCCCGCTTTCGTGTGGTTTCTCCATGGGTCACCATAAAATTGTGTTTTCAAGATCCGTTGAAGGGGGGTTGGTTTCTGGGTTCGGCAGCTTCTGGTACCAACTAGAAAACCACTTTGACTCCCTTTTTGTACAAGAAATAAGCGAGGCACTAGCGAAAGCGGGCTTCGCCCGCTTTCGTGTTGTTTCTCCATGGGTCACCATAAAATTGTGTTTTCAAGATCCGTTGGAGGGGGGTTGGTTTCTGGGTTCGGTAGCTTCTGGTACCAACTAGAAAACCACTTTGACTCCCTTTTTGTACAAGAAATAAGCGAGGCACTAGCGAAAGCGGGCTTCGCCCGCTTTCGTGTGGTTTCTCCATGGGTCACCATAAAAAATGTATTTTCAAGATCCGTTGGAGGGGGGTTGGTTTCTGGGTTCGGTAGCTTCTGGTACCAACTAGAAAATCACTTTGACTCCCTTTTTGTACAAGAAATAAGCGAGGCACTAGCGAAAGCGGGCTTCGCCCGCTTTCGTGTGGTTTCTCCATGGGTCACCATAAAATTGTGTTTTCAAGATCCGTTGGAGGGGGGTTGATTTCTGGGTTCGGTAGCTTCTGGTACCAACTAGAAAATCACTTTGACTCCCATTTTGTACATCGATATTACTTATGCAATATGGATAAGCGAAATATCAAAATATTAGAAATTACCTAATTTACATAGTATTTTAAGTTTTTTGCATTTTTCTCTTTCGCTAGTGCCTCGCTTATTTCTTGTACAAAAAGGGAGTCAAAGCGGTTTTCTAGTTGGTACTAGAAGCTGCCGAACCCAGAAACCAACCCCCCTCCAACGGATCTTGAAAACACAATTTTATGGTGACCCATGGAGAAACCACACGAAAGCGGGCGAAGCCCGCTTTCGCTAGTGACTCGCTTTACATAGTATTTTTAAGTTTTTTGCATTTTTCTCGAAAATTTGACAGTTTTTCAAAAAAATGTATAGAACATTAAAGTTGTATTTTGTAGAGATCTACAACTTTTATATATAACATTTTTTACTATTTTGCGATTCTTAGAAGTAAAACGCAAAAAACCACAATTTTATGGTGTTTTTATGGTTTTCACCATAAAAATCAAATTTACGCCAATTTTCACTATGATTTTCGTAATCAGCGCACAAAATTACGTAAGTATACGAAGTTTCATTAAAATCGGGCGGGGGTTGTTTTCGGAAGTACACCCGAAAATTTTCCAAAAAGATTCGAGATGGGCAGACTCGTAGTTTTCGTTCTATAAATTTTTTATAGAACGAAAACTATGAATTATAAACCTAATAGCTTATAACTTTCGAAGTTTTGAGTTTAGAAAAAACTTGTCAAAGGAAGAAAATATTGATTTTTCTTCAGCTTTTAAGTAATATAAAAAAAAAAATTTTTGATAAACAAATTAATTAAAAAATTAATAGAACGAAAACTATGGGTCGACCCATCTCGAATCTTTTTGGAAAATTTTCTGTATATGGGTAGGTATAAATAAAGAAAAAAATAATAAAAAATAATCGCGCCCAAAGTTTAAAAAAATTAATTTGTTTATAAAAAAATTTTTTTTATTAAAAATTGAAAAAAAAATTTTTTAATCTTTTAAAGGTTGATGAAAAACTAAAACTTTCTTTCTTTCTTTAACAACTTTTTTCTAAACTCAATACTTTCAAAACTTTTGTACACATACTGTTTCACGAGTTTCACACACAGAAGTTGTCAATGTATAATCATAACCTTATTCTTTGAAAACGATAATGGCAATTTTTATCAATCGGAATAACAAAAAAAAATTCTAAAATTTAACTTTTTTTCTTCTTTCTCAATCTAAAATAAATAACACAATAATGTAATATTTTGACTGAACCATATTGTTAAAGTATTTCATGATAAACAATATTTTTAATGTATAATTTTTGTGGATATTTTAAGTTCTTGAATACAGCTTTATCTAGGGCATAAATTTTTAATTTTTCTTTAGATTTGACTCTAGAACAACCAACATAAATTTGACCATGACCAAATGCAGAAATGGGTAGAAATATTCCTACTTTATCAAAAGACTGTCCTTGAGATTTATTGATAGACATTGCATAAGCAAGTCTGATTGGAAATTGTCTTCTTACCATTTTAAAAGGAAATGTATCTTCTGAAGGAGATAAATCAATACGAGGAATAAAAACTATTTCACCTTTCAATCTTCCAGTAATTATTTCTGCAGCAATAACGTATTTCAATAAAGATTTTACAACTAATCGAGTCCCATTACATAATCCTTGAACCAAATTCATATTTCTTAAAAGCATAATTACACACCCTATTTTTAATGATAATTTATGGGGAGACATACCATCTGGTGTTAAACTATTTAAAAATTCTACTGGAACAATATTATTTATATTTTTTGCATCATCATCAGCTATATGTGAATCAACACTGTAATAAATTACTTCTTCTCCTTCTAGTTTTGACAAAATACGATCATTCATGTCTAATACTTCTGAATTAGTCAATAAAAGAATACAAGAAGAATAAACATTCACATTATTTGGATTTATCGATGACCCAAATATTTCATGAATTAAATTCCCATTCGATATCAAATCTTGTGGAATTTCTAATACATCATTTTCTTTTTCAAACGTACTTTGAGGTTTGCCATCACCAACATTCAATAACCAATTTGAAAACTCTACTTGATTATCATGTAATCTAACGTTAACATTTAAAGATCTAGTTTCAAAGTATTGCCACAATTTACTATTTTTTACACAAACCTCAACAATATGATTGCGACTACCATGCGGAACAATTGGCAAAGTTTGCCTAAAATCACCTGAAAGCAAAATAACTTTACCTCCAAACGGTTTATTGCATTTTGTAATATTTCTTAACATGGATTCCATTGCTTGTAAAGCATATTTTGGGGCCATTGAAATTTCATCCCAAATAATAATTTTTGCACTCCTTAAAAGTTCAGCATGTTTCGACATTCCACTTATATTACATGTTGAATCTTCATTTATTGGTATAGGGAATTTAAACATAGAATGTGAAGTTCGTCCTCCTTTTAGAAGATTAGCCGCTATACCATTCCAAGCAACTGATAAAACTACTATTTCCTCACTTTCGACTGTAGTAATAATTGTCTTATGTAAATAGCTTTTACCACTTCCTCCAGGCCCATCAAGAAAAAAGTATCTACTATTATATTCATCATTATGTACTGCTATCATGACATCATTAAAAACTTGCCGTTGTTCATCATTCAAACTTTCAATAAGATTATTAGCTTCTTCTTTTAGCAATTGTAATGTTAATGCATTATCTTCCTTATCAGCAGAACTATAATCTTTAAGAATTTTTAGATCGATGTTTGGTTAACCAAATTGATGTAATGTAAATCCATGAAAATTAAATACTTCATTAATTAAAAGTAATGATTTTTAAAGCGATATTTCCACAGGTAAATTATTATCAAAAATCATGTGTTCTTTAAACTTATTCCATAAATCAACAGCATTCACAGGTAAACTAAATACACATATATATGCAAATAAACGACATAGTTCTTTAGGAAATTTCGTACTCACGGCTTCAGTCAAACAATTATCCCACTCGTTATCGTCTACCATCAAATTTCTTGCACGTGCTGCTTCTGTATAAGTATTATATGTAATACCTTCATATGTTCTCACATCTTCAAACGATTTAGCACCACGTACATAAAGTAGTAAAATTCTCAAAAAATATCTTTCAATGTCTTTTGGACTTACAAAATACATTCGGCAAGTTATAGGTTTTGTAATTCTTGTCTATTTAACTGAAACCATGCTGTCAACATTGTATTTTTAAATTTCTCAATTGCAGTTTGTTCCATTCCTTCTTGAAAACATATTGATTGTTGATTAGGCAAATGTACAGCTAGTCTGTATGTTGCATGTGATTGCTCGTGCATATTGAATTCATAAAGTCTATGCATTGCTTCTGGTGGACACACATACCGTGTATTTAAATAATTTTGAATTTCATCATAATGCATTACTTGATTATCATCTTTATAACCAACTATTGCATAATCATGTCCCTCATAACAATATTTAAATAAATATTTAATACCACCTGTACTACCACATGCTACTAAGTTAATATGACATGCAAATTTTTTACTTAAATACGGATTATATGATACAATCATCGAATTGTCAGCAGTGCATTTAATTGACCCGTCTCTATTATAAAAAATAATTTTTTTGACATCATTTCTCCGTCTATACTCCGGATAATTTTTTGATTCATAATTTGTTTTTGGAGAAAATGGTTTAGGATAATTTTTCGTGCATGATTTTGTTTCAGGATTCATACAAGGAGAATGTACATTTTGCTTTCCACAAGGTCCATGAACTTGAAACTGCTTCACAATTTTATAAAGTTCTGGATTCTTCATTTCATCAGGAATTTCTGCACATATTATTTTGTCTGCAGTTTCTGCATCACGAATAGCAAACTTTTTATCTAAAAAAATTATTGAATGTACATGAGACAATTCACGCTTTTGAAATTCTATTACATATACGTAAGCAACGACTGGACCAAAAATTTGTTTATCTTTTAATTCACACATTAATTCTTTTAATTTCTTTTGAAAAACTCGGGAAACAATATCTGGTCGGTCAGATGCAGTTTCCGAATCCAACAAATTTTCCATAATCTCAGGCCATTTTGGATTACATGTCATTGTAATAAATAAATCTGGTTTTCCAAATTCTTGAACTAATCGCATAGCGTCCATAAAACATTGTTGATAAGCACGTGGTCCTCCAGTAAATGTAGAAGGTAAAATAATCATTTTTCCTGGTCGAATATTTTCTTCTGTTGCTTTATTATTGATATAATCCATTAATCCACAGTACATTTCTGCTCGAAGTTTTTTCTGTTCATAACGAATATATTTTAAACGCTCACCTTCTACTTTTGACCAACTATCAACAATAAATTGTTAAGTTAATTTACCCATTTGTAAACATGGATTAAATGATCCTCTATAAGACAAGCGATACATATAAAATTGTAAAGGAGTAATATTACGAACACCGTCAGTATGTTTCATATTTACAGTCCATCCTGGATCACCTGACGGAAACATTAAAGGATATGTCATAGGATCAGCATGTGTGCTAAGACTACTAATTGGAATACTTTTAGAACCCCTTGGATGAATACATATATCACGTTCAATTGGAGGTTCACCATCTTCGCTAACAAATATGACTGCTACTTCATTGCAAGACGGAACATTATATTTGCTTTGAGAAAATTTTCTATCACGTTTAAACCACATTTGAATGCTTCTCGGACACTCATTCATTAATTTTGCCCTTGCTTCTTCTTCCAATTCCAATTCTTTTACTGCTCGATGTCTCTTTTTCTCATAGTTTGCATTTTTATTAAGCTTATCCTCTGAATATTCTAAAGATATACCTCTATTCTCATTATTATTACTAATACTGATACTAGTTTCACAAATGGAAGACGAGTTTGGTATTTCTATGAGTTTTGTAGCTCCATCCGTTAAAAGACTTTTCCAATCATACTCAACAAAAAAAGGTCTAATAACGTTTCTCAATTCTACGGAAAGAAATGAAATTAAACGATTATTTTCAAACATAAAAATTAGATGTCGTCTCATTTCACTATGAATATAATTAACAGTATTTGGAAATTCATTGTAATATAAAGATGTTGCAAACGCTATTGCATATATGCCACAGTCAATTCCATTCGGTTGTAGATTAACAGTTGAAAAAACTACCGGTGGTTTGAATGGATATAATCTAAGTAAATATTTTTTTTGATCTTCATTTAAGTATCCCTTATTAAGACTGTTATAAATATATAGCCTTAATCCATCAAAATAAGTACAAATCCAAGGACCATGTTTGCAAGCAGCACTAAAAAGTATTTGAATGTGCTTCTGATTTTTATCAATCGGTATAATTTTTGTCCCATATAAATCAAATAATTCTCATAATTACTGTAAAAAGAATGGTACTAATATAGTACAAATTTTGGTACTGAATCTTCCTTTGGTTCCATTTTAATACCAAAAATCAGCTCTAATTTAGAACCATTTATTTACAGTGAAATCACATAAGCACATATAACTCATGAATCTCAAATAAATCATAAACACATATAATTCATAAAGCTGATATAATAATATAAATCATAAGCACATAATCTCATATAAATCATAGGCACATAAATACAAATAAATATATTAAAAATTGCAATATCTTACCTATTGTAATTCCAAAACATTTTAATCAAAACTTATGCAAAACAAAATTAACAAAAATAAATAAATGTATTTACTCAATAACAAAATTATTGCATTCAAAAATTTTTTTTAAAGTACAGTTATTTTCAAAACCATATACCTCGTTCTCAATCGCCCTGTTTTTCACTCATTAATCTATCTGTGAGTGAATAGAAAAATAATTAGCCAATAAGGAAATAAGACGCCCCTGTCGTATTTTGGCTTGAATGTGAAATTCTCCACTTTTCCTTCCTGCATTAAATTCTGTTCCTCTCTTTCTACCTGACCCGAAAAATGGAGAAAACATGATATCCCCTTCTAAACCCAAAAAGTGGGCATTACTTTCTTAACAATTCGTCTCTCTTTCGCTCCCACTCTAAACTAAAAGGAGAGGCAATATCTCCCTCCCTCCCTCTCTTTTAGCTTAAAAGTAAAATTCCCCACTTTTCCTTCCTCCATCAAATTCTGTTCCTCTCTTTTTACCTGACCCGAAAAATGGAGAAAACATGATATCCCCTTCTAAACCCAAAAGTGGGCATTACTTTCTTAACTATTCGTCTCTCTTTCGCTCCCACTCTAAACTAAAAGGAGAGAAAATACCTCCCTCCCTCTCTTTCTCTCTCACTGTGAACAGAATATATAAGGAAAGACTAACTTAATATATATAGATATAATAATAATATTCGCCTCTCTTTCGTTCCTACTCTAAACTAAAAGGACAGGCGATACTTCCCTCTCTTTCTCTCTATCAACCTTTCTCTCTCACTGTGGACAGAATGTACACGATCCGGACAGACTGAATGAAAGAATACGAAGATTATTATAGTTAATATCTGGTCGTTGTTGCTATAATAATTAATTTATTGTTTACAATATTAGATATACAATACTTTAATTTTTTTAAATTGTTTTTTTATTCAATGATTTTAATATATTTTTTAATTGTTTATTTTTTATATAATTATTAAGAGTAATTAAGAGATAAGAAATTTTTTATTTACCTTGTTATTTGTTATTGTTAACAAAAGTATAAAAATTTATTAACGCATAAAATTCCAAAGGACATCAAATTCCTATATCAAACTACAAATTTTTTACTTGCAGGCCGTTATATTACTACAAAATTGCTAATATCTTTTGATATCTTTATGTTATCCATAGAAGTAAGTATAAAAATTTAAATAGGGGGTTGGCGTGCGAAGCCCCCCTAGTATATATAATTATTTTCTCTTCCTTACGAAATTTGAAATTCCTTTAAACTTAAGTGGAAACATTGGAGAAGCGACTAAACAGAGACGACAAAGACCATGATGTACGAGACAATGAAAGGAATTGCATTCTTTTTATCTCTAAAAATGTCATCTCCTAACAATATGTTGCATTATTACAAGTAAATTTATCTTCGATCTAGTTTATTCATATAATGATTGAATTTCACAAGCATGTTTGTTTAATCATTTATTAAACTTTTAAAGCTAGTTTCTTTTCGTTAAACAGTTACCAACGTATGTATGGAGTGAAGAATATCAAGTGGAAGTCTTCTCTAAACACTTCAAAGCTTTTGATAAATTAAGAGCAAAAGGATTCTTCATTGGTGAATTTATTTGGAATTTCGCAGACTTTCGCACAGCACAAAGTTAGTAAATATTTTCTAATAATAATAATATACATAAATGTGACGGCGACTGAGAAAAAGAATCTTATAACCAAACTCAACTTTACAAGAAAAATACGTTTAAAGTTTTTTACTGCACAGGTATGAATTTAACAATTTTCATGCATACTAGGCGGATTATCAATATATGTTTTTATACTGACTGGATTGAAGTGGGCGTAAATGCTTCCTAGTGAGCAAATATATGTCGGTCATTTAAAAAAGGGAAAATACAATGAATAAAGACAATTTTTACGGTGATTTTTGTGACGTGGTCACAAAGATTTTTTTGTCATAAGGTCCATTTTCTCTGGCACGGTCACACATATGATAGTTTTAATAGTTACTTCCCCGATGTAGAAAAGTTCTCGGGAATTAAACGTTGACACAAGATAATTTTGCACGCAATTATTAACCTTAAACGAATTATCAAAGAAAGTTATATTTTTAATTCTGCATTATTTCTGACCCAAAAACATTCAGGGTGGTCAAAATTTATTAAATTAAATTTGTGCAACACCTGCTGGAAAAGAGATACTTTTCTTAACATAAATGCAGCACAAAGAGTCTAGGGGGGGGTAAGTATGCTAAAGTTGCCCCGCACCTAATTGGATCATATTTGTACCATGTTTTGATATCCATATAAGAATAAAATTTTCAAGTCCCCATGTGTTTTTTTCTAAGAGTTATGGAGGGGGAAAGAAAAATCAAAAAACTCATTTTTCTCAGAAACTATTCGACATATTTAAGTTAAATTTGGATATATTCTTTATCATGTTAATATGAATTTCAAAGAAAAATTCGAAATTTTTTTTTCAAAAATACACCAAAAAATCAATTTTGGAATTTTCAAAAAAAATTTTTTGGTTTTTTCTGGGTACACCTCAAATTTCTTTTTCAATTTATACCCTTAAATGTACTCTTGAACACAAATTTTATTTAAATTTTTTGCAGAGGTAGAGTAGAGTGGGGCGAAACCACCATGGGGCGAATCCACCAATTCGCTTTTATTTTCGTGTTTTACGTGTTATCAACTTATCGTTCGATGTGAATAACATTTCTGACATTCTCCGCTGGTGTCTGAAGTTTCAAGCCGTTTACCAAAATATCTGCCGAATGACAGTGACATATGTAAAATGTTAACAATTTTCAAAAAAAAAATTTTACCTGATTATTGAATTATTGTTAATATAATGTAAAAATTAATAGACGAATAGAATTTCTTTATTCATTTGAGTGTTCTGAACGCATTGGTGTAGTTTTTTTTTAAATTTGTTTAAGTCTTTTGGAAGTTATTAAATTTTTTCAAAAAAGTGGTGGTGGGGCGAAACCACCAACAATGGCTTTTAAATGGGTCAAAATTAAAAAAAATAAAAAAATTTCTATTTTTTATTAAAAATTAATTCAGTGAAGATTAAAAAACAAAAAACTTTCTATTTTATTAAAGATTAAGTCGGTGAAAATAAAAAATAAAAAAAAATTATTTTATTACCGCCTTATAAGAACAACTGACTACGGTATATTCCACATTTTCTAAATATCTAATTAAAATAAATTTAATTTTGCCAAAAATTTATTTATTTGTATTTATTTATTAGTTTTTTGTTGTATTTCGATTGTTATTAATTAATTTTTACGTTTTTCATTAAAAAATTGCAATTGGTGGTTTCGCCCCACCTGGTGGGGCGATACCACCAATTGCAGAGGTCGCGTAAAACGGCCGTATCTCGAAAACTAAAAGAGATAAAGAGTTGAGTATATGGAGTAAAATTTAGCCAAGAAATCAATCTTTCAAACCCTTTTTGATTTGGCTCCTTATTGGCTTTAGTTTTCAAGTTATAGTCCTTAAAGTGCAAAATTGGTGGTTTCGCCCCACTCTACTCTACTAAATGGTGAAAATATTTAAAGTTTTCAAAAAGTACCCATTTTTTGGAGTATTTTTGAAAAAAATTCAAATTTTCATTTAATGAATTTGTATTATCATGGTTTATAACATATTCAACTTTTAATCAAATCCGTCAAAAATTTTTTGAGAAAAATGATTGGTTTTTGGGGAAATGGGTACTTTTTGGAAACTTTTAATATTTTCACCCCTTAGTACCTCTACAAAAAATTTAAAAAAAATTTGTGTTCAAGGGAATATGTAAAGGTATAAATTTAAAAAGAAATTTGAGGTGTACCCCGAAAAAACCAAAAAAAATTTTGAAAATTCCAAAATTGATTTTTTTGGAATATTTTTGAAAAAAAATTTAATTTTTTTTAAATTCATATTAACGTGCTAAATAACATCCAAATTTCATCTAAATCGATCGAATAGTTTCTGAGAAAAATGAGGTTTTTGATTTTTCTTTCCCCCTACATAACTCTTAGAAAAAAACACACGGGGACTTGAAAATTTAAAAATTGTATTCTTATATGGATATCAAAACATGGTTCAAATATGAGCCAATTAGGTGCGGGGGCAACTTTAGCATACTTACCCCCCTAGACCCTTTGTCAATTTCTGCACATTTAAAAGTGTGCAGAAAAGTGTATTTTCCCGCACACTTTCGATTACTTTTCCGCACACTATGCAGAAAAGTGTACTTTTCCGCACACTATGCTGGAAAGTGTTCTTTCCTGCACTCTTTCCTATAAACAGTATAATATGCATTATAATTAACATAAAAATATATTTATTGATTAGAAAAGTATAAAAATTTCTTTTTCGCTAAACAGGTGTTGCACAAAGTTCTGTGTGCAATACGTACGAAAGAAGATATTCCCTCCTTGTGCAAATTGATGCCCTCGCTTCGCTTTAGAGAATATTAAATATGGCGCCGTGTATTTATCTCACAAAATGTTATTACTGATGCCTTCTTTCCGACCTTAACGGCGTTTTTAAAAAAATCCGGTCATATTTATCAAAATGTTGTTAGTTTGTGACGTATAAACGAACTTATACGATATAAACTAACGACATTTTAAAAGATAGGTGTCAACTTTATGAAACGCCACCAAAACCGGAAGAAAGGCATTAGGCACTTTTGCTAATTTCAAGAAATTTCGACGTTTTGGGGTCCCCTGAGTCTAAAAAACATGGTCTAGAAAAAGTGTCTGTCTGTATGTCTGTCTTCGTGCCTGTCTGTAGACACAATAGTAAGTAGTATAGCAAAGCCGGTATGGCTCCAGGTTCTTATATTGGCTAAGTACCCTTGGTCAACCGCGGGAAATTAAAAAAATTTAAACTTTTAAGTGGATTAGAAAAAGGTGTTCTACCTAACCGACAGAGCGGTGATAAAATTTGATTTTTTGGTGAATTCAAACACGTTGGTGCCTACCTTACCGACTGAGTAGCAAGAAAATTTGAATTTTTTGTGAATTCAAACACGGTTGATGTCTACCTTACCGACTGAGTGGCGGGAAAATTTGAATTTTTTGTGAATTCAGACACGTTTGGTGTGAGATTTAAAAATTTATTAGACCATTTAAATTCGATTGGTATAGTATTAAACTGCTTTACTAACCCAGTAGAGACTGTCGTAGACAAATGGCGTCACTACAATTAGCAGGTTAGTCGCTTGAATATTTTAAATTTCCAGGGCAAAGATGACCCCACCAATAGCATTGATTTTGGTTAGATCCACCTTTTCTTAGAGATAGTACTTTAAAAAGTCACAAAACAGAATGATTAAATCGACTCAAGATACCTCTATTTATACCGAAAACTCGCTGCTTTAACGCATGCACATTACCCCCACCACTAATTCTGCACATGCGCATTATCCCATACTCTTATTTTTAAGTCAACTTCATCGGTATTTTTCATATTGTTTCGTAGTACATTTAATGGTTGTATCAATCAATTTCGTATATTACAAACTTTTGTAACAGCGCAATTGCTAAAACTACGTGTGTGATTTGTACATGTAGATGAACTATCTGCACTTAAACTTTATAGAGACAGGCATTGAAAATCATCTAAATTAAATACATTTAACTTTTATTTTTTAGACACTTTTGTTTTTCTAAACCTGTTACATAACCTATTAATAGTTGCCTATTAATAGTTCTTTTATTATAGGTTGCAATTCTTCATAAGATACGTCACCAGCAGCCCAATCGATACCATGATAGTTATTTGTAAGCCATCGATTCTCACATTTGTATCTTGCAGGTAATCGACTCCAGGCATATAGTGGCTCGAAGAGGTAGACCAATGGATGAGCACCTTGTTGAAGTGGTAGAATCGCCAATTCTTTGATGACAAACTCGTTTTAAGGTCTTTTGAAGCACTGGATATCTAAGACATACGCCATGGTATCTAAAATAAAATAATGGCTCAAGCCTTTAAGACACGCTCTCTTTATAGTCTTCCCCCACCACTCGAATTACCCCCACTACCGGTGTCGTCTTGAATTAATAATTGCTTCTACCAATCACGTTACTTTTTTAACAACGCCGCTGATTGGTATATACTGTATAATGCGGTCGTGAATTATAAGGCAATATGCAGCTGTATTAGCTGTTAAATTTCAACTTGCTTTAAATTCCAATCGCACATCTACAGATGCTTAGAAAATCGATTTGTTTTGAGCAATCAATAACAGTCAATGGTGCATAATCTTTAAAGTTATTTCTAGTTAATAAAGGTTCAGGTTCTTTTCCATAGTAGGACTGTTGAAAATTACCATACAATTCATAGAGTATGTAAAATTTGTTTTGATTAAAGTTTAAATTTAAATTTCCATAAGGATAGTACTGTGAGTTTAAGAAAAAGATTACAGGAATAAAATAAATTTGCATACCTTCCTTGATTTTCTTTTCGATTTTTTTGAAAACCAAGAATAACATGTCGAGGTTTTTCAACTTGTGTTAATGTTTTTACAGTCCACACATGCTTTTGACTGGCTAGAATCATAGGATACTCATACAAATCCCATGATCTAAAACTCATTGATATAAGTGAGTCTTTTTAACTGAATTTCAACAATTCAATTTTTTGTCCATCATTTACTATTAAGTATGGAATCAACCATTCAACTTTATTAATAATAATTCTAAATTCTTAACGCTCAGCTGCTTCAATGTTTACTACAGCATTTAGATCAGTACGAGATCTTGTTAAAATAAGTTCATGTTTTGCATTTAGAACAATCTTTTGATAGTCTTCAGCAAAACCAATAATCATACTTAGTGGAATATTTACATCAAAGTATCCAGTATCATTTGTTACTCTACTATCAACATCAAAGTATCAAAAGTTCTGAGATGTTAGTCTCTTGCGAACTGATTGAGGAATGAATGACTTCTGACATGGTAACTCTTTTATATAGCTTTCACCAGTTTTGTTTAGGAAATACAATTCCCATTACGTTGATTTAACGTGTAATCGCATAGTTATAGTTTCACCTCTAAAATTTATTAAATCTCCGTCTTAATCAACTATTCTAATTTGTATATTATGTATTGTCTTCACGGTGATTGGAAGATAAATGACGTGAGAAATAACTTCCACAATCTAATATCCAGCTGGTACAATTGGAAAAAATCCGTGAATTGTGTGTACCTTTTTATTATTTATGTATGCACCAGTAGTAATGTTACTTTCAATTCTGATAGCATTTACCTTTAGAATAGCTACTGGTACATCTAAAGTATGAGACTTATTAGCTGTCAATATTCGTAGAGTAAATCCAAATAATTCACCAATGGAGTCATTTTGTTTAAAACTTATTTCAAGTCTGCTTGTTATTTTACTTCGTAAAGTATTATTGTTAGGTTTGATTCTTACAATTTCAACCCCATTGTCAATATAGTTTTGAATATATTTTTCAATATCTTCAATTTGATAACTTCCACGAGGTATAGTAATCACTTTATCACCAATATAAAATTTATTTTTACCTTGATCGATACTAGAAATTGAATAAAAAGTTAGTAATTCAACTAAGTCAAGTACATAATTTTTATTAGATAATAATTCTATCGGAAGAAAATATTTTGCCTCTAGGGTAGATGAATTGCCTGAGATAGTCAGAGATTCTTCCAAGTTGATGACTTTTTATAAACTGATTATATGGAACGACTTACAATCACTTATATAGAATATATTTTTGTGCTATTTTAAGCTGTCCACATAAGAATTTCAGACACAAATGACTACAGTTAAAATTATTATAATCTTGATAATTTTGATGATTATATTATATTAAAGTATCGTAATCCAAGTAATTGATAAGTTCACAAGGTGGTTGAAGACTACCAAAACTATTAAAGTATACTACTTTATTATTAACTTTTTATATGCAACCCAATAAGTTCCAGAACCATCTTTATCATCTAAATTAATAATGGCTGATTCATTTTTTCGAGGACCTCTTATTGGTAGTTCATTTCGCATGAAAACTCCTCGAAAATGTGAAATTTTCATGTCTTTAGCATATTTAAGTAAATCTAGATCAGTAAGTGCTCTTTGAGGTAGCTTCAAACTTTTTTTTCTACATCGTCTTCTAATACCTTGTCCTTTAAAATATGGTTTTAAATAAAGCCCCAAACCTTGTCTGTATGTTTTTAAATGAAGACCCTTACCAAGTGCAACTGCTTCTAACTGCCTATTGTGGCGCTGAGCTTCCTTTATTGCTCTTTTGCTGCACTTGCATCATTAACAGCTTTTGCTACACCAGCAGCTCTCCCAGTAAGCGCTCCAAGTGCACTTAGCCCAGCAAAAATTGGAATTAATGGTAACAGACCTCCAACTTTTGATGGAACAGGTAGGATACGAGGTGTTAAAACTTTTTCTCTACCACCTGCATTTCTTACAGCTTTTTGAGCTATTTCAATAGCTGACCTTATTGTTGAATGAGTATCATTACCAGGAATTATAGAACTTCTTGCAGCATCAACAATTTTTCTAAGATTTATTCGTTTCTTCATACTTCTCTTCTTCTTTTTAGAAGACCTTCTCTTCTTAATTCCCATACCTAATTTCGATTTTGCTTTTATAGTGTTCGTTATTGCGTAAGCTGCAGCTCTTTCACTATATCCTGCATAAGGAGCCCAAACACGTTGCCAAGCTTTATCAGCTAGTACTCTATCAGCGGTGTTTCTTGCTTCAACACTTTCTCGACTCTTTAAATAAGCAATATCGTGCTCTTTGCAAGCGGCGTCTAATGGATTGACACCTGGATCACCTCGTGCTAGTCGTTTTGCTAACTTTGTGCCTGGTCCACAATATTGATAACCTGGCAAATGTAGTTCTAACGGTAACTTGTTTATAAATGTATTATTTAAACCTTTTCCTCGAGAGCGATGATGTATAATCATAATAATTCTTGGAACAAGTTGTAAGTAATGTTGAAGGATGACTTCTTCATGCCCACGAAACGGTAAATACTCTTCCTTTAGTGAGCATTGAAGAAGTCATTACTCCTAAAGATGCAAAACGGAATTCAATATTTATATTTAATGATATTGCTTGCGAGAAGCAACATAATGTAAGGGCATTTTTTGCATGGGTAGACATGCTGATGTTGATTCTTTTTATCTATGTCAAACGTATGCCCTCATTCCTAAACATTTAGTACGCTATAATGTTAATTTACTAGTACTTTTTCGTCAAGGTGAGAAAATAAAGGAAATAAAAAATACTTTCGTTTAGAATTAGAAAATTTTAAAAAATTAATATTTTAATAATCATTTAATAAATTTTTTATAAACAATTAATTTTTTTAAATGTTCTACGCCTTAAATTTTTTTTTTAAATATCTACTTACACTTAAAACTATAAGAAATCCAAATCCGTTGAAATAATTTTGAAGCGACAATTATTAATTACTATCTGCTGATATAGTCGAAATCTTCATATTTCAAATTTTCAATCAGCGAATAAAATTCTAACATTAACTATATATAGCTCTTGACTAGTGATGGGCTTGATCTGAGAATATAAGAAGCGTGTACGTCCAGGCTGTGTTGGCAAGGTGCATTGATAGGCGTAGGTCCCGCGACAGGCAGCTATGAACTGGGGTTCACGTCCTCACAGATGCACAGTGCATTCGTTCACGTAGCTTATTTTTTCAGATCAAAATTAATTTAATAAAATTAATTACTTATCGACAACCATATCGAAAGTAATTACCATTTGTAACACCTAACTCTAAACCAAAGAGTTCAAATGACATCTAATAGATATAACTATCTGCTGATATAGTCGAAATCTTCATATTTCAATTATTTTAAAAGTTATCATGGAAATTATATTGGCGCGGTGTAGTGAATCAACACTGAACTTTGTTTTAGATGATTTTTATGGTTATATAACTGAATAAAAATGTTTATTCGACAGTGTTTTGTTCATTTCATAGTTAAAAATAATGTTTTAATTCTGAAAATCATCAAAATCGCATCTCCGTTCCATATAATTTCCATTATAACTTTTAAAATAATTGTCGCTCCAAAATTTTCTCAACGGATTTTGATTTCTTATAGTTTTAAGTGTATGTAGATATTTTTAAAAAAAATTTTAAAGGCGTAGAGCATTTAAAATAATTAATTGTTTATAAAAAATTTATCAAATAATTATTAAAATATAAACTTTTTTAAAATTTTCTAATTCTAAACGAAAGTATTTTTTATTCCCTTTATATTACCGTTTGGTTCACTTAAATCGGTTTATTCATTTAGAAGAAATGACATTTTGTTTAAAAAGTTGCAAAAAATTAATTTTGCAGTAACTTTTATAAAAAATAATATTTTTTCTGTTCTTTAGTGGGCACATTCCTAAGACCAAATAAAAATGTTTTTTCACCATTTTAAATTTTAAAAAAATTTTGGTTTCTGTGAAAATTACATTTTGGCTACATTGCCAAAAAACATCAAATATTTAAATAATAATCGCTAATATCATAATAATGATAGCATGATAGCAGAATGAAAAAATTAATTTTTTAGATCTTTCCCTCTCAATTGACAGTGATAACTTTATTATTTCAAATTGGTTTCTTAAATCTATTTGGATTGGCAGATATATGAATGTCTGTTCACATCACACTCTTAGTTATAAAATTGGCATTATATACACTCTTGTTGATAGGGCTATAAAATTGCCAGATCAACAATTCCATCTTGAAAATCTTGATATTGTTAAAAAAACTTTAATTCTTAACGGATATCCAATTGATATGTTAAATAGAAAGATTTCAAAAAGGTTTAATGCTCTTACCAGTAACTCACATAAAAGAAAAATAAATAACAATCTTCCAATTGAAAAGATTATAAGCATTCCATATATTCAAAACTTTGATAAAATTCTTTTTAATATTTTCATACAACATAATTTTAATTTAGTTTTTACTAATTCTAATAAAAAACATTCAATTTTTCCAAATTTTAAAGATCCAACAGAGAAATTTCAGAAGTTTGAATGTGTATATAAAATTCAATGCAAAAATTGTAATAGTTCTTATATCGGAGAAACTTTAAGACATCTTAAGACTAGAATAAGAGAACATAAACGATACGTCACTCACAACCAAAATATTTACGCTTTAACTAATCACACCTTTGATAATAATCACTCTTTTGATTTTGACAATATAAATATTTTATATATTGAAACAAATAATTGGAAAAGAAAAAATCTAGAAATGATTTTTATAAAAAATAATGCAAATAGTATTAATTATAGAACGGATATTGACAATAAAAAAAAATAAATAAATAAAGATAAAGTAGGGGAGACCAGGGCTAAACCGGACGGATTTGGTTTTTGACCAGAAAACTTATACAAAAACATGTTTTCTGCTAAAGAGTAATATACCGTTTTGAAGCTTGTACCTTCACCTACAAATCGCACTTGTTCGATTTTAAAAAAACTACAGTTGCTTTGGAGATATATTGCTTCGAAGGTGACTACCTCGAAAACGAAAATACGAAAATTGGTGGGGTTAAACCGGACACCCTATTGGGCTAAATCGGACACGGCTAATTAATTAAAGAATGAGACACAAATTTTCGTTTTTTTGTAGAAAAGTCAAATCAATTCTTCTATTATTTATTTGCAGATACTTCTATACAAAGAATATAATATAAACTGTAAAATTGGTAATTAATATAATATAAAATGAATTACAGTTTTCAGACTTGACTGTTTGTAGCAACTCGCTTGCGAATTCGAGTTTTAATATAAATTATTTATTTATTTATAAAATGGTTCTATGCAAAGAATATAATATAAATGACCTAAAACCTCATGCAGCATATGCATCACGAAATTGCGCGTTCACAGGTTATTTACATGATTTGAAATTCTTTACAGTTTCGGAAATATTTGACTTGTCCGGTTTAGCACATTTCTAAAAAAATGTGTTTCTACAAAATTTTTGAAATTAATTAATTATAAAAATAATAATATGGATAATAATAAGGAATTTTTTGAAAAATTTTTTTTACATGCTTATATTTTTTTCTAAAGTATAAGAAGCCTTTTTTCCTTTCTTTTTCACAAATTAAAATATAACCTTAAAATAAATATTTCAATTTTTCATTCTAAAATATTTTTTAAAATTTTTATTTCAGATAATTTAAAAATTTAATCCTTTTTGAAATCTTTTGTGTGTTGTCTTGTTTTTGGATTATGTATTTGTGAAATATTCATCCCCTGATGAGGAGTCATATATGGCTTGAAACTAGTTGGGATT